>VXBL01006175.1:433193-509946 GCA_013400195.1 Aramus guarauna | reverse complement strand
TTTTTTTTTTTAAAGGGGGTATTTAAACCATATTTGATGTGCTGACTATATTCATCTACCATTTTTTATTCCAAAAATATATGAAGAACCAGGCTTCCTGGAATATAGATAATCCCAATATCTTGTTGATTCTTACAGGGTAAATGAGACAGAGTGAAAGAAACAAATGAAACATGCAAATAGACAGTATTGATGATCAACAAATGTCACATAAGTTCTATATCTATTTTCTGTGTATTTGCATGGTCTACTTAGTCATGGTATACGTTCAGAATTAATGTGTATAGTTTTGGTCATCCACAGTCAAGAAATGCAAATTGAAATTGGGAGGAAGTTTGTATGACATGAGGAATAGAGACCCTAACATATATGTAGCCAAAGCTACAACACTGAGCTTTAGTTCAACAGAACTAATAGTGACAGAGAAAAATAATATCTATAAATAACCAAGTCTGCACACTAGAGGAGAAGAATGCTATAAGCTGAGGAACAGTGTATGTCCAAGATCAAATGCATACAAGTGAGGCACATGTATGTTTGGGATGCCTATTAGGAACAAAAGTCCCAAACAGCTTTCCAGCTAAACTAGTGAGATTAAGAAACTCTTTTAAAAACTTCAATTCTTTAATGAGAGGGTTTATGTGACACTGTTTCCTGTGATTGCAAAGAGTTGGCCTTAGTGATGTCTCGGGAAAATAATGTTCAGATTTTGGTACAAAATCTAAGTCTTCCAAGAAGTCCTCTTCCTCCTCTTTCCCCTGAACAGAGCAGTTGGATTTTATGTTCAAAGCTTCTTGCTGGAATGATTTCAAATATGGAGAGTCAAAATGCAGTGCTTCCAAGGACCTTAATTAATTTCAGGGAAATCCAAGTAGGAATAAGAAATTTAGACTGCTGAGCAGAGCTAGCTTTTCATGTTACTGTTTTCTCTACCTCAACAACCCATCCAAGTCCATTGGACCAGGTGCACTGCATCGAAGGGTGCTTAGAGAGCTGGCTTTTATAAGACTACTACCTATCAAATTTGAAAGCTCACAGAGATCAGGAGAGGTCTTGAACAAATGGAAATTGGCAAATCTTTGACCAGTCTTCAAAAAATGGTGGATTGATGCTCAGAGAATCTACAGGTTGGTCAGGCTTACTTTGATTTCTGAGAAAGTCATGGAGCAGCTCCTCTCAGAGCATCTATCTGTGCACATGAAAGAGAAGGTAGTGATTGGTAGCTGTCGGTGTGGATTTACCAAATGTAAATTATGTCAGACCATGCAGACCGTGTCTGCCTCCACCTGCCTTCTGTGATAAAATGACTGGATTTGTGCCTGAAGGAAGAGCAGAGGATGCTGTTTGTCTGGACTGTGCTAGGCTTTCAGCATTGAGTCCCACACTGTTATGTCCAGGTTGAGCTGTTACGGTTTGGATGGGTGGAGAATGAGATGGATAGAAAACTGCTGGGATGTTGGGACTCAGAGAACAGTGGTTAGTGGGTCATATGGGCCTGAAGGCAGGTAACAAGCAGAGAGCAACAGTGGTCTCTCCTGAGACTTGTCTTGTTTTGTATCTTTAACAGTAACTTGGGAGGAGGTGATGGGGTAGACATCCATTGAGTTTCCAGTTGACACCGAACTGGAGTGGCCAGTGGATGCCCTCAAGGGCACAGCTGCCACCCAGAGAAAGCAGACTGGGGGAATGGGCTGACAGGAGCCGTATGAAAGTCATGAGATAAGTGGAAAGCCCTGCGCAGGGCCAGGAGAGCCCCTGCAAGCAGGTAGGCCAGGGACGGTGGGTCTGAAAGTAAGGCCCTGGATCCTGGTGGGCAGTTAGCTGAGTCTCGAGCCCTGGCAGCAGTGGAGGCCAACAGTGTCCCAACACATCTTGACAGGAGTACAATTAGCAGAGCGTGTGAAGGGGCTAGTGCTCTTTATTTGGCATTAGTCAGTTTGGTACAGTGTCTAGTTTTTGGTTCCCACCACAAGGAAGACACTGATCAGCTGGAATGAATCCAATGAAGGGCTGTCAAGGTGGTCAGGGACTGGGGCACTTGCCCTGTGAAGAGAGGCTGTGGGACAAGGGCTGCTTTAGCCTGGGAAAGAGTTAGCTTCAGGTGTGGCTGCCCAGCACCTCCAAGGAAGTTATTGAGAAGAGCCAGGCAGACTTGTGGAGTCTCCTTCTCTGGAGATATTCAGAATCCACCTGGATGCAATCCTGTGCAATGTACTCTAGGTGATCCTGCATTAGCAGGGGAGCTGGCCTAGATGATCTCCAGAGATCCGTTCTGTGAATTTGCAGTGATGCATGTTAGGAGGATCAGGGACAGCAGACATAAATCAAAACCACAGTTTCTAATGGGATATAGTGGAAAAGTTTTTCACTATTAGTCCAGTCAAGTGTTGGGACAGGTTGTCCAGAGGGATTGTGTGGTCTCAATGCTTGGAGATTTCCGGGACCAACTGGATAAAGCCCTGAGCAACCTGGTCTTACCAGTGACCTGGTCCTACTTTTGGGCAGGATGTTGAATTAGACACCTCCAGAGGTCCGCCCCAATAAGCGACTCTGAAGAGCTTCCAAGATAGGAATCTGCTTCCAATCTGGCCCACACTGCAGTGTACAGTTTAATGAAGGATGGATGGAATAACTTGTAAGTGGCAGAGCCTTCTTCAGCATTGTTTCCACCTCTTTCCCCAGGATCCAGATACTCCAACAAAAGGGAAACCTGAGACCTCCTTCTGCAGTGTGCCTTGGTCCTTCTTAATTAGTGGCTTCTGCTGCAAACCTGGCAGAGCAGTATTCCAGGGACTACTGTGGTTGCCTCTGCACCAATAAATTAAAATTTCCTGGGAATGCTCCCAGGCACAGAGGCCAACTGATGGGGAACAGTCAATGTCCATGCTATTAAACTCTCTCAGCCTCCAGAAGAGGGTGGCTACATGCAAACTGCCTCTTGGGAGTGGTTCCTGGGATGCTCCAGCTCCTGTGATGTGCCTGCAGAATATTTGATGAGGTGGTCGCTGGCATGGGCCAAAGACACACTGGCCATTTTAGTGCTCAGGTGTATATAATACTAGGGCAATCTAGCACCTGGCGATGTTCCCAATTTATGCTTAGTTTACTGTGCAGATGTAGCCTCCTTGCACTGCAGTCATTAAGGGGGCCACAGTGCCATGAATATGTGGGTTTGAGGGTGTGAGAAACAGTGAAGCACTCTCCAAAATATTTGGGAATCCCTGCCATACAAAATAGTGAAACCAGATGGAATTTCATCAGTTGATGTGGAGCTAAGATGATGGCAATTTATGTGGAAGGTTTCGGCAGCATGTAGTAAAAACTTGAGAAAAGTAGCAATCACTTATGTCAGCTGTTTTGCTCTAGAATGGATGTAATGCCTTCATCAAGAAGGAAGATACTTTTTTTTGAGGATGAAGTAATACTTTTCTCATAGCATTTCTGGAGGGAAAGGCAAGAGTGGAGAAAGGCAGAATTATTATCTTAAACTTGATTTTTGTAATTGGTGATCATATTTTTATATTGACTGATGTAACCGGCAAGATTTCTTGGCTTCCATGGTACCTTGTAATTTTTCTAGCTTCCTAGAGTTTGCTGTTACAAAAGCAACTTCTGCTTTCACATTGTCATCACTGTATTGTGCAAGTCTAGTGTACTCGTTTTATTACCACACCCAGGGATGTCATGGTTACTGTTGAATGATTTCCCTGGAGATAATAGTGGCACAGCTTTAAAAAATCAAGACCACTCACTGATTGGCTTAAGAAATAAAAATGGTATAATGCTTTCCAGATTCAAGCTTGTAACAATACTTTCTTTGTATAGGCAACCAAGTGTCAGCATCATTCGTTTGTAGGTCATATTCTTTAACCCTGTATATGAATTTTCATTAACATTTTCCTCTTTAAAATTCATAGGTATTTTCATAGTGAAAATTTATTTTTATCAAAGTATTGATTCTATCTTAGTTCAGAATCTGTGTGTATGTGGAGTAGAAGAGGTAGCTGATATTTAACCAGCAGTAGCAAGGCTGAGTCTGGAAATCAGAGCCTGTCTGTCTGGAAAGAATTCCAGCTCTCAACTGAGAAAACGAAGTTGCTGTCTCTTACACTGCCTATTCTGATACAAGCATGTAAGGGACATCTTACTTCTGAACTAATGTAACATTCAGTGTTTTCCTGTATGTTATGGCTAATCTCTAACTCTGTGGTAAAGAATTTACTTTCAGTACCAGCCATAGGCAAGGTCATCAGCAGATGACTTTCATGATAGTTTAGCTGATAGTTTTTAATATCTTGTCCTAGCAAGATTTTCTAGGTATAGATTTGTGGAAGTGTTGAAAAACAAGTGAGTAAAGCATTTGTTTTGGTTTGGCTCTTGAGATTATTAAGATGGCTTTTTCAGTATTGAAAACATATGGTTTCAGCCTGTGGGATTTTTATTAACAAAAAAACCCTAATTGCTCCTCCATCCTTCCTAGTTCCCAAAGTCCCAGTTGAACTGGCATTAATAGGTAGTATGGAAAGACCAAGCTCTAATAAGACTGAGCTCTATCATAGAAATATCCCTTCCAGCGTAGGAAAGGTGCTGAGAGATGCTCAGGACAGGGCAATGACAAAAGGATCTGTTGTTACATGGGTCTGCAGGGCTTTTCTGCGTCAACGCAGGGGTCACATCTGCTATTACAAACTGCAGGTCTTGATAAAGACAGAGGGGGACTACGCAGCTGCTCCATGCTGGTGGGCTGCTGTGGAATTTTTTCCTCCCTTCAAATTCTTCATTAATATTTCCCTGGTGAAAGGACATTTGCTTAGACAATACCTTGCAGGAGGCAGCATCTGTCTGCAAGGATGTAGATGTTACTAACTATGCTAACCCAGCTGATTGTTAACACAGTTTGAAATACTACGATTAGAAGCAGAGTGCAAGGATCTCTTGAGTCCTGCCCCGAAGGTGGCAGGAAAAGTGGAAGATGAGTGAGGTGAATTAGAAATGATTCTGTTACAGGCTGTAGGTTGACTCAATACAATTAAAACTCCATAAATTCATTCACACACTATGAATGTTTTCAGTTCAAAATCAGACCTAAGTATCTGTGAGTGTACTCTCTGTAAAAATTATTTATTAAATTATTTTCAAAATAGAGAAGGAAAAAGCAAACTATTATAGGTTAGGATTTAAATACATAATATAAATAGAAGAGAGAGAGAGCCACTACGTAACTGCTTGTCAGGACAAGAAAGGACAAAGTCTGTCTTAATTTATTAATAGTTTTTCTAGCTTTTGGAAGTGTGGAATTCCTTCAGTATATTTTGGATAACAAACATCATTAGAAAGGATTGTCAGGATACGTAAGTAATACAGAGAGAAGTCATGGCCAGCAATGCAGATTCAATGAGAGTTTCCAGCATGAATGGGGGTTTTTTCCTTATAAAAATGTAGAGGGTTTTGTGCTTATGATATGTCATAATGAAAAATTGTTATTGGCAATTAGGTCACTGTTAGTATCTAGCTTCAGATTCTGCCTCAGAAGAGAGAGCACGCAGGCATTGCTGTGTAAATGGCTTCTCCTTTCAGTGCATGATCTTTGATACTTACTGCTTTAGATATGATAACTGTCATTTCTAGTAGAATGTAGTAATGCAAAGATTATATAGCATATATATGTCTTAAAGCAAAATTAAAATCCACTGCCCCTATGAAGTAATTTTTGTGTAGTTTTAGAATTTTCCATGAAAAAATGTGTTGGCTCATATTTTAATGACTGTTTTACCTATGTGAAGCATCTTCCTGTAAACATCAGTAGCAAGAAGAAAAATTACATGAGAAGTTTTTTGGTTTACTTCTGGAATATTTTCTATCTTATGGTTGAAATCACTTCTTTCCTCATCTGTGGAAGACAAACAGTGGGTAGGGTGAGAGGTGGTGGGAAAATGACAGTTTTATCATAAGCTTCTAATTCTTGTTTTTTGTTTCTAAGCTTAAAATACCGGTCTAACATCTAAGTGCTGAGTGTGGTTTCTGCATAAGGGAACACAACTTTCTAAGTGGTTCTGTATTCATCTCCATGTGTCTGTCTTTAAAAAAACAACAGCAACAAAAAAAATCCCAACAAACAATAAAACAGATTTTGAAGGGGAGCAGTATATCAGTCACAGTCAGTCTGTGGCCCACTGGGATCTCTAGCAGATCTGCTCATTCTCTGTATATGTGAATTGTTTAGTGCCTCACTGTTTTGCATAACGTTTTCCTGAATGATCTGAAAGAGGAAGTAGGAAGCACATTAATTACATCTGCAGATGATATGAAGCTAGAGACATACAGCAGCTGGAAGAATGGCAAGAAACAGAAATTGATCTAGAGAGCAGCAATGTGCAGGAATTTACAAAAAGAGGATCACCTTGGAGACGTGGTCCAAATAATGGATATTACATGTTATATATAAAATTAGCTTAGTGAAGTGTTAATGTTGAGCTTTCAGTCATGCAATAAGCAAGATCTATTTATCTTGATATCCCACTCAGTTAACTGTTTCTTACAGTATCCTGATCTTTAACCACTTCTAATGAATCTTCCTAGATTTGTTTCCAGTTTCACTACTGTGGTTTTGGTGATGAAGGACAAATAACTGGACTACTTGGTTTAGTTGCAAGTGAAAACTAAGCAGTATGTGGAAAAACTCATGCCTCCTTTTTTATGATCCTCCCCTCCCCAAACTTTCAATTTTAATAGAATTCTTTCTTAATCAGTGCTGCAAATTACATGTCTGTCCCAAATTCAGAATCCTTGGACCTAAAATTGTGCTGGTTTGTGCATCTGCTCCTTTACCAGTTTGCTTTCCAATTTGAGATGCCAGCAGGACTCCAGAGCAAAACTGCCCTGAGATTTCATTTTCTTTACATTTTACAAATGGCTCATGCTTTGCCTCGATGCTTTGGAAATGAAATGGATCTGGCTGCCTTTATGGCTTATCAGTCTCTCAGCACTAGGCTCTTTGCAGGGGCGAATGCCAATCAGTTGTAATTTGCTGAGATAACAATGTTACTATTGTTAGTGCTAACATTTCTGTTTGTTAAATAGGCGGTGTAATAGCTTGTGGTAACAAATAATTTCATGTTGAAGAAACAGCCTAAGAAGGCTTTTTTGGTACACTTTGTATAATATTCTGTGTGAAGGAGGCAAAACAAAACCTCATATCCAGTATCACATTACTTTTGGCTTAATTAGGGCTGTATCTAAAGGTCGCATGGTTTTCTGCATTGAGGTGCTGGAGATAGCGGCTATGTAACCCGGATAATTCACTCCTAGAGCTATCTTAAGATTAGATGACAGCGGCAGGGAAGATGCAGAAGAATACTTGTTTTGCAGAAGCCTTGTGATTTATTTTGTTTTCTGCTGATATGTGAGCACCTGCTGAGTGAATTTCAGCCTCCTGATGATGGGCTTGCTTTGCATACCTTTTGTGGGCCTCCTAGAAATAGTCCACAGATCACAGTGTACAGGACACAGAAAGCAGTACAGTGAAGTTTCATGTAAGAAAGTACATCATAGTCTATTGCTTTGTATAAAGACTGAATTAAAGACTAAATTAAAGACTAATTGTACCTGTGTTGAATTTTGAAATGAACACCTAACAAGACGGCCAACCTCATTCATTGTGTCCCTGTAGCAGCGTGGCAAATCTGTCCAACACCTCCCCTCTCTCTGTTGGCTCACACCTCACCAGTGTCTCGGCAGACTGGCATGCGTTTCTTGCTCTGCTCTTTGCAGCATGACCTCTCTCCTCTCCGTTTTGAGAATTCGTTGAAAAAGGTAGCATGTCCAAAAGCCTGGTTTATTTTCTTTTGATGTATCAGCTTTTATAAAATGAAGGACATTGTTTTTTCTTACAGATTCTCACAAATCCTTTTATGGCAGAGGTTCACAAAGATGAGGATGTATTTTGCAGTTTCAAAACTCCCCATTGCACTAGCAGTATCAGTTTATGTAATATGTTTAAATAAGAGGGTGAACTGGTGTTTGTTTATAATTACAGTTGTTTTTGAAATATCTGCTGTGTGTTGGGCATGGTTTTGATTGTGAGTGGAACCAGGCTTTCAGCTGAAATCTATTGTTATTCACTTTAACCTGTTTTAGAATTATTCATATTTTATTCTTTTTTTACTGAGTAAACTATAACTTGGACAATGCTTATTTGTCTTGATTAAACGTATTTTCCTATACGTTAACTCAGTTGATCATATTAAAAGCGTAATACAAAAAGATATATTCCTCTTGCTATTTCCTCCACAGTATAAGTAGAAGATTGTGTAGCTATTTATCTGTGCTACTGTGCTTCTCTATCTTTGCGGCTAGCATTCAAGTGTGGCATGAATTCTTTATCCATATAGTATGGTGGTGTCTTGCAAGTGATGAAAAACAGTTTCCTTTACGCAAATGTCCATCGTTGTTAATGCTGTCAAACAGTAAGTGTGATATCCAGGGAATACATGTCACTCTGTGGGTTACTGATGATGTAATCTAATTTCCAAAAATAAATTAAATGCATCTTTTCATCTATAGCCATCAGATCTATGGAAGCTAAAGGAAAACAGCATGTTAGAGACAGTACATGTGAATGTGGAAGAAAGATGAGTGGCTAGTTTTAAATTAAACCTTTGGGTTTGCTGCATTTTCTGATGAATTAACCTTACTGATGAAACTTGTGATGGTATCATGTGTTGTTGCAGAGACTTCCACAGATACTACATCTAAGTTGAAAGACTTATTTGTTTCAAACAATGCCTCTAAAATCTTTATGAGCAATTTTTACAAGGCCTTTTTTGGTTAAACCTTATATATAGTAGTAGCAAACTTCGTTTTTTAAAAAGTGTTAACAAATGCTACACTTTTTTTTTTTCCCCACAAGTGCCTTTTATTTAGTTATTTTCCATGCCCTCTCAAGTGAAATTGACTAGAGTGAGGAGAAAAAGGAATGAAATGGCATTTCTGATTTTAATAGGTGATGTGCCACAACACAGACTGAATTCTTCCCTAGCATGTGCCACTTAAACTTTTTTTTTTTTAAGATGTTATTGCTGTATATGCAAGTTGAAAAGATGAATAATAGTTCTATTCATCAGGAAAATGCCACAACAGTTATGTCAATCCTTTTAATAATTACAAGATGTGAGAGAGGACCCCTTCTCCCTCCATGTGCCCCTCACCATTTCCAATCAAAGCCAAGTCATTATAATGCCTCTTTCCTGAGAGAGCTGCTTCTGCTATGGTTTAAGCTGGCCAAAGTCTGTGTTGTGTCTTCCAACCCACTCTGCTTTTCTCTGGATCTGCTGCCTCAACCTTTTTTTTTTTTTTTTTTTTTTTTTTTTTGGTTTATTGGGGGTNTTTTTTTTTTTTTTTGTCAAGCCAGGCAAATGGTGGTGCTTCTAAATGTGGAGAGGTGTCAAAAAAGGCCCCCTGTGGCTTCTGTAGGCTCTATAAGCTATGGAAGTATACCTTAAGGTAGTTCAGATTCCCCATCATCTACCCACTTGAGAGCACCAAAATTAGGTCCTTCATTTCTGGTTTGCCTCTCTTAAGATAATACATGCAACCCTTTTCAAGCAGCCTTAATATCTGTCTTCAATTGCCTCAGACTGTCATGTTGAATATTTTTGTATCTTCATCCAGCTTTGCACGATTATAGTTCAGCTGATACTGCTTTGTGTGTGTGGCTGAGCTATTTCTCCTTTAACATAATAGAAACAACAGATTTCTGTTGTTTCTGCCAGACCAGGCAGAACAAATCTGTTCAGACCTCTTGTATATCCTGTATAACATCCTCGTTGCTGATGAAATACAACTATTCATTATAGATCCTATCCTTTAATCTCATTGAATTATTGAGGCTACCTATTTAATTGGAGGACTCCTTTTATTGTTAAGAACTTGCTTTTTAAGCTCTGAAGGGGAAAGCTTGCAGAATAGTTTTCATCCATCAGGTGTATGCAAGCATTACAGAGAGGCATTTGTAGTCCTACTTCAAATCAAAACTAATTACTGATAAAGCAAATTAACTTTAATGCTTATGTGGTTGTATTGCTGCTGTGAGTACCAGAATTGGGCAGATGGCAAAAACATGTTGGCAATACCATTAGGTTTTCAGTTCCTGTGGTTCTGTTACATCAAAAATGCCTTTTATGTAAAAAACCTTTATACTGCTGATCTCCTCTGATCTGTACAGGAGCAGGTTGTTGCTATATGATGTTAACTTTGCTATGCGGCCTCTCTTTTCCTGCCCATTAGAAAGTATGTTGGTGCTTATGTCCTGTGCCTATTGAGGTGACCATTAAGACATATTAGCTGCATAAATAATTGGTGTGTAGATTATTATACATATTCCACAATTATTCTTGTGACAAATTTATTATATCACTTTGCACTGGAGGACTGTACAGTATTTCTTATACTTACTAAGTGTGTACTGAAGTTTATTGGAGCAAGGTTTTGTGATCTTTCTAGTAAAGGTGAAGTAACTTTCTTTCCTTGTGTCCCAGTTTAGACTTGGGTCTCTGAAGCTGCAGGAAGTTTCAAGTCCGGCGGAGGTGGTTAAAGAGCTGATTGGTTACTCTCTGGACTGCCTGGGAAGACTGCAGGCGAAAAACGAGTATCTGCAAAATGAAAATGAAAGGCTCTTCAATGACTGGAGGGACGCGGAGAAGCGGTGAGTTTAAAAGTGCATCCACAGGTGATACTTGAGAAATTCACAAATACGTATACTGTTAGTGCAGGCTTAACTGATGAGCACTTTTGAAGTCATATACAGAAAGGAGCACACAATTTTTTCTTTTCTTGGCAAGTGTTTTGAGCCCAATTATACAGCCCATGTAGTTGTGGATCTACTTCCTATGTTAAAGATACAACTAGTATTACAAACTTTGAGATTAAATCTAGTTTTAGCTTTATGAAGTAGGGAAGAAACATTACGTCTTTTCTGTAGAATCCTCTCCCACTTTCTTCATGTGTTTAAATTATTTACATTTTTGAGTGGGAAATAAGTTGCCATTGCTTTAATTTGTTTGTCATATCAAAGCAGACAGAATTGGAAAATGACTGTGATGTTGTAGGAAGAAGTACCATTATTTTGTGAGAGATTTTTATAATTGCCATTGCATTTATGATCTGAATTGTCTGCCTTCTACACTCTGTGGTGAAGTAATCTATACTTATTTCAGTTAGCAGAAAACACTTAACACATACAAGTCAGAGATTTATCTTGCTTTTCTATAGCTTTATCTGATAAAACACATTTAGGAAGATTGATGAAAGAATATAGCTAATTGGCGTTAATTTACCTTGAAAAAGAAAGCTAACTTTTGGGAGGAGTTAGTTTTGTTTCCCTCTCATTAAAATGAGTAACAGTTTCTCCTGACAATCTCTCTGACAAGCATATGGCCTTCCTAAGTAGTGTTTTACTGCTTAACAGTTTATTGAACAATAGCGTATTGTATAACCAGTATGCTGTACTGCATTACACGCTAATGTGTAATAGGCATTAGTGCTTGTATCAATTTCCATGGTGGTGCGGCGCTTTTAAAGGGTAGCCGCAAAGAAAAAAAAAAAAAAAATCACAGTGGCTTGACAGCTTTTGCTCTCGGAAGCAGTGTATTCAGGCTTCAAAAGCTAGTGGTTTTCTTTAGTATGTTTATATTTTGAATAGCTCAAACGTGATTTTTCAAAATAAATACTGAAAGTTGAATGGTCACCAAACTTTGGCCATATCCACTAAATGGGGAATAAAAATTTTCATCCAAACAGTATTGGGTGGGGGTTTTTTGTTGTTTGTTTTGTTTTTTAATTCTTTTTGCCACAGCTTAGTCTACCCCTCTGTCTCTCTTTGTTCTTTTAGCTCCAAATGCTGGACCTAGTGTTGTGAGTTTCTCAGCACTGAACAAAAGCTTTGCCTGTCTTTGTTCAGTAGACAGGATTTCAGGCTTCACATTCTGCACCACTCGTCATGTTGAGTGGTAAAACATCAAATATAAAGCACGTGATGTGGAGAATTGTGCTCCTTCTTTGCCTGGAGCGAAGGCACATCAGCTCCAGAGTTTCAGCCCCTGCAGTTCCCTTTGCTTAAAATCTCTCTCTTCAGAACCTCATTAGAATTAAAACATAGCATGAAGACTTCCAAGAGCTGTTTGTTCAGTTTAAGCGTGGGGCACTGGACGGAATAATTCAATCATCCCATTTCCATTTCCATACTCTAATTTTCTTGACCGTCATGAAGGTTTTTTGTGCTCAGCTCAGCAGGTTTGTCTTGTAACTCTTTGGGTCTCTCGAGGTGCAAATGTGTGCTGCTTCCATTTGATCTGTAAAATGGCAAGCAAGTTTCATTCAGGAGGCTAAATTTGCCTCACGAGCAATCTGTAGGCTGAATAGCAGCCCTGATCTGCTGCTGGCAATTGCCTCGATGTGCATGAGATAATCTACTGAGCTGTAAACAGCTTGCTGCTGGCAGCCCTCTTCCAGGTACAGAAGTGGCTCCTGCTGCTTCCCTCTGCAATTCAGGTTCTCGTAAAAGCAAAAGGCGGGACCAGGCCAAAAATCCCTTTGAAGAGAAATCCCCGGTATGATCAAATGGTTAAATCCAGTCTAAGCTGTGTGGCATCTGAGGTGTTGAGAGTGTTTCTGGTTGAAGCTGCAACTCCTTTAATTTTCGTTGTCTTGCTTATTGTAATGACCTAAGTGTAGGATTTTACCTGGCTGAACGTTTCCCTGCTTTCAGGAAATGACCCATACGTAGGTGACATCACTATGAGAGTTATTGGCTAGCCAGACCATTCAGCACTTGATCTAGAAACATAAAATAAAAATTACTAAGACACTATCTGACAGGATCTAAATAGAGAGACTATGGAAATTTTCAAAAGGATTATTTTGAAAATGCTGCAAATTGGTGCCTGGGGGCAAGTGTGTGTGTGTGCATGCACACCTCAGGGATGTGTGGGTTAAAATATCAGAGCAGAATAGCTATTGTTTTTATTTCATATAGATAATTAAGATGGCAAATGTAAAGTAATAATAATCTGTAGCAAACTAATTCCTTAGCCAATAAAAACAAGGTAAATTTCTGATTTGGGTATGGTATGTATTTTGTATCGAACATCTAAAATTAGTATAGACAAGCCAATATCAAAATAGCTGCAAATTTATGTTGTGGTCAACTAGAGTGACAGTATATTTAAACCACAAATAGCTTATAAAAATGCATGCTAGGTGGTTTGGTACTTGAAACTGAACTCTTCAGAATTAGCTCATCAAGATTCAATACCATTGCCAACGTTGGGGGAAGGGTGAATCTGAAATGTAATAGAATGGTGCTGTAAGACCAGTAATTATTTTAAAGCACTGAGGACAATGATAAATAGCAGAGATAGTGCATTTTTTTTTTTCTTTCTAGTACTGCAGTGTGGAAAAATGTATAAATGCCATTAAGTTACATAGTTCACATTAACCTCTGTGAAGCATGTGTGATTATTCTACGTTTAGGCAGCACTTAAGAAATGGACAGTTACTTTATTTTCTCAATTACTAATCGTAACCATTCCTAATAGTAGCTGCTTTGAGTAGGCTGTGCAAGGTTTTGATGGCAATCAACTTGGGCGTGTCTGGCACATTAAAAGCTTTGCACTTGCATAGCAGATCTGAGAATATAGAAATTGAAAAGCACGTGCAAATAAGACTTGCACCACTCTAGCTGTTAACTTCCTGTATTTTCATTATACTGGAAAATTGTCTTTGAGATGAGCAGCTTCTTTATTTGGCCTAGGGAGATGGTGTTTTAGTGGGACAAATCACATACAGGCACAAGCATGTGACAAATTGCAATTAAAGTTTGTATTTGTAACCGATGAGGTATTGGAATGAAACCCAGCCAGCTTTGCTTAGTGGTCACGTAATTCAGGTAATGCATGCCTGAGTGAATCCTAAAGGCTATGCAGAGTTACAGCCAGAGCCACCCCACACATGCATACATTCTGCATAATTAATGCATCCCTCTTCCCAAGCAGCGGAGGACTGTTGCTTTTTACTATTCCATCTTTAAGTATCATCATATGCCATTTAATGGTGTATTTTTAAAGGCTCATAACTTGTAAATATAGCATTAATGCAATGCTGTTTTACACTCACTGAATGTTATGCCAAATTAATAATCGTATCTATGTCTGGAGAATGTATTGAGATAAGGATTACTTAAAGCAACAGAAAAAAATCAAAAAGGTGTTCACATAAATGAAAAAAGATTAACTGATGGCATACTAATTGATTTTGCCTACAGGGAAGAGTTAATATTCTAATCTGTGCATATAGTCAGTATGCATATTTTGCTGTAGAGGCTGAAGAAATTGGCTAGTCTTGCAATAGGTTCCTCTACTGTGCTTCTTTATGTCCAGGCAGCATCAGCTATACTTCATTGAGGGTTTACAGTTATGTGGATTTTCATCAGTGGATGTCTCTGCAAGATTCAAGAGCCTCACTAAAGTTATCTTATATGACACCTTTTTTGGCCATGTCAGCAAAATATCTCAATGTAACTATTTAAACCAACCTTAGCTGCTCTGACACAAGCCAGTCCATTGGCAAAGTAAAGACACAGTAGTAAGCACTTTCTTTAGTATTGTTTTGTGTGTGGGAGAGGGATCTTTTCTATAGAATGATACAGTTGGAATTACTATATTTTACACAAAATCATTGCTTTCCATGTTTATATATACAGGCATAATTATTTTCAAGCACGTAAATGACAATTTACTGAAAAGCTGTATTTCTTTTAATCTTTTTTTTAATGGCTGAATTCTACTTAATAAGTGGAAGGCAATTTGTATCCTTACCTTTCTCCTCCCATGAGCTGGTCGAGGCACTTCTGGACCCTGCATTAGGGTTTATGATTCTTTGTGAATTGTCTGTTTGTTCCCCACTAAACAGTTAACTTTCCTTTTGTAGGTGGAAAGTCTCCTGGTAGTTGATTAGTACATATGATCTTTCATTTAGGAATTATTGAACCGATCTATATGGTAATGATGTTCTGCTATTTGCATTTAAATTAGATGAATTATTTATCAACTATCAAGCATATCCCTAAAGCGTTGCACAGTAGACTTAATACTTCATGAGATTATTTTCTATTGTCTTTCTTCTTACACCATATATGGTTTTGATCTATGAACAGAATAATCAGTGTTTACATAGGAAGTCTGTTGAAATTTCTTACCTTATAAATTAATATTTTTAAAATCTGTTACATATTAGGGTTTAATAACAAAGAAAGCCTTCTAAAACTTTTTTGCCAACCTTGCACAGGTTGATGAAAAGAATGTTGTTTGTAAGTTATGACTATTTGCTATAATACTGTAGTTACCATGACCAATAAGATCATCAAGATGTTTATTTGGTTGTTATGAACACAACTATTAAGATGTTTGTGGTTCAGCCCAAGGACTAAGAAGTTATGAAATACAAGAAATAACTATAGCATCACATTTACTATAAGTCACTTCATTTATTGTGCTCATGTTTACTTATATACCAGTTTTGCTTTGCTTATGAGACAGTCTATGTCCATATTCTTGAATTTATAATTCCATTGTGCTTCATTTTATTGATGTTGACCTACCTACAGGTGCACAGTAAAACTTTAAAAACCTGAAGAATATTATACTGCAGGGATATTAATTAAGAGCTTTTAAAACATTTTTATATGTATTGTTAGTGTTTAGTTTTCTACCAAGTAATTATGATTGGTTCAGGGGAAGAAAAAAGAAAATCTGCCTAGTGGTGGCTGCAAGTGTACCAAGGTCTCAGCTCTGTATCCATGTAATTTGAAATGGAGTCTGCAGGACTGAAGTTTTAGCATTGTCTTTGTCTGAATGCCAGTAAGGGATTACAGTTGCCATCAGGTGTTGCTGCAGTGTCTTGTTGAGCTTTGCCAGGAACTGGTTTCAATACCTTCCCAGCTCACCAGAACAAGACATGCAAGGCTTTTGATGGAAAATAGTCAGGCAAAGGTCTGTATCACCCACGTCTGCTTGAGGAGTCCTGGCAAGGAAAGATCTAGGGCTGTCCTGGTTGCCCAAAGTATTTAGTGGTCATCTCAGCCCATGTTGGAGTGGAGTTGCATATTTCTTGTTTGGTTTGGTTTGTTGTTTTTTTTTCCTGTTCAAATATATTTCCAGTCAGAGTGTGTGGTCCAGTTTTGGGACCTGTCAAGCTTAATCATATTTATTTGTAATCTCATTATGTGTATCCTGCTAAGGTATGCCCACTATAGTGAATTCCGCATTGAAACAAAAGAACACTTGCCTATTTTAATTTTAGCTGTCTCAGATGCATGTGAGCAAGAACCTATCAAAAAAAGCATAAAGAGAAAATTTTTCCCTTGGAAACTTTTCCCTTTTGGTAGGAAAGTTCATCCCACTTTTCTGTGAAAAAACACTTCTTATGGCCTGTTTCAGACACAAGACACTGGACTAATTAGGTTTGGTATGGGGATTCCTGTAATAGAAAGGCTGGCCTCACAACAGAGTTTTATTCCAGGAAACACAGAATTTTAAAAAGAAATAGTGTAACACTGAATTTTACTTTGTAGGCTGGAAAAATGTGTGGAAGCCAAAGAAGAAGTAGAGGCAGATCTTTATAACCGATTTATTTTGGTGCTGAATGAAAAGAAGGCAAAGATAAGAAACTTACAGAAGTTGTTGAACGAAGCTAAAGAATCTGCAGCAGATGCCAAATGTACAAGGTATTTCTTAATTTCCCTGAGTTACTTGGTATCATACCTGATGCATGGTTTAAGTTTAGTTTCCATTTCTTTGGCTCTAACAATAAGTTTAGTTAGAGTTCATCCTGACTAAGTGCTTGGTTAGCCAAAACAATACTGTTGGTCATGAAAGCAGAGAATTCTTTGTGGTGTCACTGCAAATAGCAGCATATTGCCTCGTTGTGTAGCCAAGAACTAAATATTCAGTGAATCTGTCCTCTTCTTTTTTTCTGTTAGATTGCAGTTGATTTTCCAATCAGAGTATGCCTCTGCCATTTCCATAAGTGGTACTTTCATTTGCATTCTCCCTGAATTGTTTGATTCCTTCTGTCCTTTGGGAAACAAAAATATCTAAATGTTTTAATGTTTGTTGTTGGGTTTTTTTAAATATCCAGAGAAGATGAATCATTCTAATGCTACAACACACCTTAATTTCTTTGCTATTTTTATCCTGCTTTTTTGTATCTGTATATGAATATGCTAAGCTGTTCAACATGGGGACTTTATGTTGACATGTATCAGCTTGTATTGCCTAATAAGTATAAATTCTTTGCAGGAACAATAGATAGCAAAGATGGGCTATTTTTTTTTTTTATTTTTTTTTCCAAGGGATAGCACAGCTACCACTCAGATGGCTACAGGGAGAGAAAATGACTATGATGGCAGTACTGATGAGGAAAGTGAAAATTTAACACAGGCTTCATTACCATCAGGTAAGACAGAATGTATTGTCTTTGGAGAATATCACGGACAGGCCAATCACTTTATGTGAATAAACCTTAATGAAGACAAAATACTACCTGTCAAATTGCTCTGTGTCAAGCCAACCTGCAAGCCTTAAAAATATCTCTCTTGAAGCAGAGTGTAATACTGGCATTTTCAAATTAGAGAGAGGAAGTTTAAAAGCATGTTGTACGAGTGAAGGTACTGTCATTTCTTGCAAAATGACAAATTACGTACTTTGCAGAACTAATGACAGTCTAACAGTATCTGAACCATCAACAATTCCATTTTAAATTCTAGGAATCATGATGTGTATGCAATGATTGCTAAAATGTAAAATGTACATCCTGACAGTTTCAATAGTGTTTAAAAAGAGGAAAGAGAGTAAGTTTAACAGCTATAAAAAGAGCTGTGTGCATAAATGGAATAAAAATGTATTTATAGCAGAATTAATTTTAAATTGTCAGTGAATTTTTTGCCTCGTGAATATGCTCATGAAACTTAATTTGGCTAATTTTTCCAGGACTCATAAAGTGTATGGGATACAGCAATTGCCCATTCTACGACACACGATATTTAACTGTGAATCATAAGAAATTTTGGCATATTTTGGCAAACTAGTAGGAATATGCAGAACAACTGCTATCAAATTTTTAAAACTGCACTGACACTTGCCATGTAGCTATATATATATATATGTGTATATATGAACTTCCTGTCACATCTGCAAAGGTTGCTATGGGTTCTCTCACTGGAACTTTCTATTTCCACCATAGGTAAAGGTAATCAAGACAACTTGTTACAGCACTTTACTGTGCATATTGGGAACGAGAAGTGTTCAAGACCCTGATACCAGTGGTATTCAGCTTTGTAACTCATGAGCCTGTTTGAGGACTTTCTGATGTAATATAAAGTAGACAGAGCTTCAGATAAATGGAGAAAATTGCAATCATGGAAAAGAAATCATTTTATATTGTACTGTGCTCTTCCGTTCAGAAATCTTTGCTTTCAAGTGGCGTTTGGTCAGTTCAGATAAAGTAGGAAGAAATACTTTAACATTTAGTTAAAAGGCAAGGAAGACTGGAAAGTGTGGATTCTTTTGATAGATTCAGTAGGACTTAACTAGCTCAGTGAGAGTTTTGAGATAGACACGTGCATTTAAAAATTAAACAACCTGCCCCCACACCCTACTCAGGCAATTATGAGGGACTGGACTGATTAGTGTTACAGGAAAAAAACAGCAACTGTATTTTTATTTAAGTTGTAAACAAAAATGTGCTTTCTGTTGCCATTGAGGGATACAATACTCAGGATTTTAATCGTGACTAGAGTTCTGTCAGCTGCAAAATTTGCAAATGATATGAAGCCTATAAACTTAATCTTTTAGGTGTAACACACTCAAGTTTTTCAAGGTAATCGCATTCTTGAACCTGCACAACGAGTATCACTTAGGTCAGTTGATACTCTTCCTGTGCACACAGCTTTCTCTTTCCATGAACAATAGAAAAGCACAGGTAGGAGCTGAGTATCTTAGTGTGGTCTCAGATTTTCATATGCAATAAGAGGCAGACTGTGTGAAGTAGATAGTGATTCCAGGGTGAGTGACATGAGCAGATAACGAAGCTCATAGCTACATCAAGCGTCAAGGACAGTAAGGCATGAAAGATAATACAGATAATAGTTGAATTTTTGTGTTTATCTGAGTCCATCATTTCATTTCTTTTCCTTTGGATTTGGAGTATCATTGTGTGGGTTGCAGGAGTTAAGAGAAATTGGAAGTTCTTAGAATGTTTTAGTAGTTATTGGCGAAAGATGTAATCAAGACAGATCATAATTTTAAAACTACTTTGAAGTAAAGTGAAGGCAGGTGTGTATATGCACGCATATACACATATCAAGTGTGCATTTGTATGTGTCCATGTCCAAAATTTAAAAAGTGGGAAGCTGATGCCGTAAATGAAAAATAGGAAATGCAGGAGATGGCTGAAGAAAGCCACATGATATAAAAGCAGAGAATCTCAGACCAGGAGATAGAAGGCCAAGGACCAGTCTTCAAGTCAGTTGAGAACTCATATGCAGCTGTTATTGACCTATTAGTGCAATGATGAAAAATTCACTGGTAATTGAAAAAGCAGCTGTGTTCAGTAAGTGCTTTTAGTTTGCATTTAGAGGGGAAAACTAGTTGTAGTTACATCATAACATACTTATGGTGAGAATTTTTCTTAGCCACCAATATTTTTTTTTCTGAAAAAAGCTGCTAATATTTACCAAAAGAAAAACTAAATGAAATGGCATATTCAGTTATGGGTGTATCACTCTAGTGTTGATCTGATGCAGATATTGGAACAAGACTCAATGAAGAAAATTACTAATAAATAGAGTAAGGATGGTTAATTACAATCTTTGTAAAGGTACAGAAACTGGAGGTAGAAAACTAGGTACTCACATCTTCTGTGGTGAGATTACCAGCTGGCTGATGAAGGTAAAATTAGTAAAGTAGTAGACTGACTTCAATAAGAAATCATGCTGCAGCACACTTTATTCAATAAATTAAAACATGGAAATTAACATAACACATGATAAATATATTCTTAAATGAGGTAATATGTCTATCTCAAAATATAAACGGAAAGTTATCAGTCCTGGTATCTGTGGAGCGTAAAATTGAAGATAATTTATATAAACCAATTTACATTTTGTGATACACCAGCTATAAATAAAATGTATGCATTCTAACACTGTGTAATGCCATGATTTCCAGTCCTTTGACAGCTATGGTGCACGAGAAAACCAACAATGTCTCAAGCTTTGCTTTATCTAGCTCCTTCTGCCACACATCTGGGTACCTCCAGGGGTTGCATCATCTAGCAAAGCCAAGAGCTACTTGGAGAACATGTGTGCTCTGCTGCATATGGCACCTGTTCTGGGAGGGTGGCAATGTCCTGCCTGGCCTTGCAGGAACTATCTTGGGCTTGGCCGTGGCAGTTCTGTAGGTCTCTGCTTGACCTCTGATCAGTTTGTAACTTCCCAGTGCTACCTTCCTCACCTGATCTACCACTGGTCTAGTGTAAGGCTACTTTGGAAATTAAAGAAGATATAGACTGTTCTCTGAAGAAGCAATGATTTTAAACTAAAATAAAAAATAAAAAAAAATAAAGAAGACATTGAGTGTCAAAATAAGCAGATCTGCAAAGTTATGGTAAAAGGGACTGTGTGATTCTGAGTTTGAGATATGATTTGGCTCCTCGATGCAGTGCTATGTCTAGTTTGGACATCCACGTTTGAAGAAAAATGTAAATGTTAGAAAATTGGGGAGAATAATGTGGTGATAATAGTGGAAGGATTAGCAAATTACTTAAATGCTGAGAATGATCTTAAATGATCATCGTTTCCATGTTCTAAAAGAAACTACATTGCAAAATGATGTCATTGTAGATGGTCTTTCCATCCAGTAGATATAGGTGTTTAATGACCTTGAATAAATGGAACTTAACATTAGACAAAGGCAAAAGTGGGACATTGTTCCTGACAGGATAATTAACTGTTGGAACAGTTTGGAGTGGGTTATGATGGGTTCTGTCCATCACTGCCAGTGTTGAAATCACAATGCTTTTTTTTAACAAAAAGATCTTGTTCATATAAGCATGAAGTTAGAAGAAGTAGACAACCTATATGTTATGTTGGGCATTGCAAATGGCTGTTACTGTGACAGCTTTTCCTTCTATAACAGCAGATGAGTTGCAGAATAAAACCATTTCTTGTGTCTTCTACAAAAATGAGTTTATTCATGCATGAATCATTAGCAAGGCTATCAGATAAGTTTTCAACCTCTGCACAGCAGGCGGGTTACATTTATTTGTTCAGCTTAGGATAAATTTTGTGTAGAGGATTTTTCCCTACAATAGCAGTTAAAGTGTAACCTGAAAGTTTACCTAAAACTTTAGGGGTTTTGGCACTTACAGTACCATTTGTAGATGGCTTGCTATTTGACAGCCATTTCTACTTCATAGTTTAAAGCCAAAATCAACTGAAACATCGTAGTTTTTGTCTCTAATCTACAAACTGATGTAGCTAATGTTTTGTATTGTAAAAGAACAAATTAAAATTGAATTGTAGGAAAACAACTGATGTATGTGAGAAGTACGACTCATAGAAATAGTACGAATTGTATAGAAAGACATACAGTATTATTTATAAAACAGCTTTGCTCATCATGCAATGAGCATGGGAAAAATTTGACATATTGGTTAGGATTGTGAATGTGAGGTTGAAAAAGGCACACAATGCCTGCTTCCACTGCAGTTTAATAAATTCTTAAGCAGCACCTATACATGATGTGCCAGGTCCTTGTAAATGCCTGTGAGCATTTGTTTGAGAGCGTTCCTGCTCTGGAAAGAGGACAGGAAGGAAATCCTCCTATTGTTAACCAGCTCTTCATGATTGTTTCTTGGGAGTAGGGGGAGTTTGCTTTCTGTTTGTTTTGTTATTTCTTTGCTCCGGGGTTGGTAAGATTCTAGCTGAGCAACCAAAACCAAATATAGTTGTCGCTTTCAATACTGGTACTTCAACAAAGTTCCAGCAACTTTGTAGGCACCTCACACTTGAGACTGCTGATGTGCCATCTCATCATTTCACTCCTCCCTCACACGTTGCATCTAGTCTTGCACTTCAGCTCTTTAATCGAATATCTGATATTTTGCTTAGCTTGACTGGTGTCTAGCATTTTTAGAGTCATTATTTTTGGTTAGGACTGCTAGGACCAGTAACAGTAGAAAGAATGATACACACACAGAGGTGAGAAGCACCTGGAGCAGTCTTGAAGATTACAGAGAGATGTTGATTGGAATAGGACTGTAGTTCTTTTCATATTTCATTGCCAACAGGACCTGTTTAGGAAAAAAAAAAAACAAAAAAACAACTGGAAATTGCCAGTCTGTATTTCTCTTAGCCCATAAGAGTGTCTTGGTGACACACTGTTGCAAGAAGATTCTGTCATTTTAGAATGCAGAAATGCTTATTTTGATTAAGGACAAACCAGAACACAACCCAGCTGTTACTGATTCCTCTTTCTTCTGCTCAGTGCTAAATTTTACTGTTATTATTTACTCTAGCTATTGAGTCCTTTCTCCTAGGGGACCTAAAATGACAGTAAGATTATCAGAGTAAGAAAACATCATTTGATGTCATGATTAGCAATCATGTCTTTGTCATACAAATGAAACCATTTTATTAACTGAAAAATATTGTAGTGGTCCATATGTCAGGAAGCTTTTAAAACAGGAGTAAGGGTTGGATAAACATTCACTCTTTCTGCTTCCTTCCCAGGAGCTTGAAAGGTAGATAAACAGTAATAAGTTTCCTTTTTCACAGTGTTTGGAAGGTGACCAGAGAAGAAAAGGTTATTCCTCTTCCCAGGTACATGGTGAAACTGCAGGAAAGGGTGTTCTATACTGAAATCTGTAATAGATGGGAAGGATAACATAGCAGGCCAGAGATAAGAAATGGAAGAAATTATTTTACTATTTATTATTGTTCTTTTCAGTTATAATGCTATGATATATGGCTGCCTGTAGACAAAACAAGGCTACTGGGCACCAATTCACAGTCAGCTTGCTTTCTCTCTATTTTATTTTCTCTTGCCCAGGAATTCTTTAGTCGTATTTCACATTGAAATCGGTGGAAGTTACTGCTCCTTGGGGTAAGCAGGGATCTCATGATCTGGTGATTGGATTAAATAAAATTTTATGGTCTGTGTTTCTTGCCACATGTATGGAAATATTCCATATTAAATAAATCCTCCGGCTTTAAATGTTCATACTTTTCGACATGTTTGATGATGAGGACAGATTCACAATTGGTTCTAATAAACTTCCTATAATGCCCAAAATAAATAAGAGAAAGCACCTTGCCATTTTCACTGTTTTACTATGCAAATGTTCTCATCCCCTTCATTCAAGTTCCTGCCTTGGGGATTACACGTGGTAACTTCAGGAGGCTATGGCCCTTTAAATTTAATTAGTTCTCTTGTGTAGTCCAAACCACTGATGGCTTGATGCTGCTGGTTAATAAGCTTTGATCAAAGTTATTTAAAAAAATGCCTATTATAACAGCACCCGACTGTGCTGTGCAGTCAAAGTTCCATCTGTGAAGGCTTCTCGTTTAAAGCCATTTTAAGGAGTTTTAGAACTTGGCCGTTTTAATTGACTTCAGGCTTTTTTTTGTTTGTTTGTTTTTGTTTTTGTTTTGTTGTTGTTTTTTGTCAAGCTGTAATTGGTAATGGTTCGTCCGAAGGAATAATCTCATTTCCCTTTCCCTTAAAGCTGTAGATACCTTTTTTTCTGAAACTTGATAGTGATCCTTTTTTTTTTTTCTGTCCCCCATAACCTAATGGTGTTATGCCTATAAAACATTTGTGGTTGCCAAACTGCTTTACCCCTGTGTTATACCAAATGCTATGGTCAAAATACATTTACAGCAAAAATATCAGTATGTTTCATGTCCCTTTAAAAATCCTGTTATGAATATTGCACTATAGAGGGATTAATAAGGTATTACTTTAAAATCTGACCATAAAAATTATCAAAACTGCTTATACCTCTGCATACACCTAATTATTGTATGTGCTTAAGTATATAAAGTGACGTCGCTGAAGGTGGTTGTCTCTAAATGAGTCATTATTTATTCAGTGAAGTGATATAATAATGGTGATACAATCATAATGAATTTATGCTTTGGTAAGTGTTGCAGGTTACTAAATTTGGTGATTGATCAAAAACATAGAGTACCTAATAACCATACTGCAGGTTAAGTGCAACAGCATTGACTAATATAAAATTTAAAAATATTTGTTGGTGTATTATCCACATATTACTAAATGTTACATGAAAGGAACTTTATTTCCTTGGTGAGCTGTAAAATTTTTCGAAGTATAATTAAAGTTCTGCTTAAATCATCAAATTAACTGTCTTTATCAGATTTAAGTTAAATTGAAGGACTCTGATTTTTAGATGTGTTTCCAGTCCAAGCTGGAAATTCCAAGCTTAATGCACTTCCATGAATACTGGGTTGGTTTTTTCCATCCATTTAAAAACAAAACTAATTTAAATGTACATTTCAAACAGAGGTGGAATTATTTAATATTTTTTCTTTGGGTTTCATATATTCATGTTAAGAGAAATGAATAACATAAAGCTCCAGTCATTAAAAAAAAAAAAAAAAAAAAAAAAAAAAAACAAATCCATTAATTTTGCAGTACCTTTATAGATTTTATTCCATAAATAAACAGGTTTCCCTCCTAAGGAAGCGAACTATCTATATATTCATAACTGACTTGCTGGAGTTCCATTGTTCCCTCTACTTCTCCTCAAAATGTGCTGTACTTTGCTATGGCTTGAGAGCCTGAAATATTAAGCAGCATTAGACAGAGATAACAAATCCTCATTTTATTTATGTGGAGTACCAATATGTTCCTATGGGACACATCAAGGAACTGTAGTCTCCTTCCGTTCTTGCTCATATTTCACACCAATTTGACATGTACCCAACAGGCTGTAATTAGAGCAGAGCTGGACATAAATTCTGTGAGTCAAAGCACTTTTGCACATTCTGATACTTGTTTCCTTTGCAAAATCGTGTAACTTGACCATCTACAAAACAGCACTAATTCAGTGGGACCCTTTCTTTTTGTCCTCTTCATGAATTACAGAAGACCTATTTCAACACCTGTTGGTTGAGAATGTAATTCATCAGTTGTGAAACTAAAGCATTAGTGGTGCTGGAGTGGTGTCATGAACAGCCCTGCTCTGTTTCATCCTCCTTCAATAAATAGTTAAAGAACAACTGCTTATCAGATAAATAGGAAACTTCTGCCGGTTGTCAATAACCTGCCTGGGGTAATTCCCATTCTAACACTTTTATCTGTTCTTATGCTTTTAAGTCACAGACTCTGTGTGTATTTGTTTAGTATCTAGTGAAATGGTCCTTTCAGGATCTGTTGTAATTAAACTAGCAAGAAGTGTTATTCTTATACCAAAATATGCTAATAATACCTGTATTACAGACCATAGAAATTACCCAAAACAATGTACAGTGACAACATCTACACAAACCTGCCAAAGAAATTACTCTATCACACAGTTTCACTATGAACTTCATGCCACATGCCTACTCTAAACAATTCTTTGAGTTGCAGGTCAAAATTGGTTCACCAGGAGGTACAGTCAGAGGTTTACTTTTCCTGGGTGTTATTTTGGAAAGGTAAAACTGAGNTGTTATGGTTTACACTGCTTTTAGTGTAAATAATAATCTGGTCTAATTTAATGGGATTTTTTTGTTTTGTGTTCAGTTCACACCATTTATTATGATAGTTTTCTTGTGCATGTTTACAAAGTTAGGTATTTACTTTTGGTGTCTGAATGAAGACATGTAATTCAGCTAGGAAGAAGAGGCATCAAAAATATTTAAGTATATTTCATGATATACTGAAAACAAATAAAACAATTCCCATGCAAATAACACAGTGCATTTGCATTCCCTTCGCTCTTGGAAAGGAAGAAGAGTTGATCTTGGGTTTGGCAGTATCAGCTCTTGGAGAAGTGTCCTTTCTTCAAAGAGAAGTATTGGTTCTTCAGAAAAATGGTTCCTGTAGGGATACTGATAGCAAGTTTCTATAATCCTGAGCATTAGGATAAAAGCCCTTATCTTCAGCTGTTGAATGGGCTGTATATCAGTGGCAACCAACAAAGCCCGGATACTGCAGATTCTTGCAGACCAGAGAGTCTTGTGTTTCGTGAGCAGCACATTCAAGCTACGTTTGCTGTCATGACTTGAAACTTGTGGCTGCTGCACATTTTATAACAGCTCTTCTCACTTTAAGATGAATATTTTGTAGGTTATCTTCTTCATGTTTCATGTGTGTTTTGTCATGGCTGGTAGTGACTCAAGCAATCGAACGTTGCCATTGCTGTTTACCCACACGGGGTTTTTTTGCACAGGAACAGGCTTACACTTCTGAATTTTGAATGTTGCATTCTCTCTGACAGAATGCTGGAAAGACCTTTACTGTGGCCAGCTGTGTAACATTCACTGTAATAATTCTCTTAGTTACTTCCCATCTGTATTACAATGTCTCCTTCAAGCAAACAGCCTATCTTGACGAAAAGCTGGGTTGCTGAACATTGAACTATAACCGATGGTTGTTTCCTTGATTTATTGCTTTTCCAGGTTAAAGCATGCATCCTTGTTTTTAACTTGAAAATTTCTTGACTAAACTTCACAATGAGTCTGGTAGGTCTCTGCTAGGTTTAAGAGTAGGTTTCCCTGTTTGGGTTTGCTTCCTATAGCCCTTTTTTGTTTCTTCAGACTCAGTGAATACTTGTTTGAAAATATAATTTACATCTAAAGAAATGTCCAAATCTTCATACTATATAAAATAAGAATAGAAAAGAATTTTATTTTCTTTTAATCCTATAAAAAGACTTTGATTACGAAGAAGGAAATCCCTTTTCTCTGTGACCTAAAAGCCATGAATATAATACTCCCCTAAATTTTTTGTGCTTGGGGTTTTGAGGTTTTTTTACTTCTTGCCTCCTTCTCTCCTCTTCTATCCTGTGTGTTTTACTGGGCATTTGCATTATTTGTGTCCATCTCAAGTAATAGGTGCTGTCATAAAATCACTTTACTAGTTGTCCTTTAGCTTTTATTCTTAAAATAACACATAGATCAATCTAAAAGATATTTAGGGTGAGGTGATAAAACTGTATTAGAAAAATGTTGCTTTAATTAATAGAAACCCTAAATGATAGCTCTAATTGATACACAAATTCCACAGAAATCATTTGTCATGATGCCAGATTTCTTGGAAAGCAGTTTTTTTGTTGAGCATTGTACTGGGAAGCTGAGAAGTTCCTTTTCATCTTTAGGATGAAAGGGTGTCTTCCAGGACCCTTTTGCTCAATCTGCATAGCACTACGTACATCGCATACACAAGTTTCATGTAGAATACTAGGCATTTGTAAAACTTAGAAGGGAAAAAATGGCTCTAAAGTAATTCAGAGACAATAGGCAAATGACGTCTGTAATTATTACTCCAGTTTTTATAGCGTGTTTTGCTATATTCTGATTGTTTTTAAAGATTAACCTGAGCTTGTTGATTTATGCTCCTTTACATACAACAGGCCAAATGATCTCATAAAGAAGCTATCAGTTACAAAGCCTGTGTTCAAGGAGATCAAACGTTAAGTTGCACACTCTGAAAGACAGCTTACTCACATGTGACCTGATGGAGAAGAGAGATTTTCCAAACTGGAGCTGTCAGCACCATCTTATTAGTTTTTGACTTACAGTATAAATTAAAGGGAACAAAGGATATAATGCCGAATCAAAAGTATTGTAAGCTCCGTCTTCTCCTGGTTTTAATTGGGTGGAGATTAGAACCCAACATACCTGAAACAGGGAGATAATGTATTTCCTCGTGTTTGCAAATGCCTAATTTTATTTACATAGTTGTTTATATGTCTGATGTTACTCTGGTATGACACATACACTGTGACAACTGCTAACCCTCTGTAAAGAGCAAAATGGCAATTCACGAGGTTCAGAGCTTTACATATATATAGGAGGACAGGTGCAAAACCCAGTCTCTAGTATTTTGCAGTTCTAAACCAGGATCATTCTTAGTGTAGTCAGATTAAATCTCTGAGAGCTCTGTGTTCAGATAAAATGATATTAAGGGTCTGTGCATCCTAAATATGACTTCCCTGTCTTGGAAGTTAAAGATCTAACTTATCTTTTAAAAGAGTAGATTTAAATAAAAGCATGATCAGAGATGGATTAGTCTTTCTGCACTTTCCATCCCCAGTTCACAAGTCTTTACCTAGTGATAGCTTTTCTGATATTCCTGTGAGACAGCACAGTAGGTGTGATCTTTATCACCTGGGACTAATAGTCATACTGAAATCACTGGGCCTTCTTTTGTATTTACTGTTAATTTAAACTGAGTAATTCACCTTTCCCAAGAAGGTATCCCTGTTGTCAAGCTGCTGACCTTTTCTTCCCTTGCAGCTTCTAAAAATGTCATTTATATCTCATTTCTAACTCATTACCAATTCTGTTAGCATGTAAAAAGACACACTATCACTCTTTGCATACAAACAACATTTGGATGCTCAGTGAGCAGTGCTCAGTACCCATTGTTCTAGAAATTTGTGCCTATATTTGGATATCTAAATATAAATTAAAATGGGTGCCCATTTTTAACTGTCTTCTTTTAAGGAATGTGGATTAAAATATAGGACTTAGCTCTTTGTGCAGATATCAATTGTATCCAAAATTAGCAACATTAAAATGAAAAGGATATATTAGCTTATATTTATATGTACCAGTATTTTGGAATCTATTAAGAATGTAATAAAAATTAAAAATTACCAGTTGTTCCATAATAGTATTTCTTAGCCTCTCTTAAAGAAATAACTGCCTCAATCATTTGAAAAACACAAGTAAAACAAATTAGTTGGCAGTATTGATGTCCATGGCAGAAAATCAGTTTACTGTGCTGATTTCAAATGCCTCCCACTTTACTGCCAGGACATTCCTTTGTTTACTTTGAGAGAAGAGTTTATTTTTTTTATTTAGTAAAAATAATAAACTTTCTTAGCACAGAAGTGTATAAAGCACCTCATTGGCAACCGTACTGGTAGCCAATAATCTCAAGTTCCAAGAATGACCAAAGTAACTTCCATGATTTCATTAATTAATCAGTCAATAGCTTGGAAAGTTATTGCGTGCAACTAATTCAAGCAAGACCAAAAATGTGAAATCTCTGATGCTCATACTTCTGCAGAGCAGGCTGTTGTGTTCGGTTTTAGCCATCTTGAGAAAACAGTATGGACTGAGTGGGGAGAAGAGTAAATGTGAGTTGAGGAGGAGGAACTGGGTGGAAAAATGTAGAACACAGGAAAATAAGGAGACACTAAACAACATAAAGCTGCATTTGACACCAGTGTTTTATGTTGGTGTAACTCTTCTTCCTCAGATCTGAAGTCTAGACTACTTGAGAAAACTGCTGATACTGCACAAATCCATGTTACATATGTTTTTAACAGTAAAATACTGGTTTGTATTCACTGCTACCACCGTTTTGCAAATCAGAGGAGCATTTTGTGTATTTTTTATACCTACCCTCACATTAATTTGTTTTCCTCATCCTCCTTTCACCATGCACCTTCTTTTGCCAACAGCCTTGTCATTTGCTAACCCATTTATGGCAGTAAATATTTTTTTTTCTCTCTGTAAGGAACCTACTTGTTCCAAATGGAGCAATAAGTTCAGCTTGTAGGAGAACACCTCCCAGTTGTGCTTTGGCTGTGAAGATCAGCTCTGCTCCAGCAGCTGAGACTTTGGATCTCCCAGGTCTGTTTACCTGGCTAAGCTATTGTTTTTGCTTATACGGTGCTGTTCCTAGATTTCCATCTGCTGATATGGCAAACTGCAACTGTCTCCAATAACACAAAAGCAGTGCTTTGTTTGGAATCAGCAATACTGCGAGGTGTTGTCTCAGTCAGGAAAAAAATGGCTCTTTATAGCCATGAGTTGAATTCTCACAAGGATACTCATTCCTTAAGTTCCTGGGAGAGAAGGGTCAGGTCTTGAGTATCTGATTGCCAGCAATTTCCTTAACCTTTCCTGGGAAACCTATGAGGCAGGCAATCGGAAGGCTTTGGAGTAGGAGTTGAGAAACACTATGTGAAACAAAGGGGTTTGTAACCTCCATGAGTTCTTGCATAAGGCTGATGTTGGCATTCCAGGCACTCTCAGCTGCTTAAGGTTATTTCAATTTTGTTCTACCATTTCCACTAACTGGTCAATGCAGCTCATTTGCTGGAGACTTTAAAGGAATTTAAAAGATAACATGCAAAAACTTAAATGCAAAATAAAGCTGCAGTCTATTCTCCTCTCAAAAGTAGTTTACCTGACCAAATATTAACTTATTTAGTTACACATAAAGCTTGGTCTGTTTCGGGAACAGTATCATTAACTATATGGTTCATGGATATGATTAGTATCTCATCACTCCTGCTGAAAGCGTCAAAACATTTTGTATGCAATCTTTAATTTCAAACAAGATTTTCAGAACTCTGATGATGGTGAAAACTTCACTCCTCTGTCTTTTTTCTTGAAGAAGTGGAGCGAGAAAGCACATCATAAAAACCGTCACTTCCCCAAGTGCCTGGGGAAGCACAAGTTGCCCCATGTCCCGGGAGACATGGAAGGAATATGTCTCACAGCAGAAAGGAGAAGACTTGGGACACATCTGAGAAGTAAGACACTGGCTTCTTGCAGTTGATTGTATGCTAAGGGGAATGTAAATGAAGCAGGTAACAAAACGTATGTCTTCGTATTTGAAACAGTGTAGGCAGCATTATATGACAGAATCTAACTGCTAGATTGTGTGCAGTAAGAAGGAATGTTGAAAGTGGAGAACAGGCAACCTTGGAAAAATCTCACGGAATTGCTCTTTTTCCAAAGCAGTTGCATTTTGTGAACCGCTGGATGTCCTTTGATAATTAAGATACTTTGTTCTTGGCTTCCCATGACTCCTGCTTGCTAAATGTGAAAAGTTTGCAGCATTTTTTGTTGGGGTTTCCAGAAATACTGTATTGATATGGGAAAGAAAAAATTGGATGTACAATATCAACAGAATACTCAGTAGTAAATAATTTTCTTGGCCAATTTGTTTTTAAAAAATCCCTCAAAAACAACAGAACAGAATTGTGTGTAGATCTCCAATGCCTATGATTTTTACCTGGCTGCTTTTCTTGGCATGTAATTGCAACACAGCATATAACAGTTCGTTTTATGTTTAGTCCTAGTGCTAAACAAAGGTTAGTGAGAAGGGCTTTTGTTTGACAAAAATCACCTGCCTCTTCGTTTGCTGTGAAACATCACTTATATTAATTGCATGGCATTAGCTTTCATCTGTTTCCAAAGATGAATTCTCATCCACAGCTTATTGAAACACTGCTCCTTGGTTCAAATTAGCATTAAGAGCATTCGGTTCATTACTTGTTCCTTGGCGAAGGTCTGTCACTTACTCACAGTTTGCTTTAACTGAGACTGTAGACTGCCTGAAGACTCAGTTCCCTAATTTCCTCACTTGACAACAGCAAATCTGAGTCACAATTCCCAGTGCTCTCTTGTTTTAAACCATGTAGCAAGGTGTGCTTAATAAACCTCCCTACAGAACACTGCTGCTTGTTTGTGTGGCTGCTCCATGAGAAATGAGCCTTTATGCAGAAGATTAAAAACATGTTTATGCTTGTCCTCCAGTTGAAGCTGCTTGTAAATTATATCTGATTTGATTTCAGTGCTGTTCAGCAAAAAGGTCAGCTCAAATATTGCCACCTACCTTGATTCTGAAAAGAAAATTCTCGCTGGCATAGCTTAGCCCTGTTCCTTAAAGGAAATTTTTGCTGTTAGGTGAGTTATTGTGTGGATACAGCACCCAACTTAACTGTTGACTTTAGGGCTCTGGGTGAAGTATTAGAGACAGATGTTCGAGTAACTGGGTGGTGATTTATTACTGACTTGTATCAGTTAAGACTCTTGTCTTGCATGCGTTAGAGTAGCACATAAGAGCTAAGTGGTAGATTTTCAGGAATACTGAAGTGGCCAGTTTTGCTTACTGCAAAGCAATGCAAGTATGCAGCCATGGCAGTGGAAGGACATGTAACCCATGCCTCACAAGCAGAGGAGGAACAGCACTGAAGAGTATCTTCCATGCAAGGAAGTCAAAAGATTTGGGGTAAACATAGGAGCAAGGAGAAAGTAGTAACAGTCAATTTTTGAGAAAATGGCACAGGAACAGATGTGAGTTTACTACTGATCTAATTGAATGCCTTTGGCTCTTGATGTAATGGCAAGAGAAGGGTGATGGTAAATTGGGCAAGTGTTTGCTTAGCTTTTTGATAATTCTGGCTGTTGAAATACAATCACTTTAGACGAATACAGCTACAGTTGCTTTTATATTGGCCTGTTTGGTAGCTAAGGCTTTGAGCCTGTGTAGAACGCTGAACTGACACTTGGCGTCACTGAGCAGCTCCACTTCTGACCATTGAATTATAGAGAAAATGAGAAACTTGTGAATTTTTGGATAGATGTAAAATGCAGGTGAACCGTTAGATTAAGTGAATTTTCAATCGCTATGCTGTGCTGTCATTGATTTTCATATGATATGCCCTACTTTTATTTTACTTTGTTGGTTTTTATGTCTCCCAATGCTTAAAACCCTATCATTACGCAGTGAAATTTAGGAGTGTATTCTGCCAACTGTTTGTAAGCTCTGATAATATTAACAAATTACTAAAAAAGCACACGTTGCCATCAAGATACAGTTGAAAATTAAAGACATACCCTCTCCAGGTGCCTAGGAGGGATAAGCTGTTGTTGTGCACTTAGCTTTTGCAGATGAAGCTTCTCATATGAGCTTTTTATCTTTTAGTCAAAGTGGGGAACAGCACTGTTTTCTTTCTGGAATTTCTAGTTTATATTTCCAAGAAACAGTTGACACTTATACGTTGTAGGCAGATGTAAAAAATGGTTCTGGCCACCAAGGATTTGATAAAGATTTTTGGCTCTTGTGACATGAATACCTCTGTCTTTTCCCTGTGATGGTAATGGGTCATAAATGATGGAAATGTGATCTTCAGTTTCCCACCTGCCTGCATCTAAACTGATTTTTTTTGAGGAAGAAATGAAAGGTGTTGTATAGCTAACTGTTACACTGAGCAGCTGACCTCAATTACCGCAGGCTGATGACACTGACTACATCAGACCAAGGGTAAAATCAAATCTCTATCAGGAGTCCTGTCATGTTAGGAGTCTCTTGCCTGTGAAACTGGGCAGGGATTAGAAGATTCTCACTGGAGAATTTTTAAGGCTGTGAGTGCTTTCAAGCTATCCTTAAGATATTTGGACCATGAGATTGATGTCAGTCATTTTCACAAAGCATCAGCAAGGTCAAAACTGTGATTGGCCTTCCATTTGTGTGCTTATGAATTATATTACTTTCTAGGCTATTGAACTGCTTGCTGATGGTTTATTCTTTACTTGGTTACAGCATTTGGTTCAGGAACTGCCTAATGAGAAAAAAAAAAACCAAAACCCAACCAACTTCTTTCTAGGCTTGAAAACATCAAAAAACTGTTTAAATGTCTGAGAACTTCCTAATTAGCTTTGCAGCATAATTAAATTCTGATAATCTAGGAAAATAATAGGTGGAAAAGTCATATGTTGCTTTGGGAACAAGCATAATTCCCACTGCATCCTGAGAGAAAGAGAGTCTTGTCCACCTCATGCTGGACCTTTGATGAGGTAGTCATTAAGCTGTGGAGAGCTAAGGAGAGGAGCTGATTTATTGCTTCCCTGCTTATCCTGCAAGACAGGATAACTAAGGAGAGAAGAAATACAGTCATCCCATTGTAGGTAGTATATCATCCCTCTGTATATGCCTTGCCTTTGGCTGATGTTTGTGGGGCCTGATGTTTGAAGTTACTTTTATGTGCAGAGAAAGGCCAACTCTGCGAATGTTCCTCTATTCTTTGAAGTGGCATAGTCACTGAACAGCTGTACTGAGCATCCAGATAAGCAGGTACTTTCAGGACATGTTTATATGTTATGGCTAAAATACATTACTGTAAATAGTTTTCTAAAGCTACAGCCCTCATAGGGTCATATCTCTCACCTAGCGAGGAGAATTTTCTCTGCATGAACAATGCAAAGTTGCCTTACGATAACTCGGTGATAAATTCCCCCTGGGCAGGAGACTGTCAGCAAGTCTCTGTTCTGCTGGGAGGAAAGGAGTGGGCACAGGGAGACAGCATCGTCCTGGGGAGATGTGCCTTAGCACAGGACCCATGCTTCCTGTCTTCTAACGGGAGACAAGGTAATAAATTTGTGGTACAGATGAGGGATTTTGCAGCTATTTTATGAGCTTGAAGATAGGAACCGTGCCCCTCTCTGTGCTGCTCCATCTTTCCGCAGCGAGGAGTAGTAGGAGTAAAGGACAGATCAAGTTGTGTCTTCATTTCATTTTATTTATACAATGGCTTGCAGGAAGAAGCGGCACTGCTTTTTGGTCAGTGTAAGCTATTTCCCACCTCATCCTCTTCTCTTTATTGTGGCTCTCTGAAATACTGTAGTACGTGAGAGAAGTGAAATCACATTTGTTAACAGCAGCCACTAGATTCAGTGAGTCTTGACCCTCATCTCGGTGACAGTGTATTAACCCTGTCCTGTGCTAAATATCAGTATCCTGGGGTAGGAAACTGGAAGGCCAAACAAAACCCAAATCCTTCCTTCCAGCAGCCTGCTGTCTCAGAGTTGAACTGCCCATGTCTCCTGATTACTCAGGCTGGATCCGTGATCCGCGTTGCTGCTGTTGCTATTCAGAAATAAACTGACACTTTAATTCTCAGCAGCATCTCAGAATAAATCATTCCCTTGTTGATCTGAGGAACTTTAAAATCCCTGTCTGGGAGAAAGCAGCGCTTTGAACCATGAGTTTGTGCGGAGATTTATGGTAGGAAGGATTCCAAATGCAGTTTCTGGTAAAGAGGAGGTGGCTTTATTTTCCTTAGATATCCTTGGATAACAAGACCAACACAGTTCTTGTTATTAGTAAAAATAGTTTTAGAGAAAATAACAGGTATTTTTGTAGCAAAGGCTACTGAAAATAAATGATGAAGGTGCGTAGCATTTCCCTTTTTATACCACCAAAACAAGAGGCTCCGAAATGGCTGCCTTGATATGTGGCCATGCAGGCTAACAGCAACCCAGGGACCAGCCAGCTGCATGGGCTGGGAGCCCATTGCAGCATCCGGGAACGTCCTCCTCAAACTGGCCTGGCCGTGCAACTCCGTTTGACTTTTCCAAGGTTGGGAGAGATTTATTGTATCAAGTGGAATTTCATGTTCTGGGATAGGTATGGTGTGTTAATGAGTTAAAACTGGATGTTTTACAGAATAGCCGTGGTGATGCTTTATTTCCTTGCTAATTGAGAGCTTATGCAGAAAGAAAAGAGGAACTGACTGCAAGCTCTTTTGTATAATTTACAGAAAAAAAATTACAAAATTACTATGTACAGCTTTTATTAGAGAAAAAGTGGTCAAGAAGGATTCCAGGTGTTTCTCAGGTAATGATACTATTCAGCTGCCTTTTCAGGAAATGCAATTTAAAATGACTGTGTTCATGCACAGCATGCAATTAGTCTCTTGCTTTGTTTTGTGTATTTCACCAGCAAGCTATCCCAGAATAATACTCTGAATTCTCAATTGGTGTAATTCATTATAGTTCCATTAACTTCCAGAGAGGCTACTCTGGTTTATTCTGGCTCTCTTTCGGGCCAAAGTGTTCAATTCTGAATATGTAATAAAAGTGTTAGTCATCTTAACAGCCGTTATTCACATTAGTATTTTGTGCCCAGTCCTGGATGTTTTAATGTGTTTTTTGTTGATCAACAAAGAGGGCATTGTGCACAACAGGGTATACACGGGCAAAGATTAGATGTATCTTTCTCTGCTTTTGAACTTTATTCTGACATTTTTACTCTTCTGCACAGTATTCGAGTAGTCTAATCAGAGCTGGTCTTCCTGGGAGGCATGCTGCCAAAATAACAGTCAGTACCAGCGACCATGGGACTGAGGGCAGTACTGTGAAGAATTCCCTGCTTAAACTTCAGCAGACAAGGCAACAAAACATTTTTTTAAATGTTTGATTTGGAACTCAGTGTGATTATAATTACTTTTTTTTTTTTTTTAAGTCAGCTATTCCAGTATACTAATGAATAATCCATTCCAATAAAAGAAAATTACAGGTTCTCAAACGTCTTTTTAGACAACTATTATGATGGTTAGAAACAATATTAGTTAAAGGCAAAAATTCTAGCATTAAATAATATCAACATTATTATTTCTAAGGATCTAGCTGTCAAATATAGTGGTATTTAGGATAGCTGGAGTACTTGTAAGATGTAGCCTGTAATATGAGAAAATATGATACCAAGATTCTCTGTTGTGCATCTTTTTTTTTCTTGGGAAGAGTCAAAAATCAAATGACACAATATTTTTTTGCTTATAGAACCTTGTTACCAGTTTCTGTCATCCCACACATCAGGCATTTAACCTAGTGACCTTATTCTGATTTACTGTTAGCGGACTTAATTCTGTACGTCTTTGTAGCCTGTAACACTTTTTTTTCTCTTGGTTCTTCAGAAAATTTCATTATAAAATCATGCATGCTTTCTAACATAATCAGCAAATTTTGCTGGAAATAACCCACTCACATTCTTTCTTTGAAGACATCATGCTTTTATAGTATTTCATCACTAGAATTTAGTATGTGGTTTATATCACAGTGATCATCCCTTCATATTCTCCCTGCTGTAAGCTGCCAAAGGAAAAACTCTTTTCAGTCTAAATTGGTCTGTTAAATTGTCTGCTAGTTCTAGTACAGTGATTTTTTTTTTCTTAATTTCAAGCAGTGTATATGTCATTTGTTCCTGTTCCTTTAAAAGTGTGGGANTTCATGCACAGCATGCAATTAGTCTCTTGCTTTGTTTTGTGTATTTCACCAGCAAGCTATCCCAGAATAATACTCTGAATTCTCAATTGGTGTAATTCATTATAGTTCCATTAACTTCCAGAGAGGCTACTCTGGTTTATTCTGGCTCTCTTTCGGGCCAAAGTGTTCAATTCTGAATATGTAATAAAAGTGTTAGTCATCTTAACAGCCGTTATTCACATTAGTATTTTGTGCCCAGTCCTGGATGTTTTAATGTGTTTTTTGTTGATCAACAAAGAGGGCATTGTGCACAACAGGGTATACACGGGCAAAGATTAGATGTATCTTTCTCTGCTTTTGAACTTTATTCTGACATTTTTACTCTTCTGCACAGTATTCGAGTAGTCTAATCAGAGCTGGTCTTCCTGGGAGGCATGCTGCCAAAATAACAGTCAGTACCAGCGACCATGGGACTGAGGGCAGTACTGTGAAGAATTCCCTGCTTAAACTTCAGCAGACAAGGCAACAAAACATTTTTTTAAATGTTTGATTTGGAACTCAGTGTGATTATAATTACTTTTTTTTTTTTTTTAAGTCAGCTATTCCAGTATACTAATGAATAATCCATTCCAATAAAAGAAAATTACAGGTTCTCAAACGTCTTTTTAGACAACTATTATGATGGTTAGAAACAATATTAGTTAAAGGCAAAAATTCTAGCATTAAATAATATCAACATTATTATTTCTAAGGATCTAGCTGTCAAATATAGTGGTATTTAGGATAGCTGGAGTACTTGTAAGATGTAGCCTGTAATATGAGAAAATATGATACCAAGATTCTCTGTTGTGCATCTTTTTTTTTCTTGGGAAGAGTCAAAAATCAAATGACACAATATTTTTTTGCTTATAGAACCTTGTTACCAGTTTCTGTCATCCCACACATCAGGCATTTAACCTAGTGACCTTATTCTGATTTACTGTTAGCGGACTTAATTCTGTACGTCTTTGTAGCCTGTAACACTTTTTTTTCTCTTGGTTCTTCAGAAAATTTCATTATAAAATCATGCATGCTTTCTAACATAATCAGCAAATTTTGCTGGAAATAACCCACTCACATTCTTTCTTTGAAGACATCATGCTTTTATAGTATTTCATCACTAGAATTTAGTATGTGGTTTATATCACAGTGATCATCCCTTCATATTCTCCCTGCTGTAAGCTGCCAAAGGAAAAACTCTTTTCAGTCTAAATTGGTCTGTTAAATTGTCTGCTAGTTCTAGTACAGTGATTTTTTTTTTCTTAATTTCAAGCAGTGTATATGTCATTTGTTCCTGTTCCTTTAAAAGTGTGGGAGCAGTTTTTGGCACTATTGGTTAAGCAAAAGTTTTTAATCTGCCATTGCTATTCGCTGAATTCACTTTTGGATGCCTTTGCAGTTCTCTCATAAGATCAATGTTGCCATGCTGCCTTTGCCCCACCTCTTTTATTTCACATATTATCAAAGTTACTTTTTCTCGCAGACAGAATAGAATAGATGAAATAATTAATATCCATGCATTTCTTTGCACTTGCATTGACTGATCTGCACACATATTTGTGGTTTTTCCCTGTGTAAAGGAGGTTTTCTTGGCCCCTATCCTTCACTGACCTTCTGGAGTGCTATTCTGAGAAACTCAGTGCCTGTAGCTTAGGCTTGAGCTGTGCTGTGGTGGGGAAAGGGGTGTGTATTTACACACCCCTGTGTATTTAAATCCCACTTTCTCCAAGCTTTCTTTAGTTACAGGGAGACTATTACTTTTTACAAAGAAACCACCTTACCATTTCAGTGATTGTTGTTTTGGAGGAATGTCAGTTTGAATCTCCACAGGGCCTTAATAATTTAAATGAATTTTTGGTGGTAAAGATGCATGAAAATTGCTCAGTGTAATGAAATTACAAAATACATTACATATAGAAAAGTATTTTCCTCTTCCACATAGATATTTTTGAGCTTGCATAAAATATTAAGCAACCATAAATTATCCCTGTATACAGATATCCCTTTTTTTCAGAATCGCTGCATGTTGATGGAGGGGTAGAGGAATTGCATGAAGCTTTGCCAGTCCAAGCTGTGTTCTATCATTAAGTAATTTTTCAGGCTGCTGCACATTGCAAAGACTAGTCCGAATATCAGAAAGGCTTAGTAGTAAGATTCTTTATCAGAAGAAAATAGTATGTCTCCTAGGCTTGAACACACGTTAGTTTGTGTTACCAAGTGGTTTTGGTGATTTAGGTAATCAAAAACCTGTCTTTCCCATTTTAATAAGGAATTTACGTGGTGCCTCTTGGCCCCAGTGACTTGTAGGGACATTGGCTGGGGAAGGATGCATGGAACATTAGCACAGCTCAGGGCGTGATCCTGTTTTTTCTCACTGAGGAGTGGAGTTTTTGCCATATGGAAAGACTATCCCAGAGTTAGTGGATCCCAGGGGAGCAAAGCCAGTTCTGTATAACGAGTCTGGCTGTGACTCTTACCATCACACCACACAATTACTTCATCTTGCATCCTGGCTGTGCATCTCTATTGTCTGATTAACTTGGGGCTAGGCTATCTGCTGTAGTCTTTTGCCATTCATTTTCACCATTAGCCATTAAAATTTCCCCAAATATCTTCCAGCTTGTCAATAACAATGTGTTTCATAGATGGTTTTATGATGTAGATTAAAGCTTCTGAAGTTGAGCTCCTTTCTAACTACATCTTCAGCTGTGGTCTGTTAGTGGTGACCTTTGCACATGTGTACAGCCCAGCCAGATCAGGAGAACCCTGCAGACGTCCAGGGAACTGGATGAAGAAAAACAGCCCAGATCAGAATGTATACACAGGTCCTGAGTCCAATCATAAGTTTTAGGATTGATTCACAATGAATAATAAATGATGAATAAAAGTTAAAATTGTGCTATGTACATGTCTTATGGACTGCAAGTGTTTAAAAGCATCTAAATAGAAGTTTTTATAGATTAAAACAACCTCTTGATTCTGATTGAGACATGCTAATTGGTAATTTTTTGTTCATCATATATTAATGTCTTGTACGTGATCGGATTTCGTGTTCATTGCTCTGTAAATGTTATAATAAATATTAATGTGTTGCTGCTCTCAAAGTACTTATTGAGATCTTTAAATTTCTTTAAATATATTTTCAGAACCTCTTAGAGAAACCAAAATTACCTGTAGCATTTTCCACAGCAAAATTATCCTGTGATGTTGATTGAAATCGTGCCAGTGGATCTGCCATAAAAATGTTAATGTCACGTCTGACTGAGACACATGCACCTTCTATGTTCATCATTTCTGAATCCATTATAAAGACCTTAATAGCAGCTGTATATAAAGACATGCCATAATGACATCTTAAATGCTGTCTTTAAATTCACAGCATGAAAAGCCTTTTAGAAACACTGTATAAAAAAAGCAGGTCGCTAGCAGCAATTTGTGGATAATATGCATGCTATGTCTTCTATTTAGTGGAGGTTTTATATTAATTTCAGTGGCAATAAATGGGTCAAGAAAGCTAATGGTGTAAATAGAACTTTTATCATGATGAATGGCATTTGAGACCTCAGGTCAGCTTGCTTTCACAGCAAACGTAAGAAAATGCATGCCAGAGTTTGGAAGTGTATCAGCCGGTTATACAAAATTAAAAAATATACAATAGAAATATCAGATCTAAAGCATATTAATTTTAGAGAAGGGGTATTTACATACAAAAAGCTCAATTCAAATATTCAAAAAATTCCTTCTCTAGCAAGGTTATTCAGGAAGGCCATGATCTTCTCATGAAACAATTTTTCGGAAGGAAGGAGTGCGGACTCTGTTACAGTTCTGCCAGGGATTTTGTATAGTCACTTTCTGGGCAATGACCTCCTTTTACCAGTCACCACAACATGCTCATTTTGTCTCAAATTTTGTTAAAGGCAGAAAGAAGAAAGGGGAATATAAGGGAAAGAAGGCAGTACTAAATCTTATGGGCTTCACCCAAAATTTTTGGTAATCATCACTGAAGCCAAAAGGATGCTGGAGCAAAGCATGGGCTTTTCTGAGGATGCCTCCTGGAGATACATCTAACTCCCAGTTTTTCACTTCAATATTCAAGACGTTAAATACTTTGGGTAATGTTTTACTCTTTATAAGGTTTATTTTAAATAGAAAAGATTAAAAACCAACAAAACCCCCAAAGTTTTGATCCATGAGTGTCTAAATTTATTTTCTTAATTACATGGTTTAAAATATTGACATGACCTTTGATCCTATTGGTAGTACTGTTTGATTGTATTATTATGTATTTATTCTTTCAACTGTTTTCTATCAACATTGATTGGAAGATTATAATAACACTTTATAATCTTTCAGATGCTGAAGAATCATATTGGCCATCAGAGGGGCTCACTGGGCTGTTGGATCCCACTCTTGTTCGTGACAGAGCCTTGCTTGACAAAACTGGCCCTTTCCTCATGCCTCTACCCACCCCAAGACTCGCCGTTTCCTCCACAGAGGATTAGCCTCCCTGCCCTCTCCATCCTCCAGAGTATTGGTATCTACAGGATACAGGGCACAAAATTGGTATCTACAGGAATAATGATACCTCTTAGCTGCTTTTACCTTTACTGAGGTGCCTTTATCCTTTCGACCTGGCACATGTGATGCTTTTTGTTCCTCAGTGTCAAGATCTTTTATAAAGTCAAGTAAGCATCACTCATGGTTTGCACTCAAGGAACCAAAGTGTGGATATTCGTCAAGGTCAGTGGCAGGATCAGGAACAGATCCCATGTAACCCTGAATGCAGTGCAGGTCCCTGCGTGTTGAATAACTTTGATCCTTAGAAAATTATTTCTAGGATGGGATGCCAGAAGACTGTGTGGTTGGGAAAAAAATGTTTAAGCTTAACTTCTAATTATAGGTTCCAGAAGATTTTATCCATGCTTACCCAAGTCTTACTCAAACATTGGCAAGTAACAAATATTCCCTGGGAGCATGAAGAAATTAAATCATTTCACATTAACTAGAAAACAGCCACTAGTAATGGTGACTCGTAGTTACTACAGCCACATATAGAATTAAAATTGGGGAACTAGAGGTAAAAAGCATGTTAGTAACTTTCTGAGTAAGCAGCCACCCTTGACTGCTTCCAGTGCTATTGTTAGTGATGCAGAACCACTATATAAGTTGCAGGAGATTCTCCATTTCCTTTTTACTCATTTAATGCTTTCTCAACATTTTTGCTTAGATCATGAAATTTTGAATGATTAGGCTCTATCCAATCATTAATTATGTATGTTCACATGTAAGGACAGCTTCAATGTAGCTGTCTTGTGTTCCAAGGTTAAAGTTCACTATTTTTGTTAAGGGGCATAGTGCTTGTATCTCTAACTTTTAAAGTAAATTATTCTAACTCTGTCTTTTTATCTCTCAGAGAAAACATAGGACCACATATTGATGTTTCTATATCAATAAGTAACAAAACAGTTTGATCTGAATGTAGTATTTGTTTAACATTATTGTATTTCCTTACTAATATATAGTGAAATACAGGCAGGTAAAGTTCCTTTTTAAATAGATTTTTATTTTAGATTTTTCCACCTGAAATGTTTACTCAACCTAAATTAGAAATATCTATACCAAAAAATGGAATTTATAACTGAAAAAAATCTTAAGGCAGCTTAGAAGATACTACACGTTAAAGTAATTGGTAGAGGTTAGTAATTTTTCCACCATAAAATGCCATCATTATCAAAACATATATATTCCAGAGTTATTGCAGCCTGTGGCTTCCCTTGAGTTGCATTGATTTCCTCAAATATTGTTTAATGGGGAAAGAAATGATTCTCGTGGCATAAGAGTGTAAGCTCCAGCTAATTTGAAGCACTGTGGTGCAACTTCAGGGCACTGGGTAGGTTATGGCCCGAGTGCCACTCTTTTTTTTTTTTTTTTTTTTTTTAAGACTACCTTCAGCACACAGAGGCAGATCTCTGTGGCCTCATGATCCCCGCAGGGTTCTTAGTGAATAAAATATGTGTGTCAAGATGATGATCTTCTAAACCAGCTAGCTTTTATGTATGTTTCCAGGAGACAGACTAGATAATCTAAAGATTATTCAAGCAGAAGTGCAACACAGTGCTTCATCCAAAGAAATGGAAAATAAATAAAAAAAGTCAAAAGGCTTTATTGTTTATGGACCTTTTCAGTCACTGTTATATATTTCACCATCCAAGAAATACTGATTTTGAGGGAAGAAGTTAGCACAGGACTAGCTATAGTTCTTAGAAATGCATGCCTGAGGGGGTTGAGACTTAGTATTAATTGAAAAGCTTCATTTCAAAGTACTCATAAATCGCTACGCTACTTTATCTTCACATTCTAAATAGCACTACAGGTGACCATTTTACATACAGGTTAACAAAATAATCTCTTACTGATTTGAAATTGGTAAGTAATGTAGTTACCACTTTTCAAACTCTTCTTTACGACTGGCTTTCAAATGTCAAGTGCCACATCCATACAGCCATGGGTTAGGCATAATAATCAGTATTGTCTGACATGTGGGGTAACCTTAGAGGTGACACTGGAAGCCCACCACTGTCAGTGCCAGGGCCTGCATCAGCTAGGTGGGCTTAGCAACATAAGCTGTAGACACCAGAAAAATTTACTAGACCAAAAATGATGCCAGTTGGAATTCCGCTCATGGGGTGTATGTTTTACGTGCCTGGTGGGAAATTACTTTGGGCTCCACTACCTCACATTGAATCAAAAGATCACAGCCCAGAAGTTTTCACCAAAGCTTTTCTTAGCTTGGTGTTTTTAATTCTTCCATCTGTCTATTTTGTTGTTTTGTTTATTTGACCTGCATGCTGTTTAATGTCTCCTGGGGACACTGTTCAGAAGCCTCCTACCTCCACCCTGGGTGGTACAGATGATCCAAATAGGCCATCAAGGGAGTCCAGAGAATGACTCCAGCAAACAGTCACTACCGGGACAGTGAGCTCATCTAAACCTTTTCAGACGATGACTTTTTAAATGCTCTTGTCTGAACTCGGGTGTGCTAGCCAACGGTGCATCCAACTGTGGTACACAAAAATTTGCTTCATCGGGCAGCATGAATACAGAGATTCAAAAAGATTCAAGTGTCAGAGGTGGGAAAGGATTTCTAAAACTGCACATAACAAATCTGGACTTTCAGAAGATCATTGAAAAGCTGGAGCATGCTGTTGCTGAGCAGCCTAACTCGTCACCAAATAGCCTTTGGCTAGTCAACAACCACCACGGCATCTGAATAGTCAACATTGCCGTTGCTTCTGTCAAGCACCCATAAAAAAAATAAAGCAGGGAAAGCAACTTAATTGTCAGTAGGTTTCAGAGATCAAAATTACTATTGCGTAGCTTTCACTGCTTCATAATGGAGCCTCTACCTCATCCTTCATCAAGATGACATGAGCACATTATAAAGCTTTCTTTGTTGTCCTGTAGGGCAGGTACTAATTTGTAGGAGCTAGAGACACTACAAATATATACAGCTGTATATACTGTAAGGATATACAGCTGTATACTGTAAGGATTTTCAAGATTACTGGGTTACTGATAAATCATAACCTTTACAACGTTTATAGCCAGTGACTTTCTTAGAATTATAGCATTACTAAAGTATTTTTAGGAACAGACATTATTATGGATTATTGAAAATTAATATCTCATCTGATGAAGTACATATGGTTCATTGAAATAACCCGTAACAAAGTATTTGTAAAAGAGAGATTTCTATTAGAGATCATGGTTTTGATGATGAAAATTAATGAACTCCTTCAAAGTCTCTGCAGATATTTGTAAAAACACATTCTTTTTTTTCCCCTCTGATAATTTGATATATGCAAAGAAACATTTTCATGCTACCTGACCAAACTTATTATTTGCTTGTCAAATTTACCCTGATTTTTTTTGCCATCTAGTTTCAAGACAATATGAACTGGTAACAGATGAGCACCTGAGTTATCTCCAATAAATAAGCATTTAGAAGGAAACTGTTTGTCAACCAGATTTTTATTAGAACTTGATAATTTTCCCTGCAGGTTTGAAATAAGCTTTTTTTTTACTTACAGAAAATAATTGAATTGAAAAAGCTCTTTAGAAAGGGAGATATCAGGAGAAGAATAGGCTTTGCAAATAGAAAAGTCCACGTGTTAAGACTTAGGACTCTTTGTCAGTGGTAATACAGTCTAGCAGGGTGAAATGTAAACTTCCTTACTGAACTGGATACAATTTATAGATTTTGTATAGCTGGATCTAAACTTTTTTGCTGGAGTTGTTTTAAAATGTGTCTTCATAAACAATTCCCATGGAAATATTCTTTATAAAAATAAACATTAATAACTAACTGACAGTTAATTTATAGAACTGCGGTCTCAACTGCCTTTACACCCCAGGGGATTACAGTACAGTAAGCCCAAATTTATATGAAGAATGAAATATAAAGTAGAAGAGAACAAAGGGAATGGAGAATGGTTCTGACTGTTTTCCTAAAATTAAAGTAGTGCCATACTCCTGTTACTCTCGCTGAAGCATAAATACCAATGTTTAATTTTGGATCTCTGAGTGATCTAAATGGATCTATTTCTTACAAAAAATGCCTGATTGTGGCCAGAATGTGTGCATAGCGGAGAACTTTAGTGTAGGTAGATGTGGTGTTTCCTAAATTGCCTGTCAAGAATGACTTAATCCTACTTTGCAGGAATTGCCTACATCAGTGAGACACATTCATTTCCATACCCATTCATTTAGGAGAGTCTCTGCTGAGAATGTCAAAGAGATGCTAATTATTATCAGCTATGTGATCCCTTAGGAATTAGGCTGAGATTGAGAAACCACGTAATTACTGAAGTTACACCATACTCAAGGATTAACATGATGAGTTCTGCTCCTTTTTTTTTTTTTTTTTTTTCTTTTTCTTTCTTTTGTGGCTTGGGGAGCGGCTGTCACAGGCAGTCCTGGTGTTCTTTGAGTGACCATTTTGTGACACTTTGTCCTCTTTCAATCTGGTTCATCTGCTACTAACACTGCACAAGGGCAGAAGCAGGAGAGGCAGTAATTGTATGTGCAGCCTGGTTGTTTCCCAAAGAAACTAGCCTAAAGGAAATGTCAAGATCTTTGAGCAAGGAACTGATTTTATTTTAAATCATCTACTTCATTAAAGAGAGACAGGAGAACTTGAAAGTTCAGTTGAGTAACTCTATCATAGAGTAACACGTGCTATCTGGAGTTAAGCAGACTCCAACCAGGAAATTCTATTCTGTTAACAGAGGGGCTCTGAAAAGAATTTAGGGGGCCTATGACAGCATTAATATCTGAAAATCTGAACAAAATTTCCTAAATCCTTGCGACTCTGAAGAAAAAGGAATCAGGTAAATTTACCTTCAGAACAGAAATTAGAATTGGCAGACTTTTATGCAGCTGTTGATAAAATTTCCAGGACAGGAGATTAGATAAAGAGCAGTCCTCTTCTTGAGGATGAAGTGCCTGTGTCCTTTGCAAATCTTTCCTATTCCATTCCAATCCCAAAATAAATAAAGCTTTTTTTTTTCTTTTCCTAACTGCAAATTCTTTACTGTGATCAAATCCAGTTTACAATGCCAAATACATTTGGTGGTACATGCAGAAATTTGAATGTTCCTGGAATTTAACATTGATGTTTGGTTGCAAATTATCATCTTATTTCCTGATAATTCAATAACATAAATCTGATAGCAGTAGAGTGATCAAATATGTTTTCCTTTGCAGTGCTTCCTTTTCCGGAGTGACTGGTTAACCTAGAATCAATCCTATGTATTATAAGCAGAGGGACTAATCCCATGGGGTCTGTAGCTGTAGGGCGATATTTGCAAAGGACACATCCCATTCTAATGTAATTTAGCACCCTGAGGAATGCAAACATTGAGGGAGAAAAAAAATATTTTATCAAGGGAAACAAATGATCAGTATTTAAGATACAGAATGTGATAGACTTGATGCTAGTCATCAATAGGCTAGAAATACAAGCAAATGAGAACACAGGTAGTCTTTCAACTATAAATAACAACACCCAGGTTCTGCTTTCACCCCTATTGCATTAAAAGTCAGCAAAAGAACATTTGCAAAGTGCTATTAGAGTACGTGGTGTTCATCTGGACCTACACAGGACAGTTTAGCTGAACAAGTGTAGCAGCCCTGTCAGATGTTTTGGGTGATAGGAATGAATTAAATGGAAGTATTCATTTGGAGATCCTTTGTTCTGTCTTAAATACATGCTAACAAGATGAAGTTATATCTGTGACTGTGTTTTTTGTATGTAAAATCTCATGAACTACTACTTTTTTCCTTGCTTACAGTACACTTTTCAGGAATTGAGATGTTAAGAGTATGTTTTCTACCTGTGTGAAGTTAGGTCATTGTAAGCAAACAGCTCAAATTTGGAATGCTTCTAGTCAATTTTTGCTTGCTTTGCTCGCTGTCTATTTTTTTTATGGTAAAGCTAAGCTTTTAGTACTGGTTTTAGTCCTTTATTGAGAATAAACCTTGTACTCTGATGACCTGGATTCTGTTTTCTCATATGAGTACAGCACAGTTGTTAATATTTAGACAAGTTCAAGCTGTAGAATTTTCATTACAGGTGAAGATACACAAAGAGTGAAGGTGGGCAGGGGTTTCTTCAGACTGAAAAGTTGAATACAATAGATAGGAAAGTGTGGGGGTTTTTAAGCAATTGACTTCTGTGTATGAAAGTCAAGTAATACAAAACTATGTGAGATAATAATCTTTTTAAAATACAATGGGAATGCCTATCTTCAACCAAGCTACACAAATTAATTTTAAAACGCCTGTAGTTTTCAGGGATCATGGTGCCACGTTAGTACACTAAACAATGCCAGGATCCAGCCTTGATGCTGGCAGTTGATCCAAGTTGTCTGCTCCCTTTCATTGCTAGCACGTTTCCCGCGATGATTTTGCTCTATACCAGCTCAACCAGGCAGTTCCTTGGGCAGAGTCTGGCTTGCCAGAGACTGCTCCCAGCAGAGACCTTGGAAGAGGCAGTGCTGTTCTGTGGAGATGCAAGGTGTTGTGTATCAAATGTCATGAGAATGGGTTCTGGCATTTTTCTGCATTAGAGTAAAGGCATCTTTTGTTTCCAGGCCCCCAACTTTATGGGACTGTATTGATTTAATTTCATCCTGACTCCTCCAAACCAGTGAAAGTTACTTTGAGTTTTCGGTTTAAATTGTTTTCTAGAATATTCTTTCTTATCTGAAAACTCCCTCTACCCACCAAATAATATCACTCTTCAAAACAAATAATGAAAAAATACATCAAGAGTTTTTATTTAAAGTCTTTAATCTTCTTAACACAAATATTCTTTTAGTACTTGAACTATGACTTCTTGTCTTGCTCTCTTAGCAATCTTGTTTCTTACAGCTGTTTTCCTGCAGAAGTTATGTTACATATTTGGAACACTTCCTTTTCTTTATTGTTTTAGGTGGTTTAATTCACTGGCTTTCATCAAACAATACTCTTATCTGTACATAAACTGGTATTGTTCTTCTCAAAGGTATAACAATCATCCATGTTGTATTACATAATATCAAAGTAATAAATTTCATTTCATGAGAAGTCAAGGAACTTTACTTCCTTAAAATGGTGATGTAATTTAGACAGAAAAGTTTTTCAGATTGAAAAATGAGGTTTATGTTCAAGATTGTCTCTCATTTTTCCAATGAATGATATTTTGCTGAAGCTTTCTTTGGCTTTTAGTCAAGGACTATAAATTAATGGGAATTATTTTGGGGCAGCAGTAGTTGGTGTGTGTTTAAAGTCTTATGGTGATGCATGATACTTGGAGCTTGCAGCGTATGCCATCTTTTCATTAGTAGTTCTAACCTAAGAGGTAGTTTGACTTAAAAGGAAGAAACAAACAAAACAAACAAACCCCGAAGCCTATGGTAATCAACCATTGCCTATGACCCAGTCTACTAGCATTCATAAGAATGCATTCTAGGCTATCTGTGAATGAGAAGCCACCTTCTTGTTATTATTAAAAGAAACATTCTCACAATAGAAAGTGTCAACTTTATTGCAGATGTTTATTTGAATCATTTAGGTCAATGGTTTTTATTCTGCTTGGTTTTAATGGGTCATAAGTACAAAATTTGGTTGCATGGGAAAGATTAGATTGAGATGTTTAGTAGAAAACTGAGACCCTTTCCCAGCCTGAAGTTAGAACAAATGCAGTATGCCACAAAGACAAACATTTCTCTTCCTTTTTTCTCACTCAAGCATGCTGGGACTGTGATTGAAGACAAACAGGATTTGTGTCTAAAGAGTAAACAATGCTGAGCATGAGAGCCATGAGCACCATTGCATATTGCACAAATAAAAGCACAGAGACATTATTTAACATCAGCATTATATAGCTTTTGTATATGCAGCTAACCTCTGGATCTACTTTTTAGCAAAAGCACAGTATGGGAGGAGAATAGCAACAAGGAAGGATAAGAGCTATGACTGTAAAATTACTCAAGTTGGTTCTTGACAGTAAACTATTTTATGTGTATTAATTAAGAAGGCGCCAACTTTAGGAAGTGATGTTGGAATATATAAAATAGTATTAGCGTAAATGTTAGATATACTACCCTGAACTGCTGCCAGCAAGTAGTAACTAACAATCTTGAACGTATTTTCAACTTTTAGCACTGGAAAAGTATGCATAGCTAGTTAAAGTTTAGTAAGGAGAATTGGGCTGTAACTTAACCCTTTTCAGCATTTATTACAGGCAATGTATCTTGTCTGTACAGGACTTTGAAACTTGTTAATTGGTTTATGCCTCAGAATTATGTCAGCTAATAGCTGTTGTCATCCTACAAACATCTGGAAGTCTGTAATGGAGTGTAGTGCAGGCTGGTAAAAGCTAAGAGTTTCTGATATTTAAGCATCTATTTACATGTTTAATTTAGGAGTGTTCTCGGTGAGAAAAACTTTTGTTTGAGAAACAGTGAAAATGTTACTTGTAGGTTGCATATTTTCTCCCTTTTTCATTTTCAGTAGAGGTGGATAGCAACTGTGAAAGGAATGAAGAAATAGGACACATTATTTACTTTCTGTGAAAACCTTTGGTATTGAATCTCAAATTATGGTGTCTTTCATCCATGTGAAGATTAAACCTTCCTAAAACATACAGAAAGTAATAATCAGGGAAGTTACCCTAAGCATCAGCCTTAGTCACCACATTATTATTTAATATATTTCAGTTGAAATGTGTGCTGTTCTGGATATCATTATCTTGAAAATTCAAAGTAATTAAAGATTTTATTTTTAAAGCGGCATATCAAATAAAAGCATGCTAGAGGATGTTGATAGCTGGAATAAAAATATCTACATACCTTCTGAGTGCATTAATAGCAAGGGAAAGGAGGGGTTTAGGTTAAGGAAGGTTCCGATTGTCTTGACATTTGAGCTTCAAGTAGGTAACTTTAAAAGCAGAGAGGGGATTGTTTTTTAAGTGTGGATACTATATCTTTTATGAATTTACATGATATCATAAATGTAAGCCAGGTATGAAATTGTAGTTTGTGAAGTGAGGATGGAAATTACAATTGTAGGTAAATGCACCTGTACAGAGCCTTCTTTACTTATCTTCAGGAGTCAGTGGAAACCCAGATGGGTTATCCAGATTCAGGTTGTGAGGTGTTAGGAATTCTCCCTGTTTTCCTTTCAGACAGCAGCTACTCTATGTCAGTTTGAGAGGTTTAGTGTGAACCAGGGCCACCTGTTCCACAGGTAGAGCAATAAGCTGATGTCACTGCTTTTTATACAAGGGTTTGCTCCAGATGGATGATTTCTTGGCTCACTGAACAGGCATCAGGCTGTCCATCAGACTTTCTGCTTGTTGTCTTCATGGGGTCTCCAGCAGAACCTGTAAGGATTTGTCACCTGGAGATCTGTGGTAGCAGAATGACAACTACATTACAAAATACACTGCTTGATCACAGCAGTAAGCTGCTCTCAATGGTTTTCCTAGTGAATGTGGAAAATTAAATAATTCTTTGTTGTTCTGGGTGTGTATCTCTGTCCATACTGCAGAGCAAGAGTCTGAACAAAGCCATGCAGTAAGTTGAACACTCAAGCTCCCTTCCCTGTGCCACATGCACATCTTCCTCAATTATTCTGTAGGGGACAAAGAGTAACTTCAGGTACATGAAACTGGGATCTAGAGTCTACAAAGAGGAATGAGGAGACTATCAGCACATTTCTGGTTTATAACTCCCCATCTTTCTCTCCACTGACTAGAAACATATGTCTAGGGAAGCTTATCTTTATAGTTTAAATTTGGTCTTCTTGAATTTCCGTTTATGTCATCTGCTTGTTTTGATGCCAACTACTGTCAAATCTGAGCGCATCTTAGCAGTATAGAGATTTTAATAAAAATAAACAAAGACATTTTAAGAATTGTCTTGAAATACTTCAACTTCTTTTCAACTTTAGTCTTTTTCCTTTTGGCAGCACCAGAACAAAGGGATTCCCTTCTGGGTAGCCCAGATGTCATTGATACCGCTCCAAGAAGAAAGCGAAGACAAAGGACAGCAAAGCCCGATGGGACAGGAGCTAAGATGGCTACTTATGAGACAGAAGTGCCAGCCAAGGAAAAGTAAGCAGTTTTCAAATGTATTTAAATGTTTTTATATCTACAGATGTTGGAGTGTTTGTGGTTTGTGGTTTTTTGTCTTTTCTTGTGCAGTTTCGTATTTCAGATTGACTACTGTTGTGCTGCATTCTGTATAGTCATTTACAGAACTTTACCCAACTTTGAATAGATATGAATGATTAAATTGTCAGGCCCAATGTTTTATTGATTTTAATATACTTTTAAAGTGACAACTGTAAAATTATTTTCTTTAATTGACTCATCGTGGTGGGCTGACCCAGGCCGGAGGCCAGGTGCCCCCCAAGCCGCTCTGTCAGTGCCCTCCTCAGCTGGGCAGGGACAGAAAATATAAGGAGAGGCTGGTGGGTGGAGATAAGGGCAGGGAGAGATCACTCACCAGGTACCGTCACGGGAAACACAGGCTCCACTTAGAGAGAAAAGTCAGCTCATTGATTACCCAGCAGGTCCGAGCAGAGCAATGAGAAGGAAACCCAAACCTTCACCCCCGTCCCCCCAGCCCTCCCTCCTTCCCGGCCCACCTTCACTCCCCATTTCTTTCTCTCCCTCCTCCCCGCCAGCGGCACAGGGGGACGGGGAATGGGGGTTGTGCTCAGTTCCTCACACGGTGTCTCTGCCGCTCCTTCCTCCTCAGGGGGAGGACTCCTCACACTCTGCCCCTGCTCCAGCCTGGGATATCTGCTCCAGGTGGGTATCTGCTCCACCATGGGCCTCCTTGGGCTGCAGGGGGACAGCCTGCCTCACCATGGTCTTCTCCAGGGGCTGCAGGGGGATCTCTGCTCCGGTGCCTGGAGCACCTCCTGCTCCTCCTCTGCACTGACCTGGGTGGCTGCAGGGTTGTTCTCTCACATCTTCTCACTCCTCTCTCTGGCTGTAAAAGCTACTGCTAGGTTGTTCTTATGTCACCCCAGAGGTACTACCGCCATGGCTGATGGGCTCAGCCTTGGCCAGTGGTGGGTCCGTCTTGGAGCCAGCTGGCATTGGCTCTATCGGACATGGGGGAAGCTTCGAGCAGCTTCTCACAGAAGCCACCCCTGTAGCCCCCCCGCTACCAAAACCTTGCCACACAAAGCCAGTGCACTTAGATAACTTCAAGTAAATAGATTGAAGCCTACTGAAAGTTCTGTAGGTTACCAGATAGCCCTGCTGGCAAAGAAGAATGCATTTGCAGCAAGTGTCAAACTAAGATAGACAGCTTCAGCTAAGGTGTGCAACAGAAATGAGTAGCATTATAAGTGTCTTTTTTCACTGTGAGGGTGGTCAAACACAGGAACAGATTGCCCAGAGAGGTTCTGGAATCTCCATCTGTGGAAATGTTGAAAACCCAACTAGGCATGGTCCTGGACAGCCTGCTGTGGTTGAGGAGGGAGGTTGGGCTGGTCAGTCTCCAGAGATCCTTTCCAACCTCACCATTCTGTGATTCTGTCTTTTTGCTTAGTTATTAGAATTACCTCAGAGCTACAACATGATTGGTTTTTTCTTCAAAAACTGATCTTTTTTTTTAAGATCTATGGTAAGTTAGTTTTGAAAATATTTAGTTTCCATTTTTATCTGCAATATCCAATGGATAATAAACTGTTGAAACAGATATGGACACAAGTAGACTACAAAGATGTTTCCCAAGATTAGCAAAGATTTCTGTTTAAATCAGCAAGAGAATTATCTTATTTTGACATAGAAGGTTGTGGCTTGATGCCAGCTAGGAATGTTTAAACTTACAGTCCTCTTTTGTTAGTAAAAAAAATACATATTTCTTTAGAACAGTCTAGAAAAATGTCAACTTCTGCTCTTCTGTTCTTTTAGAGTCTGGTATCTTACAATGAACAATACCCTTTGCCCATTGTGTGTAGTCAGTTTGATTTTGAGAATCTGGCTGTGTTTGCCTGAAATACAATTTCACTATTTTTTAATATTGATTGTGGAAGGAAAACCTACAGAGGCAAATGAGAAGGAGAATATAGAGGTCTTGGGCTCAGTAATCTTCAGTGTATGAGTATCTGAGTCTTGTGTGTAGGGGAAGGATTAAGAAGATATTGATATATTGATTTAATTCTTTTAAATAAGGCAAATTTTAGAAAAAAACAGCAACATTATGATTTTCATACTGTGCAATTAATTTCTAATATGCTTACACAGTCAAGTCAGAGCTGAATGTGAAGAGTGGCTTTTGTTCTTGGCTATAACATAATTAGTCATATTTTAAGGCTTACCATATGGAACATCCATTCTATCAGTCTCTATTTCCATTTTTCTTTTTGCATTAAGTATGTATGACTTGAACTGTAAACAACAGCTTTGCACAACAGGTCACAACATTGCTTGGCGTGTGACATGCCTTCTGGTACTGTGAAGGTGACTCTGACAATGAAAGATCCACCTTTCTCTATGGTCCCATGGTGACTACAGAAATGAAATGTGGCATTGGTCGATACTGGAATATGTTTTTTAATGTTTTCTTTAGCTAAAAATACAGTGGCACTGCTAACTTTTTGATTAGATCAGAAGATATTTGATCTCCCCTGGAACATTACAAAAGCTGAACTGTAATTCTTTCCATTTTGCTAATTATTTTTCTCAGTGTCCCTGCTTAGTTCTTGGGTTTTGAACTTCATCTTAAGTCTTTTGCCAGCTGCTAATCAAGCTTTCAGTCAATTTGCTTGGCTAATAATTTTCACTTCTCTTGAGCCTGTCAGAAGTAGGGAGATGTAGAATTAGTATCATAATACAGTTCACAAATATAGATGTTTCTTTTTAAGAAGACTCTTTAAGAATTTGTACTGATGGAAGGCTAGGTTGTACACAGTGCAAAAGGCTTTATCTCAAGCTGATGGTACATTGGGGTCCTGCCCAAAATATTTTCCAGTATTGTGTCTCAGCAAAAAATTACTCATCCAAGCAAACCACCGCAGCCTGCTGGGGCGGCGGGGAGGCGGGGAGGAAGTTAACCTCTAAATTCCTTCACCTTTGGAAATGCTCCATCACAAATATGGAAGATGTACAGTCTTTGAAAGCATGTCATGCTTTTCTGTTTGGCAGGAGGATCAAATGACAGATTGTGATCACATTTGCAAATGCACGAATGAATCCTTATTTCTGAGCTCTCCTGCACAGACCTGCAGAAAGATTTGATTCTTTACTCATAATGTAAATACTTTAAGGTACTATCACATAAAATCATATCTCACAGTTCTTGCTTTAACAAACTAAAGCTTATTTAGAGTTATTTCCCATTTGCAAGTTTTGCTGACATCATCAGTGCTTGTTTCATGTTTGCCAAGCAATGAAAAGGTGGTTACAAATCAAACATGAAGAGCATAATGCTGTCTTTGTATTGTTGCATCGTAAGTCAATTGATAAAAGATCCTACATCAGAAGAAAAAATACCTCTTTGCTGAAGGACAGCATCCAAATTTTTATTTTCTTTTTGGTTTTCGGATTATTTTTTGAAAATACAGTGGGTTTCAGCACAGTTGTTGCTATCACATAATAGGAATTATATCTTAAGTTTTATATATTTCTCCTAAGATTTTAAAGTATGTTAAGAAGGTACCATTTGTGCTTAAAGTTAAGAGCATCTAAAGTAAATACTGAGTCATGAAAAATGAAAGGATTTTATATCCACAAATATTTTAGATTTATGGAGGCTGAGGCTAGTTATGTAGCAATTCTCTAGTCCTTTGGAATGAAAATATATTCTTAGATATGACCAAAAATACTGAGAAGAATGCAAATAAAAATCTGTTTAACATAGAAATTAGAGCAAAAGGAGTACTGCCTTTCTCATGCTTTGTGTTGGTGCAGTGGTAGGGAAAGAGAGTTGAATTGCTTTTTTCTATATAGATCTCTAGTATTACTATGACAATTTATTCAAGGATTAAATCAATATTTTTAATGAAACTTGGAAACATGCTTGGGTAATACTAAGCTTAGTGAAATAGTATAGACATGAGATCAGCAAAGAACTGAACTAGGATTTGTGGAACAAGGTTTGCTGAATGAACTGTTTAATTATTTGCTGAGATAAAGATTTTCTTTAGGATAAAGTAGAAATTCAGAATAATTAGTTGGTCAGTGACCTGTCAAGATTTAGGTTTATCCAGCTCTCTAGCAAGTTGTTTTTCAAATCTGAGATATGCAATGAAAGGAAATGCTTCTTTAGGCAGAAAGATGTTACTTATAGTTGAAAACAGTCAAACTATGGCTTTCAATTTACGTATTTTTAAAATGTGACAAAGGATAGTTCTTACAGTTCAAAATACGATTGAGTCAGGAAGTAAAATGAAATTATTCTGATTCCAGTAAACTGTGATGGTATTGGTGAGGCTTTAACTGTAACTTAATATCTGGCAATTTCCTAAGGTGCAAAGCAGAGATAATATGTAAGTCAAGTTAAGATGCAAATTCTACTTTTCACAATTTGCATTTCATACTTGGAGGAGAAAAATTAATAAGAGAAATCCCAATCCACGGTTAGAAATTATGCTTATTGATGCATTACCCAAATCTCTCAGGGGACTGCATATGAATAACACTATCAGCTATGTAGAATATGCATTCAATATAGAAGCTTAAGTATATCGCCTGTCAGCCTGAATCCTATAAATAATTGGAAGTTTCTGTAATAATTTCACTTTAAAAGTATTGGAACCTCTTTGAGAGAAGATATACTTACTGAAGATAATAATTTCTTTTATACAATTTTATAAATTAAGCATAGTCGTTGAATACAATCTGTAGTCACAGAGTACAGTGGAACCCAACCAGTGCTGGAGTCCATATAACTAAAACAAAAGTAAATCAGGAAAAAGCTTCCTTTTCTAGTATGGCTTACAACTATTACTTTGTTTCTACAAGTAAAAATCTATTTTTCTGCTTTGGTTTCTCAAAATTGTTTTTATTTAAAGAGGTAAGAAAAGCAAAACCTTTTTTTTCTGTCTGTCTGTTCTTTCTTAGTAATAAAAGGATCTAGTTTTATGGTCCTCATTCGCACATGGATTTCCTAGGAGGAAGGCTTTACTAGATAAGACTCAAAATTTCTTTTAAGTTATTCTGTGTGTTTCAAAATGTAATCCATTCCAGCTGCTGTATAATGTTTATAATTTATTTCCTACTGAATGTGTACATACTGTTGAGGATATGTACAATTACACAAGTGGTTTGGGGGAAAGCATCTTAAATACAGGAAAAACCCTATTATGGATGCAAATATGCTGGATTCTCCTGAGAATAAGAGTAAAGACAACCAAAAAATGTCATTACAGAGAAAATGCTTCATAATTCTGAGAAGCAAGTGTTAAGAAATACTTTTAATTCAATTGTCTGAAAAATAACAGGTATTATTTGCTTGCCTTATCTATAAAGAAATACGTGTTTACATCAAGCACTGTGACTCTGTCTTACTAGTTATTCTGCATGTCAAAAATTTCAGTTTCATATGCATAAGTCTAGTTTTGTACATTTGATGTAGCTGTTATGGTCTTCTTTTTTTAAAAAAAATTGAAATTTGACTTTGGATGGCTTGGTACTTCTTGATTGATTGAGAAAACTCAGTGACTGTCAGAATCAGGCCTGCATTTAAACTGAAGGAAAGGGATGCTTTCCCTTAACTTCAGTATGTTTGGTTTTGCTGAAATACTGAGATGCAGTCATAGCACCACTGAATTTGATAGGAACTTTGCCACCAGTAATTCAATTTTTAATTTTTTGCATATGAATACTGCCTTTTCAGAGAGCTCAAAGTGTTCAACATATATCTAGGAGTCCTCAGAAACATCCATAGGAAGTAAAAAAACATATTCAGATTACTGACTGGGTATCTGGAAGTGCCAGGAGTTGACGGGGGATGTTTTGTGCCACCTACATTGCCATCACCTGCTCCATCAGAAGAGACCAAAGAGAGAATGTCATTTGTACTCTAATACAATTGTTACGGTCCTCATGCTCAGCGTTTGTTCTTGACTTAAGGGTCTGATTAAAGTTAGTCACGCGTGTAATTGTGGGTAGAATCAGCTGCATAGTTTTTGCTTGTTAATGATCACTGTGAGTTTCTTTAATTTCATATTCTCATCTCTTTCTGTACTTTCAAAAGTTTTTTACAGTTTACATAGGTATATATCATTTATTTGAAAAGAAAGCTTGTAGCGTTATATTCCAATACTATAATAAGCTGGACTTGTCTTTCTTTTGATAACCTTCCCCCTCTTTAAAAGCACTCAGAGCCTGTGGTGTGCAAGGAATCCCCTGGGGATCATCTCTCTGCATTTGTTTAATTTATTGCTTGCAGTTCACATTTTTAAAGTCCTAATGCAAGGTTTATTTAAAATGCGGTTTGCCACCACCAGTGATTCAGGTAGCAAAAACATAGGTTTGTTCTGAAATTTGGCATTCTCAGAGGGTTGCACATAGACATTGGTATTACTGTCTCACACAATAAGTAATTCTTTCTCGTAAAGATTTGGATTCCACTGAAAATGATACCATAAACTTCCATGGTCCAGAGGGGGTATAAAGTTTACACCACATTTTTAGCCCCTTTTAAAAAAAGATGTATCTGAGTGTTCATTTTTATGTGTTCCTTTTTTATTCATTAAGTGTATTTATTTAAAACAATTGGCAAGGACATGGAGAGCTTCACATGGTGTGACAAAGCACTACAATCACTGGTATATTTGTGAGCCAATGTAGCGTCCGTGTTCATAAATGACAAGCTCATTCCTGCCATAATAAATTTATGGAATACAATGTTTAGAAAGTTTTTGATAACTCAGGCTGAAATGTAAACAGGTTAAGAAATCTCTTGGAAGTGGACAGTCAGATTCATTTGAGACTCTGATTTGAGAATCAAACCAGAAATTTTTTTAATAGCTGAATTAAGTCCTTTTTGTGTTTAATTCATGCTCAGCATTTTCTTACACTTTGGATGGTATATTTCTTTCCCTTTTTGCCATGACATGGGCAGCAGCCGTTGGTCACCAGTCATACCAGACAGACTGTTTTGACTTACCTGTGCAAATATTAAAAATTGTACTGTGACTTTCTGTGGCCTGCTGGGAGCTTTTGTAAGTGATACTCATCTTCTGAACGGTCACCTGGGAATATTTAAGCTTACCTACGTTTGGAGTAGAAAGAAGACCTGTGCTTAATACCTCTGTTATGTGACCTGTGGCTGTAAAGAAATAGGATGTCATCAAAGGAAAAAAGCCTTTGATTACAATGCATAGCAATTTTTGCAAGAAAAAATTTGCAAAAAATCTAAAGTAATTCCATATTCAACTGGAATGAATAAGGCAGAAATAAATACAACACGATACAGTTGCTTTTCTCTTGGTGGCACCCTGTCTTTCTGTGCAGCGACTGTCTTTGTTTTAACTGAACGGTAGATAATTAGGCTTCCACCGTCCATGTGGGACGGGATGATTTATTTCCATGGGAAGTGCAAGGAATTGCTCTCTGCAGTCACCACTTCTCCTGACTCCCCAGGGAAAGATGGGAAAATATGAAGGCTGAAAGCCCGGGGCAGGGAAAAATGAACATTATCTGCTGACCTCCGAGGTTGCAATTTCTCCTGAGCAAAGTCACTGAGCTCTCTAGTTTGTAGCACATCTCACCGATTTTTGTCACTAGTAATAGCCTAATAATTGACTGCTGATGGAGAAGTTATTGCTCAGTAAGACTGACAGGACTCTACCCTGTGTTTTCTCAGGGCATGTTCTTTAGAGCAGGATTTTATTGCTGTGACAAATCTGGTGAGATATATGTCTCAAATGATTAATCTATAATGTATTCCAGTGAAACTGGTAGCTATGAGACTATATGAGGATAGCTTAAAAAAAATGGAAACAATATCTTCTTCCATTATCTTTCTGGTAAATTTTTGATGGTTTTTTTTCCCTTGCCTTTCTAACAAAGTTTTTTTATTGGAATGATGTTTGAACTAAATTTTATATTTTAAGCCTCTCTTAGGTAGGTTGTGGGTTGGTACGGTTTAATTTATCGCACTATGGATTAGTTTTGTTAAATACTGTAATCCTGGCTGGGGTATTTTAATGTGGGAGGCAAAAGAATTGCTCCTTAGGAGAAAATTACAGTAAGAAGGAGGAAAAATTGTGTGTGGTTTAGCTAACCAGCAGTGCTGAAATATTTGTTGGCTTTTGATGTAGACCAAGCTACAATATTTTGAGTCTTCTAGAGGAAAGGTTGGGAAGTAAGAAAAGGAGATTGCATTAAAAACAACAAAGAAGGCAATACTTAAAATTCCTCATACATCTTTGTGATTAGTGTACAGCAGCAAATGTGCACTCTCTTTATGAACACTTCTGGAAAGGGCTCTTGATGACAGCGTCAATTAAACCTTCATTTCCTAAAACAGCTGTTCAGGCAGAATTGTTTTCACATTATTTTTAATAGGAAGAAGCAGGTAATGTGGATGCCTAAGATTTTGATTATATGCAGTGGCAGGAGATTAAGACTAGACTGATAGAAAGCCTAAGTAACCATGTTTGCCAGCTCAGTCCTGCTGTCAAAGACAGACAACATGGAAGAGAATGAGATGAAAGCTTGGCTACGTTTATAAGATAAAGTTGCCTCAAATATCTGTTTTTATTGTTCACTAGACTGATCATGAAGTATGTCTGCTTTACTGGATTAAATTAGAATATTCCATATAGCACAACTGTCTGTGAAGACCAGTAATCCCTTAACTCATTGTGGACCCCAGGAAACATTCTGGAGAAAATCCTATACACAAAAATACACTCATACTCAGGATTTGTGTAATGATTTCACAAACACTTGCAAATGCTCCTACTCCATTGAGGAGATTGTTCAGCTTCTTCTGTTCAGTTCAGTGCACTTTTCAAAAGTCAGATTCACTTAATGAAGCTATTAATATTTTTATTTATCCTTTTTCTGTACTTAACTTTTTACCAATGAATCATCATTTCTTCCTCCCTCTCCCCCCCCACCCCCAAAAAAAAAAAAGAATGCCCAGCTCAGCAAAGCAGGGCTAAAAAGCTACCATTTAGAATTATCAACACTTTTCAATTTCTTCATGCTAAAATAAGTGGTTAATCCTGTATATAAAAACCACAGAACTAAATCCATGGAACTTATTTTTCCAGTAGTCACTTTGCTCTTCAGACAGTGAAGGCTGTGTCTAGATTGCTTATTTGTGTTCACCTACTTAATTTCACTGATTACTGTTGACTGTGAAGTCCTGCATCCAGCCAGTAAGAAATATTATATCAGACTTAAGTGACCTGCTAGTATTTATTATATACCTCCTGTATATAATGTATAATACAAGTACATTCAGTAATGTTTTCTGTGGCTTTCTCTCCATCTCCTTTTATGTCTTTTATGTCTTTTATGTCTTTTATTAGATGTACTGTTTCATAGTTGCCAGGGATGCTGTTGAAACTGAATACGATACCAGGACATTTTCTGTTCCAGAATGCTTGAAATCTAGTCCAAAAAGACAGGAAAACCAAGGGGAAAGGACTCTGAGTACCCAGACCTGTGCTGAGTACCTTCTGCCTCACAAAGCAGGTTCATCTTTCAAAAGGAGTTGGAGAAGGAGCAAGAAAAGGTCTAGAGGGCGTACAGAAAAGGGTGAGAGATGACACTGGGCACGTTATTGAGCAGACAGATGAGAAAGAAGGTGGTGAGAGGCCTTGATTTGTGCATTTGTTTTCCTATTTATCACTTATATGTGTTTCCTTAAAGCAGTACATTAAGCACTTGAAGTCCATGACATTGGATTTTCAATAGTATTTAGAACATCCCCAAATCTGGTCTGTATGGATAAATATTCATAAATTTATTCACTGTGACTAATACATACCGTATGAGCAAATGCACTTTCATGGTCGGTTGAGAGGACTCATCTGTTTCTGTCAACTTATATCATGCATAACATTAATCAGCATCCTTTTTGATGAGTTCTGCCATCTGTGGGAGGGTATATAGCACATTCTTATGCACCAGTCTAAAAACTTGTAGAATAAGAGAAAGAGTTGGACAAATTTCACATTATGCCTCTCTTAAAATAATTTAACTACCCTTTCAATCTTCTTGAACATAAATAAAAACAAAGGCATATTTGAAACTGCACGAGGTACAGGATTCGATTAATACAATCCTTGTTTATATAGAATACTGCTGGAAGACTTCCTTGATTACTTAATAACACTTTAAAAAATCCCTTACTTTCTTCAGCTGTCAAACCATTCATAACATTTTTCATGTAGCTACCACAATTCAAGTTTGTACATACAAATAGTAATTTGGAAATTAATGATATGCTTGTATTTTCTTCAGATTGTTAACTGTATAGCAACTATTATAAGTGGACTTGGTATAAAACTGAAGGAAAATCATCAGTATTAAAAACAATCAGGAAAAGAGTCAATGCTATAATGCATGTTAAATAGCAGAAGTGAAATACTATGAAAGACTCTTTTCAAAATGATCTCGATTCAGAAGACATCAAGTACTAAAGTGAATTCAAATCTGACAATAGTCTTGCCATCGACATCAATATTTCATCCTGTATATTTGGAATGAACACAGTAATAATGACTAAAACTGAGGAAAAGGGCCAAATGTACATATAACCACTACTATTTGATGAGGATAAGTTTCATTCTAGGTTTCATTCTAGAAATAGATGAGATTTCTAATGTGCTGCTTTAAAAGCTGGTAATTATTCGAGTATAGAAATAAATATTTTGTATACCACTTCTACCAGTTACATAGATACCAGAAAGAGAATTTGACATCAAAGAAAGAGATCCATCTGCTAAATTAAAAAATGGTACCTCTAGCCTTGTGTTTCTCTAGAAAAGATAGAGTGAAGAAGGTATCTAACTTGAGAAAATAATTTGTGAGAATTTGTGAGAAGGTTGTTGAAAAAGGTGGTAATTGTAGAAAAAGGTTGAAAGACATTTCAGTTAAGTTTTAGAACATCTGTTTCACAGAGAGTGCTTCACTGAATTTAGCAAAAGTTTGGAAAAAAGATGCATCTTTTTTCCTGTACTGAGAAGTTAACCATGTACTATTTAAAATTATCAGGTTCTGAGTTATTCAGCCACAGGAGGAAAACTATTATCAACACTTAATTCACACTGTGATCTGCCCCACTCTACTCCACTCCTTTAGAATATTTTCACCGGAGTTATTTTTTGCTCAGAGAGGAATATGGTACATTATTCACCACTTCAGTGTTCCAGTGCAGCTCACTAAACCTTCAGGTTGCACAAGTGTTAAACTGAAATAAAGTGATGATAAATCATGTCATTTAGTTTCTAGTGGTGATGTGAACCATCCAGACTATTATTGTTTTTGTCTCTCTGGAGTTGCTCCCTGGATAACTATAAAACTACCTGAACAAAATTCTACTTTTATTAAAGTATCCTGAAAAATTATATATTTTTGTAAAGAAATTCCTTAAGACCTTTAGGCTGAAATACACCACTAAATAATAAAACATTTCTACAAATAGTATACCTACTGGATTTGCTGTTGATCACAACTACAGAATTATTTTTCTGCTCAGATGCTGTATCAGTGTCAAGCTCCACTGAAACATCAGGTTAAGAAAGAATCCCTTGGTATGTAAATACTCCCCTTCAGTTACATATCCGTGTAGCTACAGCATTGCCTGAAGATGTTCAATGAGAAAAAAAAATCAGATTGTAGCCAGTTGTGTTGACAAGATCCAAAGTGATAAGAATCTGAACAGCTATTTCAGTTAAAGTAAAAACAGAATTGAAAACACAAACAGATGATCTCCAAATAAAAATAAAATATCAGGATACGTTGAGTTCTCTGTTGACTCTTTAAAGGATTCAAAATACTTTGTGAGGTCCAGATTCAAAGTGTTAAAAAGAGCCAAAAGCATCAATTTTTTTCACGGTTACTTGAGTGGTCCCAGAGCAAACCTTCCAAACCAGTATCCCCCAACTAGTGATAATGGTGTGGGAGAGAAGCAAGGGAAAGAGCAGGAGCAGAGAGAAGCAAAACAATCTTTCTACTACAGTGTATATCAAGCTTGCGCAACTTACTGTCCAGGTATGTGTTGCACTTCCCAAAGCTGGGAGCACCAGTGGTTGGTTGGGCCAACGAGCTGACAAGGAGCAATGTTGTGTTTGCCCCTTTGCAAGCGATGGGTGATGAGTCTCAACACAGATAATACTTACTGATCTGGCTGCCCATGGGTCCAGATGTACCGCCACTAGGCAAACAGGATGACCACAGCTCTCATGATATGCCTACAGTTGCAGCACATCTGTTTTGTCCGGTTAGTGGCTTTGATTGGGTGGGAGCTGAGAGCACGCTAGTGGGGAGGTAATGGACATGGTTGTTTTGCAATAGGAGGGTGAGGAAATTAGCAACATTTATGTATATAGCAGGAGACTTAGAAAAATTATGTCAAGGCACTGAAATAAATGGGGATGGGATTGTAAGAGCTGGAGGGCTTGTAGTGACATGGGATTTAGTGTTAGAGGGACAGAGTGTTGCCCAACTGAGTCTTTATTTATTCTTTTGTGTAAGACTGAAAAGTCTTTTATTTGTCTTCCTACTTCCTCCTATCCAGCATAACACTTGAGAGGCGTATAATGATGGCCTTCTGCATGCCTGATATGCATCTACACCTTTTCTGCTCTAAATAATACCAAATCAACCATCACATCTTAGGACAGAAGTATGAATGCTTGTTAGACTGTTTATTCAGTATGACTTTGTGGAGGAGAGACCACAATCCTAAGTTCACAGTGTCTCTAATGAAATGATTTGCAAGGTTGAGATGTTTCTGATGCTGTTATAACATTTTCTTAGGATAGATTTACAAAAAAGTCAATGTTTCATGTTACCCTTAGACAGTGTTAGCCAGACATGCCTCTTTCACGGTTTCTTGCATACCGCTCCCAGTTCTGCACTGACTCCTGATGTGTTGTCCTTTTGCCAAGCTAAAAAGATACAACTTATTTCTTCATTAGTTCTAACCTTTCTGTTGCTGAGGTCCCTTTGCAAAACCGGCTCATATGTAGATAGTCATATTGAATATGATATGTGTTACTGGCCTGTATATCTTCTGATGTTAGCATTTAACTGAGCAGAATTTTTACAGCTAACAAGATAAAGAAGACTGCAAAATGACCTACCTTTTTAGAGCACTGAGAATGCTTTTCAAATGCCTTGAAAGTTAGCCCAGCTTTCAAATCAGTGGCAAATCTCCTTTCAGAACAAAGCTGAGACACACTGAGTGCTTGAGAATTTTGTGAATCTAAGCTGGCTCTTCATGTTTTTGTTTCACATCTTCACTTTTTTACTAGACATTCCTGTCTTGAGTAATATTTAAGCATAGTATTTAGTTTTAAAGCATTCACCTGGTATTTATTTAAATGCTGTTACCCTAGCATTAACAAGTTGAGTCTCAGTTAGGACTTCCAAATCATTAGCATTAAAATTTCTGTCACACCTGAAATTGCTGTCCTTAGCAGCATGCAGACATTCCAAATGTAATTGAGTTCTCTGCTTTTAAATATATTCCTTGGCCGAGTCATGTTGACAAGTGCTTTTCATTTTGAAAACTTTCCAGTTATTTAGACTTAGTCAATTTGACATGGCATTCAGAAAATGAACCAAAGTGGAGCCTAACGCTATCTGCATAAAGGTGCACCTGTGTGTAGGTTAACTTGCCATCACCTAACATCTCCAAATATTATTCTTCCATTGTATGTTCTTACAAAAGTATGTTGTCTCCTGTAACACAGTCTCTATTGTCTGCCAGAGCAAAATTGACTGCTTTAATATATGTGAAGAAACAAGGAAGAGAAGAGAAGTCAGATTGTTTTTCTGAGCACTTTCACCTAAACATTTAGATGTACAAGACAGAAACACAAATATAAGATCTACAGCTGGAAGTTTTTTCTTGAGGCAGCTCATAACTTTGTCAGTAGCATCTTGGAATAGCTTTTGGAATCCAGTCTACTCCATTTATGGTGTCTAATTCAGGCAATTACCTTACCTTGGTTTTAGGTCTGGCCCAAGATAAGGTAGATCCTGTCTGATAGACATATCAGCCTAAATTTCTTATAGCGTTAATTGACAAAAGTAGGTACCTTGGAAGAACTGTGAAGATTAATCTCATTCATCTAGCTTAGGTTCAGCACAATCTTCATTAACTGCTGCTTGGTCCCTCAGGGGACACTAAGAAACCAATAGGAAAGGTTAGGTTGTTCCACCTCAATATTTGAAAGCTGCAGGATTTGGACCGTCTCCCGGAAAATAGATGTAGTTCAGGCTCTCAAGCCATGTAGAGTCTAACTCCCAAGTCTCACTAGGGAAGTACTCTCATCTAGACTTTGGAGAAAAAGGGGGCACAACGTGGTATGATGTCAAGCTTAAAATTAATTTCATTTGACTTCGTCTAAGTTTCTGACCTTCTCTAGCAGATTCTGTTGATAGTCCTGGAGCTTGCCTGCTAATTCTAGATTGTATCAGAGCTCGGTGCAAGGGTACTGCAGGACACACATGTAGCTAATGGTAAGTTCCCAAGGAACTTTTAGGCTCTCTAGGGAGCAGTTTAATCATTTCAGATGCTTGTGAAGTTGAGTGTTCGTAGAATCTCTGTAGACCAAATATCTGGTTTAGTTGATTAAGTGGGCTGTTCTGGTAGACCAAGCTCATCCAGAGATTTCAAACATTTTATAAATTAATTTATAGGTTATTTATTGAAATGTATTGAATCACGTTGGTAATGTGGAATCACATTTGAACTAAAACCTGAAAGAATATTCAAGATTATTTATAAGCTCTGATGATAAGCCTTGGAAGCCTGATACTCTTCATACTTAGACTCTGTAGAACAGAAGGAATTTAATAAGGTCAGCAGAGTGACAGGACATAATCAGGGTACTCAGTGTTTAATAAATTCTTACAGACATTATTAACATATCAATTCTTCAGTAGTGTTATCATGGATCTATTGGCAGAGGAGAATTTGCAAGCCTTTAGAGAAGAAGGTGGGTGGCTGGTTTTTGTGGGGGGTTTTGGTTTTGGTTTTTTTTTGTTTGGGTTTTGGTTTGTTTGTTTGTTTGTTTCCAAAAGATCATTTTACACTATGCAAAATTGATTTTTAGTTAGCCAGGGAAGGAATCTGTGCTGCAGGACAGGGTATTACTGGGATATAATTGACAAATTAAAGTTTTATTGTAAATGCATGAGCAAGACATCTCCCCAAACTTCTGTTTTTTCTTCTCAAAAGCAGGAAAATTTAAATTTGTACTGTTTCATTCTCCTTCCTTATTTCATATTGTTTTCGAATACTTGGTACTACTTTTATTTTGTCATTCTTTTTCATCTTTCAACAAAAAGAATTCTCCTGCCAGTAACTAAGCTGTCAGATGAATTGTAATAAAGTTTATATTAACTTGAAAGGGAACTAAAGGAGTAATCCACATTAAGGTATACAGTAGCAATTCCATATTCAATCTGTATATGAAGCTTACATGAGAACTCACAGATAACACCAACTCTGAAGCTACTGTTTTTATTATAACACTTCTTGACTTCAGAAGAATTTTGGTCTAGATGTTAGTGTACACAAATTAAATGAAATGGTACAGGGCTTCAGCACAAAGCAAGTATTCAATAAAAAATTTACGTTGACAATGTATACCTATTTAATTGGATAAATAGGACAATCTCCTAGATAAATGATGACTGACAGATCATAAAGCTCTCCAGTGTTTAATTATAAATGAACTGACATCACAGGAATGGCACAGATGTGTGACAAGGGCATAAGCAGCAGGCTTCAATTTTAATTAAAAAGCTCTTCTGAAGAAAACATAATTAGACATAAGCAGTGCACGGATATAGAAGGAGGACAGAAAAATTCTTGGTCTGTTTAGAGACTGCATTAAGCAAACTGGTAGGAGGCTAAAGGTATAGATCCTGATGGTTTCCTACTCCTTTCCCAAAGCTCAAGTTGTGTCTTGTTGCTGGCTGGACCTGACCATTTCTCCACACTCACCAGCTTCTGTCATACCTTCCACTTTAGAGAGATGGCTGTCAATGTTCTACCACAATAGACTTTGCCTAGTGGGAGGTTTCAAACGTCAAAAGTTATGACAAAATTTACATAGTTTCCATCTCGTGCAACTTTATTTTTTCTGATGCTGTAAAGACAGTAGCAAACCTAGTCTAGCCTCCTCCTCCCAGGATAATTCCTGGTTCAGGCAGGTGACTATCCTGTATAAATTATAGACTATCCTACAGAGTACTTTGGCATCCTTTCACTGCAGGCAGGTTGCTGAGCTTTCTCTACTTGAAGATGACAAACAGATGAGGTCTCAGCTGAGCTATGGCTTATCTATCTTCCTGGTTACCAGGTCAACTCATGATCGGATGATTTAAGGAGGTAGTGGCAACTGTAGAGAAATAATCTGGTCCATCTGTGATGTAGGCCAGTCAAATTCTCCATTCATCCAACTGAGGAAGCATTTTCTGTGTGTGACAAATAACTAGAATGTACAATATGTTTGTCCTGTGCTAGAGTAGTTGGCTTAGAGCGTACAATTTTCATTGCATCCCTTGCCTCTCATACCTAGAATCCAAAGCTAGATATATTTCACTCCTTGTATACTTTGCATGCATTACACACTTCCTAAAACTGGTTATATTGGGGCAGACATTTTCCTTTATTCTCACTGTATAGATCTGATTAAGAAGAGAGTACCTCTTCTTCACCTGTGAATAGGTGATCCCCTGCAGGCATAGGACCCCCTGGAGCCTTTATGAATACATGGAACAAGACACCTCGTGGTCCTTCTGAGGGCCATGCAGCACTGCGTTAATTGTGTCACAAGTCAGTGCTGGGTACGATCACTCGTGTAATCAGGTCAGGCAGGCATTTATCTCTCCGTGGTACCTTGGTGCATACATCTATTTGAGTAGCTTCCTGCGATTAGGGTAGGCTCAAGCCTAGTTCAGAACAAATAAGTGTATTCTGTGCATTTCAGGCATAATCTGTTGGCTGTTGTCAGTGGTCAGCAACTGATCATTAGCCAAATTAGTATGGATTTTAGTAAAAAAAGATTCAGTCTTAAATAAAGTGCATGTTGCCTACATTCAAAAATTGGGAAAGAAATATTTCATGAACTGAAAAAGCAGGTATTTGCTAGGAAAAAATATCTGCTAGAATTGTTTTGAATTCTGAATTAAATTTATTTTTAAACTGTGAACCCCATCACTGGAATATTTATGCCTTTTCTTTTTGGCTTATAACTTATTAATTAACAGTACACTGTTTGCAATAGACACTTTTGCTTGCTTTTCTTTTTTTATGTTCCTTATCTCTTCTTCCTCATACCTCTAGCTGGCTGAGTACACCCACTGCTTTTCCCTGAAGCTAATGCAAGAATTTAAAATTCAAATTACTGACAGACGTGGATTGCTGTTCAAACAAGGCATCTAAATGTTCTCAAACATCTTGATGAGTTATGCATTCAGAGGGCATTAGATCAATGAAATCTATCATGTATTTTTACTTATAGTCTCTTTCCTATCAATGGAGTTGTCTTTTGCATAATCTCCGAAGCCCAGTCTGACAATTGCTGTAGTGTTTCAGGTGTTTTATATACTTACCTCTGAACTAAGAAGAACAGAGTAATAAATATTGCATGCATGGCATGTGGTCCCTAGACTTATTAAGCAACACAGAAGGCTAACTGTTTACAGTTTACAATTCTCTCTTTACATTCAGAAAACATAAATATTTTCTCTTTTAATGCGTTGGAGATATCTTAGACTGATTTTATTGCACCATGAATTCTAGTATGCTATACAACTATTCATGATACTAAATGATGCAAAGCTGTTATACAGATGATATGGTGCCTTTGTAGCCCTAACTAGAAAGTGACTGAGGATTTCTTATGCATACATTTGCTGTTCTAGTAATGAAAAAATTACACACAGCTCATTATCTGAAAAAATTAGATACTTAACAGAGAACTAAACGTAAGAGAATGAGCCTATAGAAAGGGGATCACTTGGTTTAGGAAAAAAATATTTCTAGCAAACACATGATCAATATAGTGTGATTAAGTGGATGACTAGAGATACTTATCAAGTCTGAAATAAATATTTTTCCTTTTATGCCTTCTCACTTTGTCTCATCAATTGTAAAAATCATTTAGACCTGCTTTTAGCCTGTGAGTGGTTTGTTTATACACACATCAATCAGGTGCATACTGAGCTATGGCAGTGGGCTTACCTCCCGGAATACTTTCATAAGACCTCTGGTTTCCCCTTTTTTTAATCACACTGTGTCACTGTGTGTATGCTTTTCTAAGGTTTTTAGTCAGAAAGAAGATGAGCATAAAAATATTAATTCTGGAGGACTGAATCCTCTGTTCTTTCAGAATGCAGCTCTTGTGTTGAGCACTGCCATAACTACATAGAAATGGAGTAAACCAGCAGATTTTTACTTTTGTGGAGTGAAATTTCAATTTCTTATTATACATTTCACAGGAATTATTTTCATAGATGATTTTGCTCTGCGAGGAAAGATGCAACCAAATTGTAAGATTGCAGTTCTTAGAGAGCCTGCAGGGCTTTGGTCAAGAAAGACCTTTTTTAGGTCTAGGCAAAATTTCATCTGTATTTCTTTTACATAGCATGAAGTGTTTTGTTTGGGAAACAAAAATGCATTTTGTTCTCCAATGTGAAAGAATAATGATGGGAAATATAATTACTGATCTCTCTTCCTGTGGTCACATAAACCATTAGGACTTTCATCAAAAGATAACTTCATAAAGAGGCAGTCTGCAAAAGCTTAAAGTCAGCCCAAAAGTCAGCAGCAACAACCTAAATTCATCCTGATTTGGAATTTAGCCTATGACAACCATTCAAGTAGATGAAACAAGATAGGAAGCCAGAGCATCCTGTGGCTCCCTGAAAGACTGCAAGAATCCGGGGACGGTGAGAGATGAGAACAGTAGTAGGTCTTGTGTACGGTTGTGTAGCAGAGGTCCATTATGGCTCTGGAGATTGCTCTTCTGAGAAACCCCACCTCCTCAGGAAGCCACTGTTGATTTGGAAGAGGAGACGTCTCCTTTCTAAGGGAAAAGTTTTGTGGCAGAATGTTAAAGCGTAGGCTGCACGCTTGGAGTAAATGGGAACAGTTTCAGCAACATCAAGAACAGGATGCTGGAATGTGATACTTTGAGCTGGTGTGTGATGGAGAAATCAGCACCCATGTGATGTCGCACTGAAACCACCAGTTTGAGCTGCACTAAGCATAAAAGTTTGCATTGCCACTGTGGGTTAGTGAAAGCATAATAATACAAGAAATGCTCAAAAGTGCTGATGACACGCAGACAATAGTTGCGATGCAGCTGTGGGGAAGTACTAAATTCTCAAATATAGATTATCTTTGAATTTGTACTTGCTGGTAATCCACTATAATTACCATTAGAAGAGTATTGTGAGCAATCTATTAATCTATTGTTTTTAGAGGACTTAGATGAGGATCTTAATTACCTAAAAATGTACTGTGTTTATCTATGGAGAAAAGAGCTTTCATCTTCATTCCCTCAGGTCTCTGTGCCTTCCTAGGGAGAATGGTCACCTACTGAATTGACCAGAATAATGTGCTAAAAATTGCTTAATAGGAGGAGAAGCAATTTATCACTAATCTGTTTCAGGCTTGCCAGAGGTGATCTCTCATTTTGAGCTGTAGCTGCTGCAGCTCAGAGGGGTGGTGAATGAAAATGGGCAGCTGAAATTATTTGAAGTAAAAATTGCTTGCCAGAAGCTGCATTCCTAGGAGTGAGGTTTGGGAGAGCACAAGTACTGTTTAGGCATCTAGCTCCCCTTAATTATCAGTGGAAGGAAGATGTCTAATAATCCATGACTGGTGAGTTTAAAAACCTCTTCCTTCACCTTCCTAAGACAGTGTCAGAATAGGAAGTTTGAATTTCAGCAGAGCGAGTATAATGAGGTCAGGGCAGCTGTGGAGCAATCATCATTCTTCAGAAAAAGGCCACTCAGCTCTCAGTGTGGAACATTTCCCGTCCTCAGACACACATTTTATCCCCTTTCTCTCTGGCTTTTGCAAGTGGAGGGCTTAGTCACCCTGGTATTTACAGTTCTTGTATTCTCAACCTTGCTATAAGCTTGATTACACAGAGGAATTATTGCAAAATATGCTGTTCATTTAATAAGTGAATTTAAAGAGCAGTGGTGTTGCACAAGTCTCTGAATGACACTCTTACTCCACAGCTACCTCTTTTTGTGCTCCAGCTTTCCCCAGCTCCAGAGGAGACAAAGCCGGACCCCAGGGAGGCGGTGGTCTTACAGCACAGGAGTCTTCTCCCGAGGAACTCTTCTGTTCTCCCATTGCTCTTCATACGTGTTTCAAAAATGGAAAAGTCCAGACTGTTTCAACACCTTTGAAAACTGTTGTTTTATCAAATAGATGTCCTGCTGTATAAGCTTGCTGATAGTGTTAATTTCTGGGAGGTACTTCAGTATGATCAGCTTTTAAAAAAAATGTCTCTGGACCTGAGAAACCTGAGCATTTTGCTTGTGTGGAGCCAAATGAACTAAAGTAATCTGATTTAAAATTTGTTTTAGTTCAGCGCCTGGGTAACGTTGGTAAAGTTATCTGCTTTGTGCGTACACTGGTATTACGTTTGGCATTCAGCTATCTGATCTGTATTTTTTTAATATTTCTGCAGCTTAACCCACAAGATTGCAGTACCAGCTAAGAGTAAGTAATGTTATAGGGCAGGATTTGTAGTGCTGCTCAATCTGTACATAGCACAGCTGGAGAAATAATGCAAAAAATATTTAAAATTATTATGGAAAACATGAAGAGTTCTTATGAGAAGTGCAGGCTTCTGCACCACAAGAAACTGTACCATATGTGAGCCTGGCAGAGAGTGGTTTTGGGGGGAATGTAGTCCTTGGAGGAACCAGTCCTGACAGTTTATCAAAGGCACAAAGCAAGACAAACTGGGAAAAGTAAATAGACCAACAGCTGCCTTTGTCAGGACAGGTTTGGGATACAAAACCTTGTGTTGTTGCTTCCCGCTATAGCTGCGGCGTATAGCGGCGAGTGCTCCCGCCCCATCGCTGCTAGTTAAGCGCTTTAGTGCCGGATTGCTCCTCTTTCATCTCACTGCTCCTCTCTGCAGTTGGGTAAAAGGTGGGGAATGAGGGGGCATAAACTAACAAGAGTGTGACCCGGAGCTGATGCTACTGTGCTGTGAGCTTTTTCATAAATAGCCCATTTTCTGTGTGTTTGTTTCAGTAAGATGCCAGAATTCTGGTCAGGTCCAGTGAAGCATGAGCTTCGTTAGCCCCTTAAGACTGGCTTTTTTTAATGGTATCTGGATTCCTATGGATGCAGGCAGACGTTTGCTGGGATATTTGTATGTGCCTTGGCTCGCAAACTCCCAGGGGAACCATTTGCTGTGTTCAGTCAGCATCTAAGAAAAGAAATAAACCTATAACATCTGCAGTACAGTAAACATCTTGAATAAAAAAATTTTGGTACAAAGTTTCATTGTGGTTTTTCTTCACTCCTGTAGGCCTCATCTTGGACAGAAATAACCATAAAGTCTTACGTGCTCTGAGAAATGTGCTTGCGGTTGTTTTCAGCCAGTACGCGTGCATTCTTTAATGGTATCCGTTATTAGAAATAGGCTCTGTTTTCAATGTTGAGAAAGCCTTAAAAAGGCAGAATAAAGCAAATTTACAGGAAAAAAAAATCAGCATACATTATATATTATTTACAGATCATCTGGAACATCTTTGCTCTCTCCAGCAGGAGAAATTTTCTTCCAAGATAATTTTTGCTGTTTTAAGAATTCTTTCATGTCATAAAAACCTTGAAAAGCTGCTTGTTCCTATAATTTTCAGGCAAATTATAAAACTTTCTGCTCTGAATAGAAAAAGGACTTGATACTTTTATGCTTTCATGGCTTTGGTAGGGCACACTTGAGTAGGTGGATTGTGTGAGAGGGATGGAGGGAGCAAAGCACGAAAGGAGGCAGTGCATTTCCATCTTTTCTGCTTCCAGGTTTTAGAGCTGAATACAAAAATCTAATATACTGAGGTCTACAGGGCAGTAAGAAACCATTTTTTGTTTACTTAATCAGGTACCAGCTGCAAGAGGACCACTGGAAATGTAGTTCATGCCAAACTGCTTTGCCTTGAGAGCAGGGAATGCAAGTTCCCAAAACCTGTAATCTAAGTTTTCCATGTGGAAAGATGTTTTGTTTTAGCTTTTTTGTTCTATTGGCTTGAATATTAAAGCTAATTTTAATTAGAAAGTCAGATTTCCAAATGCAGTAAATTTACTATACCTAGAAATTTCAGCTTTGGAGGAAGGAGCAACCAAGTAATAACAACCTCAGAACGCCAGCGAGCCGAGTGGTGCTCTGTAATCCTGTTCCTGTTTACTAACCATATAAGCTGACCTTGGGAGCTGCCTGCTGCTCGCTTTCTTCTCTAAAGTGCGGTAGTGAGCTATAAAACCAATCCAGTGAAAGCCCTTAAGGTCTAGTGGGCAATAACTGGAACAAAAGGTACAGTTTTCTTTCAGCACAACCAACACAACATTTCTTTGATTAGACAGCTGAAAGTCCAAGTAAATAAAGGAAGAAGATCACCACTTGCTCTTACTTTGGGAGCAATTAATAGTCCTTTGATAGCACACTATTTCCTTTTTTCCGGCTTTTGCATTGCCCTTCCTTTCCTTTTGCTGGTTAAGCACTCTCAATAGAGCTTCATCTACAGTTGTGGGCTGTAGAAATCCTTATGTTTCTTGTCTTTTGCAGGTGATTAGTTGGGGGGAGAGGGGGTTGCCTCTTTGGGAAACAAAGGCTACCTTTCTAAAAAGAAAACAATAACAGGTTTTCTCACATTACTTTTTACTTTCCTCGGTAACTAATAAAGGCTAAAACATCTTGTGTATTCTGGATGGAAAATTTAGTAATTTCATTTTGTTCTATTGCACATTTATTTTTATCTACTTCAGGTTTGACTGTTAGCAAGTTCCTGTGTCTCTTACTGCAATAAGAAAAAAGCAGGTGGGGGGGAGAGGGAAGAGAAAGTTAAAACTGCATATGTTTCTGAAACCATAAAATATTCTGGAAAATATTTTTTTTCTTTCCTAATGAATGATTTATTTTTTTTTGTTCTTAAAACCATGCTCAATGCCATACATCAAAGACTTTTGTAACAGGTGCCATAAAATTGGATATACTGTTCCACTTATTACTGATGATGATACTACTTTAGCAACAAAATCAATGCTTAGCAATCATGCATAATTAAATTTGTAAGTTTCACTGTGCAGCTGTGCATTTGTTTACAGTCTTCCCTTACTGCTGCATTTAGATACCCTTTCCAGGGCTTCTTTTTTCCTTGAAACTCTTTGTGGGAGTTTTTTTCAGTGTTTCAAATAATTGTGGAACTGACAAGTTGAAATCTTTGTCCCTAGCAAAGATTTATTTGCATACAGTTTAAATTGACTTGTTTGATCTAGTCCTAGTATAAGACCTATCTTCTTCTCATGGTAACAGTGTAGAATTTAAAACTTTTAATTTCTCAATCCGTAATTTCATATTGCATGTATTTATAATCTGTGAAGTCTTCGTTTTGTTCATGCACTCAAGATGAAAACCATGGTGCAGCCATACACTAAATCCTTTCCGGGTTTGTGTATATGTTTTAACAATGTTGGAAGTGGTGGCTCAGAACAGCTTGGTGATTGGTAAGAAGGAACTGCAAGTAAACAAAGTTTTGCAGAAGCAAATTAAACTCGCATGTGTTCCTGCCAAAATCCAGAAATTATTCACAGCAGACAAGCCCTTGGGCTGCAACAGGGCATTTTGTAATAGTGCTCCATTTCTCTAGTCTTGTTCTTGTGAACATCTGAATTTCTGATCTTTTTTTAATGCCTTTGAGCTGTGCTCCATGGATAGAATATAGTTTCCCCACCCTTCTGCAGTTCTTACCTTACTTGGAAACATTAAGTCACAGAAGCAATCTTTTTAAATTAAGGAAGATTCATGCTGGAATTACAAAGCTTTACACCCAACACTTAACATGATCTGTTGAAATCCATAAAAGGATCCAGCTGATGATTCTTGCTGCATTGTAGAATGCTTGTTAGATGTGAAGTTATAGGTCTGGTGTATCCACACCCACACTGAAACATAATCCACGTCTGCTTCAAAGGCTATGGCCAGGTTTGGAGGTGCTTCCTGCCCACTGTTCTTGTGTGTGGATGGCCAAGGAGTCTTTTGAAGAGGTCCATGTCATGTGAGAGCATCCACATGGTTGCTCCGTCTTTGCTCTTTTACCCTTTTTCTATTTCTACGGTTTTGCGTGTTTATGGCAAAGAGTTTTTAATGTTCCATGAATTTATTGCCATCAGATGACTAATGTTACAGCACTGCTGAGACCAGATCACCCACTTTGAGGGTAAGACAGAAGGTGGATCTCAATTCCCCCTGTGCCAGCATGAGAGATCTTTGAGTCATGGTCTGACTCATCTTTCACCCCCTCAGAAACCCCTGGCCTATAGCACAGGAGATACAGAATTCTTCATTTGTTTCTTTTATTTTTTTCTTAATTACTGATCAGACATAAAATTACTGGTCCCATAAAAATAATAATTATAAACAGATTTGTTTCTTCCCTTAGTCTGTACAGAAGGTCCCTTCCACTACCACCCTCACCTCATGTCAGCACTTGAAAACAACACTGAGTCTTTCTGTTTGGAGAGGTTAGACACAGTGACTCCCAGTCTGTCTACTTCTGTAACTATGAGAGAACACAAGCCTTTGCTGATAGCCTTTATCAACTTCTAAAAGCCTTTCCAAACAGCTTGCTGGGTTTTTTTCATTTGGTTCTTGCCTTTTTTTTTTCTTTTTTTTTTTTTC
>VXBL01006175.1:376281-433156 GCA_013400195.1 Aramus guarauna | reverse complement strand
TTTTTTTTTTTTTTTGGTGTGTGTGCATTGGGTTTGCTGTTTCCTGGATTAAGTTTTAGCCAGCAGCTTTTAACCAAAGCTCTGTTTTCCAAATGCTGTATTTCATCAACTTACTGCAGTGACACTGATTTTGTCTAGTGTTTTTATTATTTCTTCTGTGAAACAAGGCTCAATTCTTGTCCCTGTTCCTGACAGGTAACATCTGATCCCTTTAGGGAATGAAATGGTTCTCTTAATCAAGTAGAAGGAACATTTTCTAACTGCTACCACAAAAAATGGGTCTTTAAAAGGGTTGAATTCTTTAGGGAAATGCTGTGGCTCAAGGCTTATATTTGAATACCTGATGATATTAGGTTACTGCTAGATGTTATAAATAGCATTTGTTTCGCTGTCCCAAGGTGTTATGCTAGCAGTGATTGGATTTCCATTTTGGTGAGAAAAATGACTGTTTTTTGGGTTTTGGTGGTTTTTTAGTTGTTTTTTTTTTTTTTTTTAAAGTCAGTATTTATGAAATAGTGTGCCTACAAAGGAGCTATGTGGAAGGGAAGGCTGAATTGTGTATCATGAGTCACATCGCAGTCCTGAAGCTCCTGATGAGGCTGAGAGCTAGCATACTTTCTTTTCTGCTCTCAACACCAATGTTAACCCAATTTTTAGAATCTGAACAGCTGAAACAGTGCACCCTGTCCATCCATCTCCCCCACTTGTGTCTGTTTCTTTTCCACATTTCAGCTTTAGTTTGCAGAGGTCATTGTTGAAAAACTAATTAATTGCAAAGTTTTAAAATTCAAAGCATTAGCAAGGAAACTGAAGAGTTTTGATAAAGAATTAGTTATATACATTAATAAGGACCTGGAAGTGCTATTTAATTCTATTTCTGAATTTAGACAAACTTTGTGCCGTTGTGATACTGTTTTGATACTGTTCAGGAAACATGTATTTTAAAGACTATTTTTGTGTTCATCTGTTTCAGAATTTTGTGATACAAATATAGTACCCTGAGAAACAAACATATCTTAGCAGACATGCACTGACAAGCCATATGGTTACCCTGAGGTATTCTTGTTCTTTATGGTGGTATCAGTAAAGTCTCCATGAAATCTCTGTAGAGGTTATTAGTGCTGTTCCCTTAATTTCTAGCTGGGTCATTCCTCGGAGCCACATTGCATATTCAAAATTTAAGAAGAATGATCTTTCCTAGTCCATAAAAAGGGTAAAATACCCCCAAAATTATTTTTTTTTGTTTTTGTATCAAAATAATAAGACTGGGAAGTCAAAGCAAGTGATATCTTTGTGGCTAAAGCCAGTACCCATTCAATTCACGTTGTCTGAAAGGCTGCAGTGAGGTTAAGAGAGCAACACACAAAATCTGAAAAAGAGTAATTTTTTTCTGACCTATATTTTTTTATGCCATATTTCACATACTTCCCCAGATATGCAGAGCTCTATTTTGGGCTAGGGAAGGGGAATGGGATAACAAAATCCAAATGAAAAAGGATAAATTTTACATATCAAGAAATCAGTAGGACTTGGTGAGACCAATCTAAGAATACCAAAAAGAGCAATAACACTTCTACTAATCTGGTGGATTTGTTAGAGGATAAGCTCTCTGCACATAAGTTGTATAATTAATAATTAATAAGACTGTCTATAACATTTAAGTTACAGCATGCACCCAAACTGCAAAATACAGTTGCATATGTAATCAACATAGCTGACCTCTAAATATTTAATTTCTTTGGACTATTTTGACAAAATAAAATTAACTTAAAGAAGAAATGATGGAAAAGTGTAGATTAAAATTAAATTATATTCAGGATTCAATTTCTTCTGCAAACCAGTCTGACACATTCAATCCTACATTGTCCTCTTCTGAGGTTGCCAAGAAGTGTGTGAAACAGCAGTTGCAGTGGTGACCATATTTTACGGATACCCACCACATTTGTCTGGAGTGGGGTGACCAGGTCTTTTGAGGAACATTACAAAAAATCTTTTACTTGTGTCCAGCTGAGAAGAATTAGGTATTGCAATTACAAACGTGATTCTTTTTTTTGGTGGAAATGTTCTTGGTTATTATTGTTTATTATATGTTTCAGTAGGCAAGAAAACTTCATATCAAAGGTTTCTTATTCTGTTCATGCTAGGAAGTGACTCTGCATAGCTCTAGCTCTTCCACTTGTCAGGTATAATATTATGTGCATCAACATTAGAGAATGTATTTTCATCAATATTAGGAACCATATTAGCTGCTGTAGTTTTGGTTTTGTCATCAGTGATGCCTATTTTTCTTATAGGTTTTATTAGTTGAAAATTCTGCAAACGTAGATTACTTCTCAAGAGGAGTAGTATAGCAATGATGATTCGTGATCATATTTTGTATTTGTACATCAGATGAAAAGTAGTATGGAGTGCCTTAAAATGTGAAATGCAAGTGCTAGCAATATTCAGGTCAGTTTTCATAGGTCATTTTGATTTAGGGAGTAAAAAGGAAAAAAAAAAAAAGCGCCAAATCTCTTTTGTTTTATTTGTACTTTCTTATTTGATCTGATACTTTAGCTTATGTAAATCAGTGAAGTTGAGGAATATGTTAATTTGTATCAGCTGAATCCTGTGGCCTGAATCTTCCAAATAAATTTAAAAAAACCCATCTAGAACAATGAAGCAAGGAGATAATGCATTTTCCAGGCCATTTTAACTTTAGTTCTAACAGTTCCAGTGCTACTTATGGCAAATGGAGACATAAGTTCTTCACAATATAATACACCTGGTACCCAATTAATTTTGTGCTGCCGGGCTCATTAACGCAGTAAAATAGCCATTTGTTTCCTCTCTTTTTCTGCTGGACTATTTTATTTCTTTGATCATTGGCCTACAAAGCATTATTAATATTTCATTTCTTCACTCTGTAAGTCCTTTGAAAAAAAAAAAAAGTCAATATCTGTGGTTTAGCTTGGCTTCTTAGTGGTATCTTTCTCTCAGTGAAACAGCTCACATATACACAGAGAATTTTAGGGCAGTGCACAGATTTTGTGGATTATCCTCATCTTTAATGAAAAGGGAAAATGCCATTTAAAGTCCAAGACTAAAGGAGGGTGAGTTTTTGGAAACTTTGTATAAGCTAGTACAGTAAAGCAAAGCTAGTAAAGCTAGTAAAGTTTGACTGATAACCAAATTTTTTCTGGTTTATCATAAGAGTTCAAATATAACGAAACAGGAGACATTACGTATTAAAAGGGATTGAAATGGGAATAAAGCAATCCAGATACTCTGTCATCTTCATTGCGTTAAGGTGATGTCACTTACTGCCTGCAGATGTCTTTAAGCATCATTTTTATCCATCCAGGACTAGAATGTATATTTCAATATGTACAAAGACTGCCCATATCCAAGGGCTTAAAAATCTTATTTAATAAGAAATTTTCTTCATTAGTTTCTGTTACTGTTGTGCTTTAAATCTACATTTTTGCAGAGTAGAAATTTTCAACCATGCTTTCTAGGGTCATTAAGCTTGTATTTAGTAGGAGTACCTTTGGGATTGGAATGAGTGACAGCTCATAAAATTCGGAGGCATTGGAGACCTCTGTACATGATTGACATGAAAAGCATTGAATTGCTTGATTTTCAGTGTTTGTAGAGGCATAAGGCTATGCATTTTTTAAACTGTCTTTTCTGTACTCTGTGTAAAAGACTCATGTATTTTGTTTTTCAGCAGAATAAAAGGGATATAGACTGTAGCATATTTCCAGAGGCAGAAAGAAAGAAAGAAAGAAAGAAAGAAAGAAAGAAAGAAAGAAAGAAAGAAAGAAAGAAAGAAAGAAAGAAAGAAAGAAAGAAAGAAAACTCCCTTGTGGAAGGTGCTTTTCTCATTATTTTGAAGTGGATAGTTATTCCATTATCTGAGTGCTAAAACTTCTTTTTCCTTTTGTAATTTGCTTGCTTGTTTTTCCTACAAGCTATTAAGCATAGAGAAACTTTGTTCACCTACTATCCTCTGTAGGATACAGTGACTCATTTAGTTAAACATGTATTTTATACAATGTGAGTACTTAACTCACTTGTTTGGCGTGGGTGTAACACGTGCTTGGATGGTGCGTAGGTAGCTTTTGCACTCTTGAGTGGCACAATGTTGGTTTATCAGATGGAAGAAAGACGATGTTTGTATGGGAAGCTCTCAGCTGCTTCTTAGCACCCACCATACCCATGGACCACATATTCCTCCTCCATCACTTCTAGCAAAGCGGTGAGGTGCTTCTTTGTTCTAGTCTTGTCGCCATTTAAAATATGTTTCCACTCTGCCATTAGTTTCTCAAACAGCACGGAGAACGCTGAATGTAGTGGAAGATGTGGTGCTCATATAAATCTCTGTGGTGAAGAACCATGGCCAGCTACTTTAAAACATCAGTATGTGTAAACAAATCCGTATTTTATAAAGTTTGTTGTTCACTGAAATGTCAACAGAAGCAATTCTCATAACAGACTATCATGACAGAGATCTTCTGAACCTTCTGAAACCTTCTGAAAACCTGGTCCTACTGAGGATCTCAGTGGGAGTTGGGAGGATTTTTATTGGTTTTGTGTTATTGTTGGTTAAACTGGCTTCATGGTAGGTGCTAAGCATTTGAAAATAAAACCCATGTATTTTCTCACCTAGCCATCTGAAATCTATGCTGCAAGAGACCTCAAAACTGGTTGTTCATGAAGTCTTTGCTATAAGTCTGTGAGAATATCCCCCTTTATTCTATATTTATTTATATGGGTAAACATGGTAGCTTCAAAAGTGTAGCATTGATTTAAAACAAGAGTATAATAGAAGTTGAATAAGTAGCAGACCTGTATTAAAGAGTGTGTGAATGGTAGACTTAGTGGGAAAACAATAGGCATTTGTATTTTACTCTTAAATATGCAGAGCTGAGATTTCTGAAGCAGGCTAATGTATTTTGAACTAGCATTGAATTTGCCTCTCTAAGTTCATAAAATCCATCTCTACTGCTAGGGAAGACTCCACAAAACTAACGTAAATATCAGACTGTTTTCGTATTCACTGTGCAGCACCCTCTAAACACCCTGTCTACATTCTTCAGTCTAAACTGGTCTCCTGGGATACTCTTTTCTTCAGCAGTCTTCTCAGACTTCAATGGGACACCTCGATGTAGTAAGTGTTACACCTGGGAGTAAGCATTTGCAAGATTCACTCTTGAATTAAGATGCATACAGAGAGGTATAGGCTGCAATACAGGAAAGAGAAGGATAAAAGAAATTATAATGTCCTTTTCAAATTGTATTTTGTCATTTTAACTCAGTTTACATTTATAAATGTTAGATAGTAATATAAGGGATGAATTTTCTTATGTACAGGAAAGGCTAGTTTGGAGTTTGCTGGTTTTTTACTTCATATAATGCAGAAAATTATGCCTTTTGGAATTTGAATCCCGTGTTTTACGACCTATCCTACCAAGTCACTTTACAAAAATATACCATCTTAACTCAGTGTAGAATTCTCAGTTGTTCATATTATTGAAATAAAAAATCTGCCGTCTTACCTTAATATTACTACTACTTTCCCAATAATTGTAAACAAATTTGGAAATATCTTCCTACTGGTTTTCTACTTATGAGAAAACAAAATATAAGAAAACTTTTAATTCCTTTATGCTAGAAAACCTAACTTTTATGTAGTAGTTATGCAGTAACAGATAGTGCTGCAATAAATTTATGAGGGAAGACCGAGTACTCTGGAGATAATAGGACCTTCTGTAACTACCACATAGTCATCTTCCTCCTCAGTAAACTCTTTCCATACTGACCACAAAAGTGTTGCAACTAAAGCTGCTCTATGTACTATGAAAACTAAACAAGTGAAAACAACTACGCAGAGCCAAAGATGGGAGAAGAATTAAAGTCTCAGTGACGTCTTCAGAGAACAGATGAATTAATCTCCGAAGCTCTTATGTGTTACAGTTCAGAGAAATTAGACACTGGACTTCATTGTGAGATGGAGAACTTTTAGGTGTAAACAAAGCAAAACTTCAAACCACAGTGAACTTAATGCCTGAGGCCAAAAATGGTGAGAAAAGAAGCCCAATGTCATTGCCAAGTAAGAGAACAGTATTGTACCACTGCAGAACTATAAAAAAGAGCCCCTGTGGAAAAAAGACTTAGAATTTTTTAATCTGACTTCATGTAAATCCACTGTCAGTTTGTAAATCAACAAGTAAATTATGGCAATGCACAGCTGAGCTGGTGCAATTACATGTCCATGGCAAAATATTTATCATCAACCTTTCTCTATTCCATGCAATTTCCCTTTCTCACAATTGGGCCTGTTAATATCACTGTGGTCAAGTATAGAAAACTCAACTCTTTATTGCATTCCAATAAACTCTTGCTTCATAAAAAGGCTGTCAATTCAAGGCATTCATCTTCCAAATCTATACTACTTCATTTTCTTTCAAGTATGGCCAAAGGTAAAAGTGAATTAGGCCTACCTGAATGTTTACCTAGAATGGTTACATAGCAAAAATTGTTGGCTTTTTTTTTCTTTGTAGTTATGTCACTTAGCTGAAAAAAAAGTTGTTGGAGAGAAGTTTGCACGTTGCTTTGTATGCCAAAGGCCATATTGCTTTGAAATTTTGAAATCATTGTCAAGTTCAAAGACAACCAAACAATTTTGCACAGAATTTACTTGATTGATACAATCTGGTTTATATGCAAAGATGAAAATCTATTTGTTCATCAAATGAGACCATAAAAAATAGCATTTTCAAAATTCTTATCAAATTGTTATCTTATTGCCAGACATAATTACATTCTACTATCTATTATTTCCATTTGTGTGTAGAGTGATGAGGAGAAATTTGAAGCATCTTTTGAATAATGATGGATAAGTCATATAGAAGGGTAAGTTTTTTGGTTGCAGTGTAGGTTACTACCTATAAATGTCTTGGCTTTTTGCAGTTGTGTTGAATATTTCCACGACTCTTTGTTACTTTCAGAGTTAACATGCATGAATGTTGCTCTGTCTAATTATTGCATTGTACATTACTTTGATTGGCCTAAATCAGAGAAAATAATGTTCTACATCATGTAAGCCAACCATTATTAAAGTTGCTTTTCATTACCTCCCACTCCTGGATGTACAGTTCATTCAAGAGAATGGTGGAATAACACCAATGTAAGATATATCAATGACTTGATTCAAGATGAAATTAAGATGTTAGTCCTTCCTATTTGCGTGAAAATTACTCACCCATGCAAGCCATAACCTTAATGAAAGACAAAACTCTGACTAATAGTGTCACTCAATTTATTATGTTTCTCTTTGTCCCTACTCTCTGATTTTATATTCTGTCAAGCAAAAGAGCCAGCCACAGTGGTCTTGTTCTGCAATGACTGTGCTTTGCTGTGGCACCTAATACAGTGTCAGAGATGATATTTTTTATATGGTCATGGTTCAAATCTAACTCAAATTACCATGTGCATATATCAAAACCTATGCTGTTTTCTTCATGAAGAAATTTTCTTCTTCATTGCTTTCTGATTGCAATAGCTTGTCATTTTGACATCTTCTAAGGAAGATACTGACACAATCACAGCTGGTGTAAAGCATGTACAGTTCAAAAGAGACAAAAATAATCAAGTAAAAATGTATTAAAATGTCCTATTGGGATTTTTTTTCTGAGTGATACCTACATGGTAATATCTTTGCTCCCTGTAACCTGATTGGTTTTGTTAATGTGGTTTTTTGAGGTAAAAATATTATACCTGCTTGAATTTTAAAATAATCAATGGATAAGGTTGTTTCACACTTTTACCATCAATGTCTTTTATTTGACATACACTTAAAAAATCATTTAGCACTGGCTATCAAATCTTGATAGGTTTCTTCCCTCTTACCCTGGGCAGTGTTTGCACTGCCTTGCTTGGTGTGGAAGCATCTAGTGGACTGGCACAACTAGCACAGTTGCATGTGTCCCGTACTGCAGTGTCACTGAAAAGTCTGTTGTGATACAAGAGAGAAAAATCAGATAGTTTAGAGGCACAGCCATGAGTATAATTTTTTTTTTTTTTTAATGTAACTTGTGGAGACTGTTTGCAAAGATAGCAACACAGGATAGTTACATTATTATACTGGAACTGCTTTAGGAGAGATCAATATGTGAACACTGTTCCCACTACAACTGCAAGGAAAATTCTTGTTATTAATAATAAAAAAAATTGATTTATGTGATGGAAGTGGTTTCACACAATAGCTCTCAGGCAGCCCTGTAGGAATAAAATGCTGCAGTGTTTGATGAGAAAGTCTAGTATTGATTCAGGCTGATAAAATATTTTTCTTCATCTTTTGAGAAGTCTTACTACATACATGCTATGAATAAAAGTTCGACATTTCTAACATGTTGGGAGTCCCAATAGATGCGATTCTTTTTCGTTACAGAAACTCTATTCCGTCTCTGTCTCGTTTGCTCTTTGACAACGTATGTGAACAGAGAACTGCACACAGAAGTAGAGAAGTGTAATTCTGTTTTTCTGAGGCTCAGGCTACTGAATAGGTATCATTGTATCCATGTCTCTTGAGAAAAAAAGCACTGCAAAAACTTCTTGGAGCGGTTTTTTTTTGGTGTGCAGCCTCCTACTGACAGCTGCAGAGAGAAATGTCTTCTGGCCTTTTTATCCCTTCCTCTTGCTGTGTGCTTTTCCTATCAACTACCCCATAAATATTTTCCTGTAACTGGCACAGATTATGTGCCTGATGCGCCTTGCTCAGGACCTCATCAGAAATGAGACACATAATTTTAATCTGCACTAAGGAGCGGTGACTTTAAGGCAGCTGGAGGCTAGGTCTGAATACCAATCATCTTCCTTAATTTGAGAACTTCACAGTCCCCCTTGTTCTCTGATTTCAGTCATATGCTTGATATTTCATGACCGATTCATACGTATTCATGCTAGTGCCAAAGTTTGTCCTTTGTCATCAATAGTCTGTTTTAGTATTTATCCCTAATCCACCTTATAGATTGCCTTCGTATCTAGAAAGTCTCCCTTGCAAAGATGTCTCTGTTCTGCACATCTCTGGGCTTGTCTCATTAAGTGACATATCACTAATATGCTAAAGCGCTTCAGATTTCCAGATTTAGCTTAAGATTTCTGTGAGACTTTTGTCTGTCATTTCACAAGGATAGATGAAATTCACCATGGTAAGCATTAATGTTGAACAAACTGGTGCTTCTCAGACCAGGACAAATCTCCTTCCTTGCCAAATTTATCCTGATAGACACTTCCTTCATAAGGAGGGAAGACAGACATGCATATTCCATGTTTCTGCTGCTTCTTTCCCATTTAAAATATTTATTTGGGATACTTCACAGTAAAACTAAAATACTGTTTTCTTGTTCTAAGTAGGCTGAAGAGGACAGTGATACAAGGAATTATAATTTCCCACTTTTTAAAAAAAAAAAAGTGTAAGAGGTGCTGACATCAGGGTGGTCTGGAATTGTGCTTACATGAATTACTGCATTTGGGATTTGAAAACAGAACAAAGTTAGCAAAGAAGACCCTAACTGTACTGGCATTGCTAAACTATATAATCTGACTCACAGAGACTGATAAAAAAAAAAAATCTCTTTTGTCTGTGACAGCAAAGATTAGAAGAAAAATCACAGATAATTTTTTACAGTACATCTGTCGCATTGCAAGATAATATTGGTTTCATCCTAGAGATCTTAAAAGTTATACTTTGGTTCTTGCAGGGAGCAGTATTATAACATTTTTTTTTAAGGGAAAGCATAAACTTGCTTGTGGGTGGATGTTTAAGTGTTATACAATATGGCTTTAAACTTTTCCTGCAATTAAAGCCTAATCCAAAACACTGAAGCACATTATCAATTTTATGCTTAACTGGAGCATTTTTTCAACAGGTCTATTCATCTACTTAAAATTAAGCACATGCTTAAGTGCATTGTTGAATCAGCGCCAGAGTTGTTATGATGAAGCAAAAAACCCACAAAAAAAGGTCTAACAGATAATATTCATATTTCTTGGATTAAAATGTTCATTTCAAGAAGAGGAAGAGCTTAAATATCAGTTAGCTTCAGGCACAGGTGAAAAAGACAGCTGCTTAGGGCATTGCGTTGAAAGCTACGGGTTGCTTGCTTTTCCTACGACAGAGGAAATGAGATTGATTATTCCAGCAGCATTTGCAGCTTGACCGGGTGATTCCCTGCAGATCCTACTGAACTGAGAGGTCAAGCTACCAGGAGCAGCAGCTACCACTGTGGATGATGGAGCTGCCTGAGACAAAGATGTCTTTGGTTCCTGATGGCCCTGTCCTGAGGGTGCTTAGCAGCCCTGGGTAAACTGAGGAAGGAGCAACAAAAAGCAACAGAACTTGCTCACAGCCACTTCTCACTCCCAGCCCCACACCCAATCTCCCAACAGACTGTCTTTTTCTCTTTCTTAAGAGAAAACTAAAACCTAAAATTTCCATTTAAACCTTCTCCCTGAATATTTTTGCTTGCATGTAAAGTTTTGCCAATGCTGCTAATAATCTCCAACATCTGGACTTGGTGCTGTTTCATTATTGGTTTTGCTGTTATGTGGGTTAAAAGTGCTGCTCTTACGTCTTGTTTGGCGTTGCATGCAGGTAATGACATCAGTAGCAGTGAGAGCCCTCTCGTGTTGTGTAGGCACCTCCATTGGATAGATTCGTCATGTGAGATGTGTTGCTACAGAGCAGAGATCAAGTGTCTGGTTAAGGAGGAGAGCTGTGTGGTCCGGGCCATCCCGTTGAGCCATCTCCATGCTCGCTACAGCTCCTACGATCTTCAGAGGGTTCCCTGGGCTGGAGGTGAAACTTCCTCTTGCTGTAAACTATTTAGCTAAGCTTTTGATGGTGACAATATGTAGAGTAAAACATAGATCAGTGAGCAACGTTGATAGGCCTTGAGTGCTACCAGGTACAACCCTGAGCAAACACTGGCTTAGGAGGAGCTGGGATGCCCATGTGAAACCTGGAGGTAATGTTGAAAACTGAGCACTTTAATAGAAAGACAGTCTGGGAAAAGATGACTATCTTTAAGGGAACAGATAGCTGCATTTCTCTTTTTCCTTCAGGTTGCATGATGTCTTCCCTTGTTGTCCCTGAATTGAGCAAAGCATCTGCACAGGGTACCAGCACTCCCATAGGAATCTTCTAGCTTTAAAGTTAAGTAGGTGTTAAAGTGCTTTGTAACATCAAGGAGGGGGAAGAGGCCATTGTGTTGTAAACAGTAAAGCTGCTATGGAAACTATGGTGACTTGCAGAAAAATGGAACAGAGGGGAGGAGAGAAAATACACGCAACTGCTTTCTTAATATTTAAATCATAACTGTGATTAGTGACCTTACTTCCTGTATTTGTTTAAATAACATGGAAGGCAAATATAATTGTTTTGAAAGTGCCAGAATATTACTGTGTTATGTTGCATGCTTCGTCCGTGAGGTAAAGATGCTTATACGTACAATTATCTACTGAAAACAGTTGACCTCATGTTCATGTATCCTAAGCTATTTTGCAGATTGCTACAGTTCTCATACAGGGCAATGTATGTTGTCTAATGATTTGTTAACTTTTCACTTCTTGGCCCATGTTTAGCTGTAAAACCACAGTCTTGTTAATTACAAAGAATCTGTGTCTGTGTTTTCTTTACTTTGCCTTGTGGGGCGAAAAATTAAATGTTAGGGAGGGGAGTTTGGTTTTTCTTTTCTTTTTTATTTTTTTTTTCTTTTCATATAAAATGTTAGTGACCTGTGGCAATTTCCAAAGTATTTCAGTATGTTCTATGATGTTTAAATTGAACTTTACATCATTTGTTACAGTGACACCTGCTGCCCTTGTAATGGTTAAGTGTATGTGAGTACATAGAACCCACTTTTCAAAAATTTATAACTCCACTGTAAAAATTTTATTCTGTGCTGAAACTTGGCATACAGGCTTTTTGACTAGGAACAAATTATTCTTTAAAAAACGTGGTGGGGAGGAGTTGGTCATATAAGAACTTACTGTGCAGTAAAAGCAAACTGATTTTACTGCCATATTCATCTGTTTATGCCTCTGTAACATGGAATATGAGCAGAATGAAATAGAGCATTTGTTCACTTTTTATGTCTTTAAATCTCAATTCAAGCGTCTGCGTAGGTCACTGATGTAAATGGATCCGATTTTCTTTTCCTAGTTCTTCTGAGTATTTCTCTCTCTGACAGCTGCCCACCAGACAATTTGATTTAAGATTGCTCAGCCATTTTCAAGCAAGGAACCCAGCTGGTTTTCAGCCAGAGAACAGCCATTCCTGGACAAAGTCTTGGAAAATTCTTTTAAGTTTGTCCAAGTTTCTAGGTCTTTTAAACCTGCTGCTTGTTGGAATAGCAACAGGTGCTTTTCTTTCATGTTAGGGCCAGCTATTTTGATAAATATTTCCTGCAGTACAGAAAGTAGGAGGTAGACATTACCTGGGAAGGTAGTCATTACTGGTAGGTACATTTGTTTTGTGTAGCACTATCACTTTTTTTTTAAATGACTGTTTGCTGAGGATGCTATAATCACCGCAAACATCTCCTTTACAGAAATCCCCTGCAAACCAACTGTGGTAGTCCTTATCGTCTTTGTAGTACTCTCATATTATGAATAGTAGTATGAATAAAAATTGATTGGGGGGGTGGGGGGGGGTGGGGGATTGTGTAATCATGAGAATATAGGAATTTTTTCTCCAAAGCTGCATTGTCATAGTTTATATACTTTGTGCCAGGAAGCAAAATATGAAGCAATTTCAACACACTAAAAGGCATGGAGGCTAATATTCAACTAAAAGTGTTGCAGCAATGTGTAGAAAAAAAAGGAAGTTGAACTTGTATGATCAAGTTCACAGGGTGAAAATACAACAAAGTATACGGTACTCCTGAGGTAAACTATCTGTATACAGTACAGTATGCCCTTTCCCTTTATATTTTGTTGATTCACCTTAAGCTTCCTTTGTGTCTCTGCAGACAGTCCTGAATTCATAATGATGTTACATGAATTATACAAGCACTCTGTAACTGCAAGGGGATGCCTTTGCAACTCAATGAGCTGCATTTTGTCATGCAGCTGAGGAGACTGTTGTTAACAATTACAAATAATAATAATAATAATACTGATAGAGATATTGCAAATCCTCGTATACTCCAGCCTGAGTATTAGGAGGTAAGATGTGCTGGAGAAGTAGGTTGAGAATCACCTGCAGGTTGACTGCAAAGGTCTGGTCCAGTGAGTGGAGCCTGGGAAACTGGTCCTGTGGCTGCATCTTCGGGACCGTAGGTGACAGTGCAGATCTCCAGAGGGCAATGATTATCTTAAACCTGCTTCTCATCATTGAACGTGACTGAAGTACTATTAATGTACAGCTTCATCTTCATGGTAATTCAGTAACTAGCAGCACCACTGGCTTTGGTGACTGTTTATCCAGAGTCTAGACATTTTATATGAGTTTAGGGCTCCCTTCTGTGTTTTATAAGGGAGGCAAACACACTTTTTTTTGGTCTTGTGGTAGCATGACGGGTGCATTGGCTGTGTGCTGTTCTGCCTAAACAATCTCCAAAATAAGCAATCTGCTGGCGGTTTATCTGAAACTATGGTTTAGCAGATATGTCACAGGTTTATCAGCCTCTACCTGTGGAAGGGAATAGTGGGAACGTACCTCTCGCTCAGGAACTCCACATCACCGTGTATAGTTCAACAAGTATGAGCTGTCATACAAAACATTACATGGTTGGATACAATGGCTTTCTTGCAGTCTTCAAGAAGACTAAGTGCTGGTTTTCCTTCTTCAGTCTGAACTTTGAAGGGGGACATTAGTCCAGAAAAAAAAGGGAATATGATAAAATGCCTCATAACATGACCCATAGGAAGTAGGTTTGTTGGAAAAAAATAAAGGTGGAAGTGAAGCCATCCACGGCTTGAAGAAAATTTGTCACAGAGCTTTCTGAGTCAAAAGTTGGTAGACTCAAAAAAAAACCTGAGCTAAATGGTAGGCTGATCCTGAAGGGTGCTGACTGTGCAAATCCCAACCAAACAAAATATATAAACACATATTTAACCCTCCAATCTTGGAATAATTCCATTGACTTTTATAGTAAGTGATTTATTGGACCAGGACCAAGAATGCAGCATTTTGGAAGGGCAAACCGTGCCAGCCTATTTAATGCCCGCTTTAACAAATTATTTGGGTCAATTTCCTTCCTTTGTCTCCCCAGTGCTCATCGGCCCCTTGGGCATGTGCTTTGTATTAAAAACCCACAGGCTATGAACTGTGAGTCCCTGAGGGCACCGTGAGACAACAGCTGCCATGGTGGGAGTGGATGCTGCACAATATCATCTGCAATAACCACAGTTTGCAGTCTTCTCAGTTACCTCTGGTTTAAAGGTGCTAAGGTGTACAGAAATACTTTGCATTTCTTTGTGGAACAGAGCATTTGAAATAATACACATTAAACTCAAATATATGAAATGCTAGGTACCAAAAGTACAAGGTGGTTGGGGTGTTTTGTGGTTTGTTGGGGGGTTTTTTTGAATAATTAACACCTAAGCTGCTGAAACTTACCAAACATAATTTTATTCAGTATTGAACAATTCCCTGCACCAGACATTGCTAGGCAGTCAATAATTCAGTAAGACAGTGTTTATACAGTGAAAATCAGTGTAAAATACATATGCAAAATTGCAAACTGGACTAAGTTTCTGTTTACATTAAATACATAAACAACAGAGTGGTTTAAACTATATTGTGTGTGTATAACACATACAATGTGTGCCCCAGCTCTTGTGTGTACATAGCCTACCCATAAATATTTCCCATTAATATGTTCAGTTAGTAATGCTTTTTAGGAAATCAAGTGCCCATGACCAAGAACTGTGCTTAAAGTGTGTTGATGTGAAGTTTATGTGACAATGGTAATGGCGCATGTTTCCCATTACAGATAAGGATACTTAATATTTATATAGTGCTTTCCATTCTAAAAGCATTTTAGAAACATTAATTAGTGCAAGCCTATCAAGGGAAAAATAATCTGAGGCACAGATTCCTATGAGTGAGAGAAACCTTGGAAAGCAGTAATGCCAAAAGAGACTTAAAAGTAGTAGCAAATTACAGCATGAATTTAGAATACTGATTTGACAGCAATAAAGACCAATTCAATTTTAGTCTAATAAGCAGAGGTCTCCTGTCACTAGGGATGCTGAAGGCTTGTTAGCAGGAAGATATTGACAGCTGGAGAGACGGAGAGAGGAACAGCATACACAGGAAAGGTATTTGGAGCCTGGATTTATAAGGAACGGCTTTAGGTTAAATACCTACAGGCTGGCTAAAGGACAACAAAGGAAACGTTTGATAACGCTTGAAGGATATCAACACGAAGCAGAGAATGTAATATGAGAAATGGGATTAAGAGAGATGGCTGGAAATGAAAAAGAGCTTTTGGACAATATATTAAGAAATTGTCAGTTATATCTACTGGCTTGCAAAATAACATTTCCAGAGAAAAATGAAGCAGCATCTCTTGCTTCATTTAAAACTGCGCTGCAAAACTACTAGTAATGAGGAAGAGTTCTTCTGTACAGGAGATAGTTTAATCTGACAGACTCCACAGAGCTTGTTTCTCTTCACAGTCCTTTGTAAGGAATTACAGGTAAATAAAGACCCCTCATCTAATACTATATTCTGGAAAACCAATGTAAACAGAGAAACTATTTAGCTTGTGCATGCAAGAAAGTCAGTACAGCTCTAGATTTGTATACAGAGATAGACAAAAGCCTTGAAGTCTCTGGCAAATTTCTCTTTTAGTTGTCAGGGCATCCTGCTTCCTTGCCACACACCTTGTTTTCTTAGAAATTATTTATATAGATAAAAGGTGTGTTTGTTCTCCTTTGGTGCTACCTCATTTTCCCTTTCTGTGCTTCTTGCAATCACACTTCAATGTTTTGAGATCAGATGAGCTGAACATAGTATAAGTGGATATTTCATTAAGAGTATCAAGGTGACCAGTTCAAATGATATTTATTTTGCTGAGTGGTGTCCCCATCCACATTAAGTAGTTTCTGCTGAAATGACGTACTGTGATTGAAAAAACTCATCTTTGGTCAGTGTACAAAGAACTGAACCCTGCAGTATTTTCAGTACGTAGTTCATATGCAGAGAGTATGGATGTGTCCCTCCTCTATTGTCTGATCCTGCAATTCTCAAGTGATGCTAAAGTATTTGGTCTGTTGTAAGGAAAGGATACAGTTTTCGGAACCACTGAAAACACTGGAGGACCTAAATCTTATAGTTGAGGCACTTGGCAACAAAGCTCTGACAGCTTTTAGTGAGTCTGAGAGCGTAGATAGATCTCATAGGTAGAGTGATCCTGCAAGCATAACGCGTGAACAGGTTTGTGAACCTGTTTAAGACAGGCAGTAGGAAAGAACATACTTGACTTTCTGTGCTGCTTCTCCTTCCATCAGGGGCAGGCAGGAGTAGGGCTGTTCAACTACTTGAACTATAATAAAGAGAATAATCCTGTCTCTTAGCAGTACTCTTCTGTGTGCTGCTGCTATGGGATTTATTCAGTTTCAACCCTAGCAGTTCACGGCACATATGCATCTGTTGTACGATCAGTACAACTGAGTGTATTTTGTACAAAGTCTGATTCTAAAAATCTCTTTTACTTTGAGCATTTTGTTGAATTTATTCTTGAGGTTTTTAGCCACGTCTTCTGTGCAGTAAGATTTCCAGCTCTTATGGACTATATTTGCACCTCTTTGTAATACTCAGCACCCTTCTGGGGTTTCTGTCTGCCACTCTCCTGCACCACACACTTAACAGTGGTGACCCAGGTGAAGCCCAGGGTCTTTACTTTTGGGGGTACATCAGTTAAATCCATTGTGTTCCTTATTTGTCTAGACTGAGTAGAAGTGCATTCTTTGCACTTGGAGGAGTTTCACCTCTTTGAATCTTACTGCAGGTTCCTGCAACCAGGAGCATTGCTTTCAGTAGCATTATGATAGCCAAGTTAAAACTAGTGGAATGAGATTCCATCCAAAATCCTTTCTTTTTTTCTTAAATGCACAAGATCCTAGTGTGCAGAATTACAGAAAAAAACTTGACATCTCTGAGCTCTCTGGCAGTTTGAAGCAAGTGCTCTCAGAGAAGGCTGAGAAGTTTGAGACCTATTAGTATAAGGGATCCCACTGACAGCACTAAGGAAGAATAAACTTAGAAAAGAAGAAGAAGAACAAAATTTTTTGCCTGTCCACTACAGGAAAAAACAAAACAAAACAAAACAAACACAAACCCACCCACAAAACCCAGCCACACTGCTGCTAAGATATACTCTGTTCTGGTCTTCGTCAGAACAGGTCTTTTTTCACACCTTCCCCCCAGTTATATGTTAGGGACATTGCTCAGTGAAGTGCTTGAAGGCAAAGATTTGTCAGAATTCATGGGGATGTTGTTTTGCAATTATGATCTGCTGTTGCCTAAATTTCTCCTGGAGATTTAACTTCACTGGAATGCCACCAAAGATTCTTTCCTTTCTGAAGCTCCTTCTATGAAAGCTGTGGCTGATGGCAGAAAAAAATTGTGTAAATTCATCCATTTAAACCTCACTCATGCCAACATGAGGACAAGTTTGTGCCTTGTCTGCTTCCAGTAATTTTAACAATGCATCAACAGGATGTAGAGTGGAAAATACTAATGAAAAGCAAGTGCTGTTTGCATTGCTGCATATGCATTATGCTGTATGCATCCCCTTAGCTGATTAATTACCTTCACATTTTGCTCTGTAGGTTAAATTAAGTTCTTATCTTCTGAATGAGTTGTTTTCTTTCAGCTTAAAATGTTGTTCCTTCTCACATGGTGGATTGAGATAAAGACAGTTTAATATGACAGAAAAGGAAGAGTATAACAATAATAATGATAAAAGAATATACAAAACAAATGATGCACAGCACAGTTGCTCACCACCCGCAGACCGCTGATGACCATCTAGTTCCTGAGCCGCGGTCTAAGCCCCTGGCAAGCTTCGCCCAAGTTGTATGCTGAACATGATGTCACATGGTATGGAATAGCCCTTTGGTCACTTGGAGTCAGCTGTCCTGGCTCTTTGTGCACACCCAGCCTACTTGCTGGCTGGGTGGTTTTAGAAGCTGAAAAGTCCTTGACTTGGTGTAAACATTGCCTAGCAACAACCAAAACATCAGTGTGTTATCAACATTATTCTCATCCTAAATCCAAAACACAGCACTAACCAGCTGCTAGGAAGAAAATTAACTGTATCCCTACTGAAACCAGGACAGTAGGTTTGATGTAACTTTTTAATGCGAATTTTTTTGCACTGGTTTGATAATTCTTAACAGACTCTCTAAGAGTTTTCATTCACTTAATTGTGAAATCCATTGCAAATATTTTCGTTATCTAGAGAAGTTATGCTATGTGGTTGATTTCCAAAGTTTAAGGCTTCAGGGACAGAAGTTAAATTTTCAAAACTTTTCTTATTTTTTTCTAATACTCTTAAGAAAATGCTTTGTCTTATTACTTGGCTAATTTCCTTGAAATGTTGAATTGTGGAATGAGGTTTTGCTTAAACAGCTCCAGACCATGCAAGTATTGTGTTAATGTGGATGATTTTAGGAGGAGTAAACTGTGTTCCAGTAAAAATACTGCAATAAAATTTGCAACCTACGATTCTTCTTTGATCATTTAGATTCTTTGGGATTTGATTCCCAGCATTGCAAATTGGGTCAGTAATTGATAGTTCATTGTACTGCCATATAATTCATGTTTTTTGCAAAACCACAGCAGAGGCATGACTGCCTCCTGGCTAGGGTGAAAGGACCGATTAGGCAACAGGAACTTTGGATCACTGAACTGCTTCTTCATGCTGGGCTCTCACCCTCTTGGCAGAGTCCAAAGTCAGAGGAGTTTGTAATCCTGGCTCAGCTGTTTGTGCACCAACAGCAAGGGACTATAGTGTAGAAAACAATATCAAAGGGGAGGACAGTAGAAAATGAGGTATGTTGACCAAAACCAGAAGGAATAGGGAAGGAGGTTTGTTCATTGACAGGCATCCTTATAAAATCAGTCAATCAGCTCTTTCATGCGAAGTGCTGAAAAATTAGTGCTAGTGCAGGCTGACAGCATTGGATTTCAACTGCACATGGAGAGCATGGATGGAAAGGAGGCAAAACTGCTTAGTCCTTGGACTTGCGGTAAAGGCAGGCACGTTTCTGAAGGCGTTTCCTGCCTGTTGCTGCCTGCCGTGTTTGTAGTCATCCCCGCGCCGTACGGAGAATGTGTACTGGGAGGGGAAAACAGAAGTGTGAATAGGAGATTATTCGCTGAAATGCATCTACAAAAAAGTCAAGCCATCACGATACCCATATGGAAAATTAAAGCGAACTAATCCAAATGAGTTTAAAATGTGATGTCTTTATTTCAGTGATAATCCCCTTAAATCAAAAGCCTTCATTTCGTACAATGTCATCAGTACAATGAGACACTGTTTACTAGTCTAAGGAAATAGTTATGTCTTTAGAATCAGTTTTCTGTGTAGGAAATCTGCCACAGTTGCATTAAAGTATTATTCTTAGTGCTGTAAACCAAGAAATAGTTTATGGTTCAAATCAAATCTGGTAAATCCCAACCTGGAATTACTCACCATTAGCTGTGTTAGTGAATGTCATTTTCCAAAATCCGTTTTGTCATTTTGGATTATTTTCTGTGCATTATGTGTCACAAGTGTTTATCTTGATAGAAACCAAGATACACTCCTCTCTGTTCTAAAATTAACTGTTTGAGTTGAAAAATAGCATGTAAGGATGAAATGCTATGGTAAACATATGCAAAGTTATTTTTACAGGTCCTTTGTTGAGGTAACTGTAGTTCTGCTGGAAATATCCATTAAACTTAAAGCCGTGGCTGGCCAGATCAGAGGACTTGCTCCAATTAATATTCCTTAAACACTCCTTTAACATACAAATATATAGAGAAAGGCATGTTTGATTATTTGGTTTTATTAGATTCTTTTAGCAAGTTTCCAGCACCACAGAAATTCAAGCCTAGGTGATTAATGTACTGAAACAATTAGCTTTAAGTAAAAGATTGTCTCAGAAAAGGCTTTTTATTCACCTTGCAGTTACTGGTTTAATATTTACCTCTAGACTCTCCTTGGTGTATTCACCCAGAAATATGAGTTCAACAGTATGACAGAAACTGAAGAAGCTGAGAATAAAAACTGTCCTGTCACAGCAGCAAACAGGACAACTCATCTGCTCCCTACTCTGACACGATTCTTCAAAAACAAACTTAAGATGGTGCTTAATATCCATAATTTTTGTCTGGCAAACACATAAAATAAATATCTGTCTTGCCTTCATGTGTTAAGACAGTTTCTGCTATACAGTGATATATCTGGTATATTTTAAAGGGAAATATTAATGGCTTTGTTCTACGATGGGGAGGACACTTTTAGAAGCTCGGGTGCAAAGGAGAATATAATCTGCATTTCACCTTTTGAAAATGCCAAATTAAAAGCTTTAAATGTTCATTTTACTAAAAATGGTTAGTTACTGTTACATTCAGATGGATTTCAGACTCACCGAGGAACACACCTGAGTGGCAGAAGAGACGAGAGGGGCTGGCATTGGGTATTGGTAACAACTTCGGTGCTGCAGTGAGCAAGATGCAAGTGCTTCATCAGATTAAATCCTGTGTGGGGTTTTTTGTCTATCCCCTGCAGACCAGATCATGTCTGGCCCAGGTGCAGTATGTTGCAATATTCATTTAGTAGTGGACGTAAGACTTATGCTGAACAGTGTCACATACCATTCTAGTTTGTAAGCCTTTTTTAATGTTTCTTCCCAAAAATTAGAGGTTTAAATTTGCAGAAGACCTAACAACTTTCTGACAATCTATGTGGTTTAGTCTCTAAAGTAGTCATATCTAAGAAAGACCAGAACACCACTGGTGACAGGAACACTGTACAATACATTTCGGGAAGGGCAGTAAAGGTTGCTAACCATTTTTTCTGTCACAAATGGGAAAAACGCTGTATGCGGGCGAGTATAATTAGGTCATTGGTTTATGAACCCAAAGCCCTAGTTTCCCAACATTCTTAAAATTAACATGGATATGTATTTAATATTTATCTTTGATTTGGCTGAAAAACATAGCCAGAAAATTCCCAGCTGGCTATACATATAAATAGCTTCATAGCCATAGATTATTCCAAGGAGGGTTGGCAAGAATATATCCTCATGAAATTTGCTCAATAACCTCCAATTTCAGATGCCGTGAGATTGTCAGGCTTTACAGTGCACCCTTAGTGCTGCACAGCTCCCTGAATAGCTGTCATGTAGGGGACAAGTTCAAGGGATCTGTGGACCACAGTTAGTTCCTTGGACTTCTTGTGGAGCTAGGACATTGCAAGATGCGATGACTGCGGGAGCCCGGAGGCTGCAAGAGTGGCTGAGCAGTTACTTGGCAAACTGACTTCAAGATGTGTTGGAAGAGTCTGTTTCCAAATCTCCTGTTTAAGGTTGTTTTATTTTTCCCTTGAATGGTAGGGTTGGAATCTGGCCTTGCAAAATAGTCGTTAGTGCAGCATGCATTACTTATCATTGTGGGTTTTTTGCAATAATAACAGTCTTACCAGGACTCTTCTCTGCATGATTTTTCCCAGTAGCCTTTTCAACAGACATCTTGACAAATCTTTGTGCTAGGGTTGCCATGCTCCTTGCGGGTGTGTTTATCCCAGGATTAGGTTTTTAATTTTTTTTTTTTTTCCAGAAGATTCTCTTAATTTCCTATAGCACAAAGAAGCACTATTAACACATCAACTCAGCAAACCCTTTAGTGTTTCTGGGACTTGCTTCTCCATTAAGGGAGTTCACGTTTGGAAAGGTTAGCAATACATCATCCATTGGAGGTTCTGCTATAGTGTGGTGTACATAACTGTTGAAAACTATTCCTGCCACCAAAAGCTGCCTATGCTGTAGCTGGCCCAGACCCAGCTTCTCCTGATTTGGACCCAGACTGGGTTTATGCCAGCCAGCTACTGTGTTCCTGTTCCCGTCAGAGGCAGCCCTTGGATTTTGCCATTTGGATTGCTGGACAATGAGGGTGGAAGCAATAAATGAAATTCATGGAGAGGCACAGTGGGAAAATAGGTGTTTTTGGCACTTGTTTGGGACAAGCTGCATATGCCACTGCGGCTTAGACACATGTGCAATGTGACTATTCTAAACCTGTGCCAATAACAACTTGCTTTTACTGCATAGCGTGACATCTGCTCACCTCTTTCCAGCAGCCACCTTCAGTCTGCCAGTGACAGCCTCTCTATAAATGTGATTTTTGTCCAAACTTGTATTGCTTTGGGTGGTCCTCAGGAGACCCATACATTTCTCTCCTTCACCGGGTTTGTAACACTTCAATTTTTAATCTCCGTCCATATTAGCATTGAAGTAGGGACAGATGGGATATTGCTGGTGCAAGCAGAAACAAACAGAGTCCACGGAGCAGCCAGGAGCTGTTTTGGGTGAGGCAGAGCAGCGTCCCGGTGGTGTCTGCTAGTGAACCTTGGGGTGGAAGGCATCCCACTGGTCTCCTAAGGGGCTTGTGTGGCTCAGCAGCTGCTTTTACCTTCTCCGGATTATGGGGTGGAGAGAGGGGGGAGCCCCAAAGGCCATTCACACAACAATGCAATACTGCACAGGATAATTTAACTTTTTTCTTTCTTTCTTTCTTTTTTTCCCTAAGGCATTTTAGCAGCACAGTGGTTCATCAGCTTCAAGCCTTGTAGAGTCCAGTCAGCTCCGGTGAGGCAGGACAGTATTGTGAGGGAATTTGAATCACCTGGGTTTTTTGCTTTAAAGAAAAGTGTCTTTGGATTCATTATTCCCTTTATTGATTTAATTCTAGCTCTTCGCCTCATATTGATCCGGACTGCTCACCAGAGAGAGTTTCACTAGGGTTTTTGTCTTTTCAGCCAACAATTAAAAGAAAAAACCTTTGAATTAAGCACCATCTGTAAGAAGTGCTTTCTAGGAATGGCTAGTTTTATCGCACTTTTGTTGCCTAATTTGTGATTGCTGGCATGTAGTAAACACGCAGAAGTGCTGAGAACGAATGACTCAATACGATAAAGTGGGAACTTTCCTTCCCTGCCCCTGCCCCCAAGGCTTCATTCCTTTTTTGATCCAAACTTCAAAAGAATTGTCCTGAGTGTTCATGTTATCCCATTTTTCATCCCAGTCTGTAAAAGAGAGGTGGCTGGGTTTTTCCCCTCTCATTTCTGAAAGCTGTAATACAGAAATGTTACCGGAGGTATATCCTTTCATGATTTTCTGCTGTTTAAAGGCTTGAGAAGAACTGGGTGGTTTTGATGAGCCTCCAGTCCAATTCCAAGCCTTCTGAATCTGCTTATTTTTGTAATGCTGGGAACAGCTCTAGGATGTTTACAGAAAGTGAAATAACATCTTACTATATCAATTCTGTCTGGGAGCATGAGTGTTTCTTTCTGCCTTGGGTTAGCAGCAGCTTTAGTAATCAAATACGAGTTTTATTCTTTGTATCTTGTCTACCAACTCTTTCTTCTGTCTGCTGAGCACTTCCTGTTATGAAGAGAGATTCAGTTCAAGGTGCCTACCTGTTCATTAAACTGTTGTGCAGGGAAGAACGGAAGCAGTTTAAGTCCAAAGAGCCTCCCTTTCTGTAGCTATAGGCATCTTATCTGTGAGCACCAAATAATACTGTGCTCATCAGTTGCCTTAATATTTCCTGCATGCTACCCCTTCTGCTGGGGGACAACTTTGTTTTAATTCAACCCCTAAACAGTGTCCTATGCTCTAGGTTAACACATTGCTTTCTTTTTGTTGAGATTTTTTTTTTTTTTTTTTTAGCTGACAGAGGAAAGTTGAATGTTTGTTGGTTTGGTTTGGTTTTTAAATGCAGCAATTGTCACTAGTCAAGGTTATTAATACTGGTTTTATCAAAGTCCCAGTTGTTCTTCGTATACCATGCTGATTTATTTATAGTTTGGCCACACCTCCTCTTTGCTGGAGGCAAGCAGATGAAACATAGACAGTATAGATGGCACTTCAACACTCCTAGATCTGGAACAGGGGTTTCCTTCTGCCATCATTCCTGCCTGGATTATGCATCTCTGCAAGATCTCTGTCACGTTATCAAGGTCCCTTATGTGGCCCGGTGCTGTACTCTCTTTCACAGAGTTTTAATGCACCCGGTTCCACAGTGAAAGAGAAAATCTTATTGCCCTCGGCATAGAATTAAAACACAAATCAAAGTGGAGTATTTTTTCCACTGAAGTTGACTTCATGCATCGTTATATATTGCTGTCTACTCACTGGCTGCTCTGCAAGCAGTTTAACTCCAGTTCGGGTTCACTATCGACTGACCATTGTTTCATGGAATATTTGAAACAAACAAGTAAAGTAATCTGTCTTCTGTGAGACATCTGCCTCGTGGTTCATCCATGCATCGTTCAGGATGATTTTCACCATCACAGGGAGCTTCCACTGAGGAGCTGAAAACTGAGTTGATGTATAGAGTTTAAGGAGCATCTGGATGATGCTCTTAGTCTTATGGTTTAGTTTTAAGTATTCCTGTAAGGAGCAGGGAGTTGGACTCAATAATCCTTATGGGTCCCTCCCCACTTGACGTATTCTAGGGTTCTGATTCTATAGAGCTGGTGGCACTTTCCTGTCAGTGCCATGGGGCTAAGTCCACTTGGCATTAGAGGGAACACACATTAGGTCCCTTATTGTCAGTGTCACTGTCCATGCCATACTTGACTTTCATACAGATAGGACATAGCATGCACCTTGTTTTGGCAGTTCAATGTTTTTTATAATCACAAAACTTGTGCAACTTGGAAGTGTGTGTAGGGCATTAGCATCAGTGCTAGTTTTGCAGGCAGCTGTAGGAAGAACTTGAGGCAGAGTATGTTCTGCTGATAAATGGAAGTATTCAGGCTAATGACTCATTATTATTTTATATTATTTCATTGTTTCCTCCACAATGGAACATGTCTCTAGCCTAGGAAAACAGAAACAATTGATAAAATTTAAATGAACATGCTTTCTAGACCTCTAAAATTTCTTGCACCCCACCCCCCAAGGCCTCAAGACCCTTGTTACATTTTTTCACTGCTCATATCCAAGAGTGCAAGGCTTGTCCCTTCCTGGAGACATAACAGGTAATTTTATTGGTGCTTTACGTAGCATTTCAGCCTTCTGCAGTTAAGCAGTCTGTTTCCTTGGTCTCATTGCATTCTCAACAGAAAACGACATGCAGTCTTTTTCTTCTAGAATAGAGAAAGCATAAAGTCTAAAGAATTATGTTAAGCTTGAAACTTGACAGTTTGACAGTACCAAGCCCTCACTGTAATTGCTTTCATCAGTTCCCACCAGATTTGGAATGAGCTTTTATTACTGTTGCCTGAATATCTTCTTACAATTAGTAATACTGGGTATGAAAAGGTAGAATGGATTCCTTTTCTCATAGTGGCTGGTGGAAAGCCGGTCAATAAATTATTTTAAAAGCTATATTGGTTATTAAACGCCTACACAGTTAAACATCCTTCTCAGTTTGCTCCTTTTTCCCAAATATCTGTCTTGTATCATGATTTGTGCAGGGATCAATATCAATTATTTTATTATTTCATTAATGTTTCTTTCAAATGTTCTCACACTAAAAAAATGTGAATAGAATCAATATGTCAGCACCTACTAATTTCTATATTGATTCTGTTGTGTGCTTTACATTGAGACAGACATTTACAATGAATGCTATGTTTGTGACAGAACAATGCGTAAGCCATTACATACAAAATGAACACACAGATATCGCCATCAAAACTTAACCAGTGAGTAGGATGCACTTTGGGTTTGTTTCCTTAGTTCTGGTTTGTGTCAAAACCTAACAGTACACACAACTGGGACAGTCTTGTTTGGTTTTTGATCTGTCATTAGTTTTAAAAAATAAAAAGCAATAAGATGGCCATATACTTTGGACTGTTGTCTCGCTAGTGAGTGCAGATGTGTCTGGGGGAAAAAAGCAAATAGGTTAAAAATACAGTCCGCTGACCTCCTGCTATGTCTTGGGAGGCTGATGTTGCTGTGCTCTGTACAAAGAACCTATACAAAGCAAAATCAAGCCAGTGGGGAAACTCCCATCTTTTATGACCAGACCTGTAATCTTTAACAGGCAAGAGTATATATGTATATGTACAATACAGTCAATTGTTATGCTACATGTTGTTAGTAATAAAACTCTTCGGAAGAGACGCTGGGGGATTAGGAGGGTTGGGTGCCAGCAATGTCATGGAGGGAGTTGCATCTCACCCTGCACTGTACTGGAACAAGTTAAAGCTGGAACTCATCACTCCTGAGATAAATCCTCAGAGCTAAAGAGCTTTGTTAATTCTGTGTGCAATGGTTTAAAAAGTGGCAATGACTTAGTCTAGCTCTGGTCTCAAAGAAGCTGGTTTTATTAAAAGGAGATGTAAGGTAAGCTAAGCTTGAACTGAAAATCCAGGCTTCACACTGAATTCTGAAAACCTCTTTTTTTTCCCTAATGATCATAGAAATGCTTTTGTGTGCCAGATTTATTGGGATGCTTTTCAAACAACCATTTTTATTTCTAATAGTGTTTAAAAGAAAAAAAAAAAAAAAAAAAAAGCTTTTTCAAATGACTAGGTCTTTTAAGTTGTTTGCATCCATTTGTACTATCTGACCTGCTCATTCTGATCACAAGAATTTATGCCAGGGCTGAGGCAGTTATGTGCTATGTTTCAGATGGAAACTCCTCTCTGTCTTGCTCTTTCTCTCCCTCTCTCTCTTTTGCAAAGATACCTATTTCAGACAGAATCAAGATTCAAGTTGTTAAAACTGTCACAGTGTTAACTAACAGAAGACAGAGAGTTCCCTGTGGTGTTGGACTACAAACCTACTATAGATTCTCACTTTTTGTCTGGAAAGAAAAATTGGAGGCATCAAGCAAGGTGTACATAAAAATGTGCATTACTCTTTTCCAGTTTCCCCCTACTTTAGTGTGGATAAAACCAGATGGGTTTCCAGTAAGTGGACCCATTACCAACAAGCCAAGACACAGGTGTAATTGCATTTTCAGTGACTTATCTGTGTATCACACTGGGTTGTTTCACACAGGAAGGTTTTGTTTCACATATACACCATGATTATTCTACTCTGATTGACACCTGCCTTCTCCTAATAAAGTCCCAGTTGCCCACCTGCATGGTGGTCCCTTTTCTCTTAATGCATTTGTAAGATACAAAAATCCTTTAGAGCTGAAACTCACAAAAAGTCAAACTATCTAAATTTGTCAGTGGTGCAGCACCAGCACAATTATCAAGGCTTTCTGCGGATTAGAAGTTTGTGGTTTGAATGCTGGTTTGAACCAGAACAGCACAAGAAAACTTTGGTGGAGGTACTTCAGGTTTATACTAACATATCACAACTGAAGATAAAATCTGGCTTAGGCTGTGAAACAGCTTTGTAAAGAAAATTATTGTACATTGGTATCTAATGAATTTTGTCATCTTTTTCCTCCTTTTCATTGTATTCTATGTTTTCTGCTCTGTTTTTCTTATTCTTATGCTACCTGTGAGATCCTTTGGGATTTTGGGACTATTAGAAGTTTACATGGGCTTGGGGGAACGGGACCATTTTGTGAAAGAGAAATGTACTCAGCGTTACTGAACACAGAAATTAACCCTGGCTCAGGAAGCCTGTGATCTGCAAATGGTTGGGTGCTGGAAAAACACCTTGTTCTCTTTGAAGAGCATCTGCTCTTGGCCGCTGTTAGAGAAGGGGTTCTGGGCTACATTGCATTGACCCAAGGACAGCTGTTCCCGCACTGTAGACATCTGGTAAATTATCTTTCTCATTACCTACTTTAGATTGGCTGACATGGCCTGTTTCTTCATTGCAGGAAGGCACTGATTTCAGCACAATGCAGGTCACAGTGACCAAAATTGCTGAATGTTTTTTAGTTATGCTGTGCATGAAATAAAGCTTGCAGGTTTCCATGCCTAGTGCCAAGTAGGGCAGATGCTGAGCAGCCTTGGAGTATAAAGCATCAGGTGATCTCCCCAAGTATGGGTGGTGAACACGGGGGCACAGCACTCCAAAGGAGCTTGGCTGTATGTCACCGGTATTGCACATTCTCGTGGTTGCATTTATGTGTCTGGTTAGTAGTCTTGATGGGCCTGATAATCCAGCCTCAGGTGCCTAAAGTCTATCCAAGACCCTGCTTTTAATTTCCTGATTGACTAAGTGTCTCTGAAAGCCTGGAGCCTGAGAAGAAACATCTGGTAGAGGGACTTGTGGTGCGTGGACTGCCTGAAACTGCACCTATTCTTGTAGAAAGGTAGTAATCACAAATTTCCATTTATAATACAGGGTTTGTTTCTGTCTTTCAGCTTGCCACGCTCGTTAATTCGTGCCTTGTAACTCCTGTCCATTGGTTGTCTCGATTCCCTTCTCAAAACCAAGATGAGTGGCCTGCTAATGCAGAGACAGGTCTTGACCGGTGGCTGTTCTGGGCTCCCCTCCCTTCCACCTTTGGGGACAGATCTGCAGCAATCCCAGCTCGGACACGGCCAGCTGGGGTATGACTGCTGCTGGCTTAGCACCAGTTAAGTCTCTGACCTTCATTGCCGTAAGGTTGGGGGAGGTTCGTGCGTGCGTGAGTAAGCTGAGTCTGTCCCTTGATCCTGATATAACATGTACGCAAACTGTTCTGCCAGAAAAGGAAATGTCTGAAATTTAAGGGCTAAAGAATCTTTCTGTGAATTTGACCATTTACGGAAATAAAAAGTAGAGAGGCTCATTAGGAAGAAAAACCCACTTTATACAAGAATTTTTTGTGAAAGAAACACACAGGACCAGTCCCGTCCTTTTGGTTAGTTGGGGTTTTGTTGTTTTTGGAGGTAGTACAACCCTTCTTAAAAATCTTACAGTCTAGACTCTTTTGCAGCATTTACCCAACAAGTAATGATTTGGCTTTTTGGTCTATTGTTAAACGTTCCTGGTAAAGTACTTACTGCAGATACTGCTGCTCAGACAGACCCTGAGAGCTCGAATGGATGGAGACCACTTGGGGTTTTGGAGGAGAAAAAATGACTTTTGAAGCCTGCTGTACAGGGTGCCTTACAGCTATTGTATCATGAGCTGCAGCTGATTCCTGCTTCATACAGTAATAGAAGATATATTTTGCAAGTGGCTTCTTTACTGAATAGACATTTTGATAGATGGCCTCTCTAAAGGGAAGGTGGTTAAAGCATGTTAGCCACATGTTCAAAGTGGAAGTATTAGTAGCGAGGTAAGAAGTTCAGGAGTCAGAGCCAGGGTCTGAAGGCATATACATGTACAAGTGCTTTATGCACCCCAAAGTAAGGAATAGGGTTGGCATTAGGTAGACAAAGTCAATGTCTGTTCTCTACCCTGAATGAGGAGATGTCTCAAGGATGGGTAAGCTATGATGAAAATGCAGAGGAAAAAAAACTTCAATTTAAGCCAGAAAACACTGGCTGTTGCAGTGTCCAGCTCTGTTCTGTCTCAGCCAACTGTACCTATTTATGCTTTTTCCCTTGTGGTTTCAAAGGGCTCAGTGCTCGGTCCCCTCTTTTTTTTTTTTTTTTTTTTTTGCTACTGCTGTTTGAACATGTTTCAGCTCTCACAGGTGTCACTGTAGGCAGGCATTTGATCTTAAATATCAAAAGTTTGATCTTGTTTTAGATAAGTATGAATGAATTCAGATCTGCAGCTGGGGAAGTGGCACGAGGAACATAGGAAAAGTTGAACCGGAGTTAAGAGACAGCAGAAAGGAAAGCACAATTTTTGGTACTGAAACAGTTTTATGTTCAATAGAGAACTATTAGATACTTATTAGAGGAGGGAAAAAAAAATTGTTATACTTTATCTGCTCTACCTTGACTTGCAAATCAAAACCTGCTCCCAGTTTATTCAATTCACAGCTCCCAGATCTATTAAGAACTCACTGCTGCTCTAAGTGCATTTTGTCATTAGAAAATACATGCATAAATCATATCCATACACTGTACTGATCCAAAGTAGTTTTCTACAATAAGCTGATTAAAGTGAATGATCCAAAACCTGCTGAGCAGATCTGTGGGTAATAGGTAATCTGGGCAGTAATAGGTTTCTGCTGGTACCCAGGTATACATGTACAAATTGTTCTGCAGGGAGAAAGAATTTGCTTAATTCAGTCATAGGAGTTTTTAAAAGATCATTTTTAAGATTATGCTGTGGATTCTACTACATCCTTCTGAGAAGAGGATGCTTTTAGCTATACCTAGTAATTTAGTAAAGGTATCAGTCTAGTCTACTATTAAGAGGGAACTTTTAATCATATGAACGCTGGACTAATCCGTTTTTCTTCAAGTATATTTTAAATATTATTAATTTGTGAAGTTTGTGTTTTATTCTGTAGTAGTCAATGCAAAGAGGGGACCCCCGACCGTTGCAAGGTGAGGCCATGGCTAAGGAGGCTTCGTAAGCACATGTTTAACTTTAAGCAAGTGCTTAGCTCTTGTTGAAGTCATCAGGATTTAAACAGCCACTCAGAACCTCAATACTGGAAAGGAGTGGAAAAGATATGGAACATCTGAAGCATAATCTAGGTTTTAGGATTGCCGGATTTTCCTCCAGTTAAATGCTCTTATTTTTGTGATTTGTGATTCAATGTGGTTTTGCAGTTGTAGCTGCCATCTCCAGTCCTCAGATTTTCTGAGGGAAAACCTGTCCCTCCACACTCCACCACAACCCTTCTGTCCTCAAGGACAACAGATGGAGGAGGACGAGGACATACGTTTCCTACGCAAGAAATTGGTTCAGGGATTTTTATTTGCCCCCTTAGATCTCTGGCTACTATTTATGATCATCCAGAGGGGATAAGAAAGGGTTAGGGAGAGAAAGCAGCTCCAGGGTTTGACAGCCTGCAAAAGGGTTGTGACACAATTTAGCTGGTGCTGGTGTTATATAAATGTATATGTGATAAATAGCGCTTAACGACTATGAGAAATGGCTCCTAGCATTTGCTAATAAATTTGCAATGTACTGGACTTATGAAAGACCTTGACAAAATTCCTAAACAAACTAAGTTTTCCTTTACTGTATACTCTTGTAGTTATGATTAAGAGATTTGTGTTTTTTTCCCAGTGAAGGCAGTGATGCTAGTATGTTCCTCAAAGTGAATGTGGTCTAGTTTATTTAAGCAAGAAGGAGTTTAAGTGGAAATGAGCCACAGAAATGTGTGCCACTTGTCTAAAACAAACATGTTTTAGGCTTTTCCTTATAAGTGACATCTATTATTACATTTTTAAGTAGATTTTTGTTAGTAAGCATCTGCAAGTACATTTAGTCAGATGAAAAGATCCAAGACTATATTTATATTACTAAACCAGAATTTCGTTTTAAATGAGGACCTGCACCTGTGCCAACTGAAGTTAATTGGGAATTAGCAACCAAACGGATACAAGTCCCTAAAAAAGTACTGTCAGCATTGTTCATTTACATGACGTGTTGTCTGTGCAGCCATTTTAGACATTACATATGGTTGTCTGAGGATCTTCAGACCATCTGCTTTGTAGTATTAAATAAGTGGAGTGGATGATTAATGATGTTGAGAACTGATCTAGACCAGTCATTGACAGTTACATCAATATTAAAAGTTATATCAGCAAGAGCTATATGAGTATCTTCTCAGTGTAGCAGATTTGATCGCAAGTTTGTTCTTGCTGCAATCGCTATATCAATTTCTGTGATGTTTAAGGGATTCCCAGTTCACTTTTTCCTTCTGAAGGATTCCAGGGATATATAAAGAAAAAAACTTGTATAAGCATGAATCAAAATTATCCCTCATTTGATAGTTTCTAGTTCTAGAGAAAAAGAGTGGCGCTTGCAAGAACTTAAGATAGAGTTTAGCAATTGTCCTGTTTTTTTGAAGTTTTGCTTTAAGTTTTGTTTATTGAGGGAATTCCAGACTTATCTTACTGCACAGTGGTTGCGATGAATGCAAGTGCTGTTGCAGCTTGGCTTTCAGCCAGAGGTGGAAGCTTATTAAGGAACAATGATTCTCTGGCTGAACATTAAATTTGTGGTTGCTGCATTGAAAATATTTTTCATTAACTGTAATTGAATAACCTTATTATTACTACTATTATCTGTCTGCTGAGCTTAACTGAGACTAGACTTTTTGCTTAATACACTGAGTGCAGGAGAATGCCACACATGGAAGGTTCTCCAAGAGCGATGGAGACAATATCCGTTAAGCTAGAAATCATTCTTTTCAGCTATTTCTTGAGTATTTTTCTCTAGCCTCCGTGAATTTGTATTGGGGCCAGGTACAGCTTGGGCTCTGATGATCTCTGACACCACCACTCTCTTCAGGTGATTGAAATTGGCAGAAAAAATTTCAGATTCTTCAGTAACATAACTTCGGGAAAAGTCCATCAACTGTAATTTCAGATCATGAAGGTGATTGTATCCAGCAAGTTCTTCAGGACTTGCTGGTGTTTACATTTTGCAAAATCAATTAGAAATATATGGGTTTGTTTTCGTATTATTTCTAGGAATAAATACCAGAGTAGACTATATCTGGAATTTGAGTACTCATAATACTGCCAAAACCTAAACCAAATTACTGAATTTCATTTTCCATTTTAAATTGAATTAAAAAGAAAAATTCCTTTATAATTTACCTTATAGTCATTGTAGCATTTCTGTAAAAGGGAATATCATTGTATCTTTAATCACATGTAGTTTCAATTTAGTTTACTTGCACTCATAATATTCGACTTTAAAGAGGTCTGTCTGCACATAGCATTCTTGATACATCTATTAATGTAAGAGGTTTTTCCTCCTCCTCCATTACTTCGTTTCTTTTTCTTTTCATGGTTGAACTTTGCTCTTTTCGGCCAGTAGCCATAGGCAGCCAATATGATGTCTCCCAAGAGCTCACACCATGGGGCATCAATTGTTCAAGGCCAAGGTTTTATGTATAGCCATGAGCTTTACTCAAAGCTCCTTTCATAATCCTTCCTGAATAACGATGGCTGATGAGTACCTTTCTTCAGAGGACTTTGTGTGAAGATGTTGTCTATACAGACAAGACAGCAGATTGCTGATAAATCAAAGAACCCAAGTTTTTCTCTCAGGGTGGACTAAAAGTACCATCTCCGGAGCACAAATGTTGCTGAGCTTTTGCCCCATCAGTCGCAATGTGAGCATTCGTCAGTGTTTGAGGTGCCTCACCTTTGTTCCTATGTTAATACTGCAATGGCTGTCGATTCTCTGCTTGTGAGCTGCTGCTGCCACCTATTTTTATGATACCAAAGGAATTATATACCAGATTATATCCTCTGTTAATGGCTACTCGTGGTATTAAGCCTTCATTTTTTTCAGATTAATGACAAAAGTGAACCATTAAATGAAGATAAGGAAAGATATACACACTGAGAAATTCAGCCTTTTCCTAAAACACTGCTACACATCTTCTAGGAGAGCTGAAATGTCCTCTCTTAATAAAGTGCCAGCTTTTGAATGGAACTGGCTATCGTAATTACTAAAAATTGAGGAAAATAATGCAATGGTCCAAGGACACAAGTATGCCTCCTAGATTACTAAAGTTTCTTGGGAAACTTTTATAGCTATGTTAATTTACAAGGGTATTTCTCTTTTCAAATCCCATGAGAGTTGCTTGAGAATAAAAACTTGAGTAAAATCTTAACCACAACATGCTGGGCTGGCTATACAGGCATAGCTACGTGTGAGAACCTTTCACCCTTCCAGCAGAAGTACCTTAAGTTGAGCAGTTGTGCTAATGTTGCAGCCTCTGACCTGATTTTCCTTCAGCACAGCTACAACTGTTTTGATCTTTTTGCCACTAGGAAGCACTTTTTAATTGTCACTTATAGCAGTCACAAAGGAGATTATTTTCTGCTTCATACTGCTTCATAAACATTATCTCGTGGAACTGGCTGTCTGTTGCAGCAGGAATGGTGTTGTGCAGATCTTCTCTGGGGTCTGTGTGAAATCAGGAATAATTCATCACAAGAAACAAATGGGAGTGGTCCATCTGTCCTGCTGCAAAGGAAGGTGTTGCATTTTCTCCCAAGCTATGCAAAGCCATCATCCTGCATGGCCTTGAGTTTCTGTGCCATGTTGTTAAGTGAGTACTAAAGTGTTGCATGTCTTGTGTTTTTTCTTATGGCTCTTCCTCAGCTGTGGAAAGAAATATCAAGTAATGTAACCACTTTCTTCCAAATCTTGGGCCAGAATCTCAGCTGGTGTAAGTCAGCAGAGCTCCACTGACATTATTAGTGCTCCAGTGATTCACACCAGCTGTGGATCTGGTCTTCTGTCTCAATTTATGAAGGGCTTGAACTAAATGTCAGGAAATATGAAATGATCTCTTATAGTCAGCAGTTCTCCAGATGTGTTAATGGAGTTTAAGTTTACCAAAAGGCAAGACTTCAAAAAGTGATCCAACAGAAGAATAAACTTTCAAGAAGAATGTCTTTCTTACAGGCTTTTTGGCAAGAGAGGACTATACAACTCACTGCAATTTAAAGAAATTAACTCAGTTATGCATCAGGATATGGTAATACAGCTTCAGCAAGAATCCAAATTTCAAAATAATTTCACAGCACAAAGCAAGCTGTTGGCATTCAGTGAATAATTGCCATGCAAATAGGAATCATCAAGTCTTAAAACCAAAATTAAGTTGCTTATGAACTTCATGTAAAGAGCCTAATGCTTCCACTTTTCAAGTGTAGTTGGGTTTATTCACAGGCATGGTATTACAGCTTTTGGAGATTAAATGAGGACCATGTTGTTACAAGAACACAGAAGCTTAATAGTTCTGGCTGTGTGATGTTAAAACTCAACAGTGGCTTATAGATATGATCTCATGTATAGTGTTGAAAACAATTATTTTAGCCAATGAGGATAAAGTAGTTGTTGACATAGCTTAAGCACTGTCAGGCTTACTTTTCAAAATTAGAAAATACTGTAATAGGTGAAACCCCAAAGCCAACAAATGTGGGGTCTCAGAAGTCTTTTAATCTTATATGCCTCGTCTTATATTCCTATATAGCATATGAGCATATGCTGTAAAAAAACCTTCCAGTACCTGAAACAGCCTGTGGGGTTCAGGTTCTTCACAGAGTACAGAGTTCTTCACAGTGTAATTTGTTTGCTGATGAGACCTTTCAGAGTTAATTAAAATGATCAGTGTGTGGCTCTACACTGTTTGATTTGTATGTGATCTCACTGGAGACCTAATGCTTTAGATAGACCTAGAAAGGTAAAAGAACAACATACCTTCAATAAATAAACTTGAGCATGACACTGTGTTGGGGTATGCTACCTATACTGAAAAACAAAACAAAACAGGGTACCAATAAGTTGATTGCTAGCAGTCAGAACAGCATGGATCCTGCTGACCAGAGGTCTTTGGCTAAGGGTCTGGCTACGGCAGGTTTGTTTCCCAGTTAGTCCAAGTGACTTTTGATGAGACATACACCTGTCTGGATGTCACCGTGTACCAAAAGAAAAAAAAAAAAATGCTTGGACACAATTTATTCAGACCTGAAGGAAAGCATTTTGGAAGAGTTCACAGAGAAGGCTAGTTAGACTTCCAGAGAAAGTAATTATCATCATCTGAATATGCCAGTACATTGAATTTAAAGTGGTTTGCAGAACTGGAGTGAGGGATAGAGCGATGAGGAAACCCTTCTGAGTACTGGAGAGCTCTTAAGAAGTGACGGCATCCCAGACTCAGCATTTACTGGGCTTTTGCTGATTCCTCAGGAGCATGAGGGGCTCCACCTCGAAATGAAAATCATTCCCCAGGTCCACGGCAGGAAACATAGTGAGAGCTCTGAACCTCCAAGGGCTTGGCAAACTTGAAGTGTGAGGGGCTATGAATCACACAGTGGCTGGGGTCTTAGGAAGCTCATTGAATTTTGAAGATTGCAGTGTTTTATAAAAGCTTTTGTTCCCTAGAGATTTCTGGGTAGGAGTTCTGGAAAACTTGGTTCTGAATCTCTTTGAAACCAAATTTGAAAAGAAAAAAAAAATTATTGAATTTCACTAACTCTGTTGGCTCTACAGTGTGGAGCAGTTGAAGGCAAATGCTTGAATTAGTCTGACAATTAAGATTGCTTTTGCATACCTCATTGCACTAATCCTTCATATGGCAGCATTTGAGAGTAACACTTTCCATCACTTCTGTCTCGTTCTTCCCATCCTGGTGGCTGATGTGTTGGCCTTGGTAATACCTGAATTTTTCACCTTCTGTCAGGATTACACCAGTGGAATATACCTGGGCATGAAGCCATCAACCCTTATGAAACTGTAGCCAGTCCAAACTCCTACAATACAAGCACACCAGGTCTGCTCCCTGCTTCCTACACCGATTCTCTACAGCACACTGAGCCAAGATTAAGAGATTACGTCTTATTTGCAAAGCAGCTAGCGGTATCAACCTGGAATAGCTTGTCACCAAAAATACCCATATCTGCGATTGATAATTCTCCTCTTAAAGCTCGCAAAATAAAGTTGTCTGTGTAGGATTCAGAGATTTTTTGTGGATTCAACCTATACATATAAGATTAATTCCTCTAGGGATCAGAAGCTGTTGCAAATGCCACTGCTTTTGAAACACAAGATACCTTTTCTGCCTTCCCAGGCATAAATGCAGAGCTGTCTTTTCTGGAATGGTGTCTCGGAGCGAGAGGAGGAACAGTGAACATGGCTTTTAGCAAATGCCAGGAGCTCATACAGCCAAGAGACATTTAAATGATCTACATTAATGAGGACTGTCAAAGGAGTTCTAAAAGGACTAATTGATGCAGAGTAGCATGTTATTCCATGTAATGGATGTCTGATTCAGGCGTCAAGTTTTCAGGTAGGACTCTGTGGTGTTCAGCTCTCTGAGGGCAAACCCACACCTTGGCATACACATATCAGTCAACGGTGAGTGCTTCTGTTTGCATACATCTGTAGCAAATGTCAACATAACATATGTATAGGAGAAGACCAGGAATTTCAAAGTCCCTGAGTACCTGGATTCATGTTTTAGGGAAGGATTTTCTTAATTTGCCTTTGTTTTATTCTGCTCTACTCTTTGGAGAAACGCTTACGCCTTCAGGACATGGACCTTTGAGACAACTCAGTCTGATTCTTTGTATGCCTCCATGTCAAACTGATGGACAAACAGACACACGCTTAGCGCCAGGGAAAAAAATAAAAAGCAGTTAACAGAGCATCATCCTGTGCAGTAGCAGAAGAGCAGATTCTTTGTGTGTTTCCTGCTTTTGTTCTGCCCTCTCCAGCTCTCCATGTAGAAACTGGGTGAAATGGTATGCTGGGTTTGGCTGGTACAGAGTTAATTTTCTTCACAGTTTCTAGTGTGGGTCCATGTGTTGGATCTGTGCTGAACACAGTGTTGGTACCACCGGGATGTTTCCGTTCCTGCTGAGCAGTGCTCACACAGAGCCAAGGGCTGTTCTGCTCCTCACACCACCCCACCAGCCAGTGGGCTGGGGGTGCACAAGCAGTTGGGAGGGGACACAGCCAGAACAGCTGACCCCGATGACCAAACGGATGTTCCATAACACGTGACGTCATGCTCAGCATATAAAGCTGGGGGAAGAAGAAGGAAGGGGGGGATGTTCAGTGTGATGGTGTTTGTCTTCCCAAGTCACCATTACGCATGATGGAGCCCTGCTTTCCTGGAGATGGCTGAGCACCTGCCTACTGATGAGCAGTGCTGAATTAATTCCTTGCCTTGCTTTTCTTGCACATGTGGCTTTTGCTTTACCTGTTAAACTGTCTTTACCTCAACCCACGAGTTTTCTCACTGTCACTCTTCTGATTCTCTGCCCCATCCTGCTGTGGGGAGTGAGCGAGCAGCTGCGTGGTTCTTAGCTGCTGGCTGGGGCAAAACCACAACAAATGGTCATTCTCAGTATCCTAAAAACTGTAATAAAATAGCTGAAGCCTTGACATTTATAAGCTGAATTTCATCAGTTTGTTTTTCCATTGCCATCTCAGCAAGTAATTAGGTCTTACAAAAAGCACTTTTCTCTTACATGTAACCTTAACAAAAAGCTCAAAATACACTATTAAATGGTTACCTTGGTGGTGTATATGTTGGAATTGTTTTTTTATAAATTTGTTTCAAATATCTTTGTTTTATGTTTCCAGACTTGATCTGGCCTCACAGAAGACATCAGGCAAGCAGTCCCTGGATGTGATGTTGCTCGAAACATTGGAAAACACTTGCGAGCCTGAGGACCTCTTTGATGACATCTAGCTGTGTGTTGGCTGAGAAACTGAGAGACTGGCATGTCTAATAGAGATAAGCTATAAAACTAAAAGGCTTTGTTATAGCTGAAATCTTTACTCTGAGGTGGTATTCGATGACATATTGCTCTAATACTCTTGCACTGCACTTGTCCCCATTGTTCACTACGCAGTTGTAGATCCTTGGCTTGCTAAGCTTGATTTGTGACAGCCTTGAAATCAGTTTAGCCTCTGTGCAGATCTTTTATCATCTGCGTATGGGGAAGGAGAGCACCGTTATGGCATTTTTGCATCCTAACAGTCTCTGGCTGATGATTGTATCCAGGATCAACTGGTTTCCAGATGTCCACAGAGAATAAGTCAGGCGTAAAGAAGATTAAGGCTAATACTATACTTACCTTAGATACTGCACCTTTCTTGAGAAGCTCAGCTAAGACATGGTCTAGCTTTAACTTTAACTGAGAAATAGCTTCCTAAACTGTGAGTTTAGAATGATATCTTCTGACGTGAGGCATCCGAAGAAATGCCCTTTCACTTTTTACTTAAAGGTTCTCTGCAGTATTATGCATTATAAGGTATTGCTTTTGGGAGTAAAGTGCTTATGAAATCAATATTGACTCTATTTTAAATTTCTGTAGAAATCTATAGCCTTTAAAATTGTAATTTTTAATACTGCATCATTTTTCTTAAGGTGATTTATAAAAAAATAAAATGCATTCTAAAAATCCATCAATTTTGTTTTTATTTGCTTAGATGGTCTATGATTAAAGGAACTAGTTAGAAAAGTGTGTTAATGCATGAACTTTTGCTGCCCAGAGCTGATGCATTGATATAGATTTAAAGCTTTATCAAAGAAAAAGTTAGCTACATACATGTACCTTCAGTGGTCAAAATCAAGCGTACAGTACTAAGCACGCACATCACATTTCTGCTTTGTGATTTTAAGAGCCTGAATCAAATCTTGTTTGAGGCAGAGGGAGACGGTTCAGAAAGGATGTGATCCAACAAGGGTTTTAAACATGTGAGTAATCTCACTGAAGTCAACAGGACCACGCAACATAGTCCTGCTTCTGTGCTCCATGGCTTGCAATGGCCCTTGGAAGCTACTTGGTACTTTTGACATGGTGACTTATTTAGGCCCTGATTTTGCCAAAATTCAGTCCTATGTTTAACTAAAAGCATCCATGACAGTATTTGCAGGATCCTCATTTAAGAACCGACATGAGGATCTGGGAATATTATATTTAAGCATTCCTTTCTGAAAAACAAGGTCACAGCATTTAAAATTCACAAAGAGCTTTGGGACAATGTTATCAATCACACAGTAAAAACATGAATGGCCAACATATTTTGCTTGCTACAAAGGCTTTGTGCCTGAGAAATGACAGGACCACAAAAGACCTATTCATACACCCATTAATAGACATTCCCTGATTGAAAATCTTCCAATGCCGATCTGACACTGCTTTCAGCAAAAGCTTATATATAGTTTCAGTTTTAATGTGAAAATGTTCCATGACTTAACCCAACATACAAGAGCTTGGTTTAATTGTGCCTGGAGCAGAAAATGAAGGTAAATGAAGCTGAACATCCCGCAAAAGTCTGCTTTCAAGAAACTCTTGGTTTCTAATAGTAAAATGTTGTTATATAAATAGGTAATGTTACACACAGTTGGCAGATGGAATAAAGTCTGTCAAAATGTTTATTCTTTTCTCTTTTTTTTTGAGGTTTATAGAATCAAGCCTGGAGTTGAGCAGAAAATTACATGATGGTGGATACATACCTTAGACTGTGTGAGCACAGGTGTGTTGTCTAGTTAGGGCAGCCATAGTATGGACCCGGTTTCCAGTCAGCTGAGACTGTTTGTCTACACAGGGACACCTCCTCTCCCCTCAAAGCCTTCTTACAATGTGTCAGCCTCCACAGCCATATGAGAATGTTAGCAAAATGGTCCTTTCTGAAGATTTATGTGAGAAACTATTGCTTTTCTGCCAATAAGGTTCCATTTTGCAGTTAAGTTTGAAGAGGAAAGACCCACCAAAATGAGCACAAATTATCTCTGAGAGCAGAGGTAGTATTGCAAAGCTGCAGAAAATCAGTGGAACTTCTTTATGATGCATATTTGTTCACAAGAAGTGGCAAAATCCACTTTATCCTCAAACTCATTCATCCCAATACATTGAAATAGACCCAATGGCCTTTGTTGACCAAGCCAAGCAAAATCTATTTCAAACTAACCTGTGATATTTGGGAAGGGAACCCAGTAATAACGCCTCATAACATTGTGGGTTTTTTTAAACCCACTAATTTAATGATACTCAGTGCTGCTTGGTTAAGTCTCCAAGAAAAGCTCGGATCTTTGCTATCCCTCCATGCCAATGGTGTTCCTGCTGCAGGGGCTTTCCAAAGCTTGCAGAGCTGAAGGGTTCCCTTGTGAATCAACAGACAGTGCTCTTATTCATATATGAAATATAACGTTCACCTATGTCACAATGGCATAACATCTCCTAGTTTATGTTCATGCTGTGATTCACCATAATCCCTGGAATCTTCCATGCAGAGTTACTGGGTAGTCACTCGTTTTTCCTTCTCTGTGCAGCTGACTAACTGGCATTTAACCGTATTGACTTGCATCCCGTTTTTGTAGCTGATTTCTCTAGTTTGTCAAGATGATTCTGAATGCTCATTCCTCCTCAGTTTGGTATGATGGGTGAATGTAGTAAGTTCATCCTCCAATTGCTAACATCCAGCCTGTTAATGAAAACACTGAACAGTTCTGGACTTAAGCCTCTCTCCATTCACCCTTTTATTTAGTAGAGCTACTAAACTTAGACTTTCTTTGTAAACATAGTTTTCTAACTCACCTTTGGAAGACCATGTTTTCCAAGCATGCCTATAAAACCGTCACATGGAACAGCCTGACATAAGATGTCACTCAATTGCTTCTCCCCTGTCCAAAATACTTTAGCGGTGACAGAAGACAAAATAGAGAAATATGCCCACAAATGGTTTTTCAAGACAGGAAATTAACCAAAGTTAGGAAACGTGGATCAAATTTCAAAGACCGTCCTTAATTAATACTTCTGTTTGACATTACTCTGCAAATTATTTCCCAGGTAAATTTTTTCTTCAGTTTAAACTGTACTTTTGGGGAAGATAAAACATGTAGTTGTTTTACAGGAGGAAAACCATGTTATCTTTCATTAAAAGTTTAGGCTTTATACTTATATAAAGTTTAGAGTTTTATACTTTTAATGTAACTACTTAAACAGAACGTATGTTTTTATGCATGGCAATTTTCTCATTTGAGGCCTGGGTTTATCCAGAAAATCCTTTAGTTGAAAAAGTTTTACAGTAATTTTTTCAAGAGAGAAAAAAATTGTTCTGAACCAAAAAAAAACCCCACCAGCTTCTCATGAGGAAGTGCTGTATAAAGTGTTGCCTTTGGGATGAAAATATTATTTTGATTTTGAGGTAATGCTTTGGCAATATATATCACTATTTTAACTACCTTCTCACTGTTATTCCCAAAAGTAGACACTTGTGTGTATATACATGTTTATTAGATATATTGTTCTTCCTTGCTTTGTACCTGTAACATATAAATGATAAACATGATTCTGTGGAAATGTTTAGTATAGTATAGCTCTTTGACAACTTCTGCAGCTTGAGCTAGCAGCCTGGAGGTACTTGAGGAAAGAAAAAACCTTTACACATGGGAATTCAGATGTTGCTAAATGTTTCAGGTAAAGCTCCTTTTTTCTGGCTTGCCATCTGCTTTGTGGGAAAAATAAAATGTGGAAACAGTGAAGTAAGAATGGTAGAAAAACAAGGCAATAAAAGCATGTCCAGACTGCTTAGAGACTGAAGGTAATATATTTGAACATCTTCTGAGCAATACTAATTTAGAAAAATGCGGCAGGAGCTGGTTGTCCTGCTGAAAGAGGAGCAGCTAGGAGAAGATTTCCATCTTCTGGAAACCCTCTTCCCTTCCCTCTGGCCTCCAGTACTGCATCAATCCTCTTATCAGGGTTAGTACCACTTTTCCGCTAAACATTTTTCTGGTCCAATTTTATTCTTACTCCCTTCACAAAGTCCATAAAATCTTTTTCCTAAACTTTCTTTTAGCGATCTGTCATCCTCTGTCTCATTTCTTTCCATATAATGTTGGTCAACATCTGAATTTTCATCCTTCTCTGGCCATTAAATGATTTCCCTGCTATTAAAATTACACTCCAAGATCTATTTCATTCATAAAATCTATCAGCACTAATTTACTAGCGCTAGGAAAAAGAAACAGTGTATATTTTTTAAACCGAAAGATTACTTCTGGAGGTCCTTAGAGATGAGTCTTGGGACCAATCTCATTCTGCATTTTCATCAGTGGCATTGACACAAAAAGTAGGAACCCCAATGAAACCTGTTGATGATGTGTATCTGGGACATGTTATGAAAAACAGCGGTTTCTTTATTGAAGTAAAAGCAGCCGCCACCTTTAAACGACGCATGAGTAAGGCATGTGGGATGAGGAGTTTCTGATGGGTGTTGTGTCATGGAGAGTTGTATGCCTGTATGGAGAGGGGAAAAAACAGTAAAGTAGTGAAAAAACAAGGGTATGTCTGGGAAAAGCTGTGGGAGTGCATCTGAGAAAGACCGAGAGAGAGCATGTGACAGATGGCAAGAGAGAAAGAGAAAATGAGAGCACTTTGGGCCTAAATATTCACTGGAAAAGGGGATGAGGACTGAGCAGAGACACTTGACCCTGTGTAATTCATTCTGTTTGGGAAACAAGATTGCCACAGATGCCTGGCATTGTCTGATCTTGAATTGCCTGCTAATCCCACTGGTCAGAGGGCATCACAATAACTAGAGATTGCAATTTTTTTTTTTTTTGCCAGAATTCTCATGTCTTGTCAAATGGTTATAGCAGCCTTAATAACATTAAGGTGAGTTGTTCGTTAATGCCCTGGAGAAAAAGGATGAGCGTAGTATTTTCAGATTACTAGGGAGGAAGGATAGCTCTGCTTTGTTTATTTATGGCTCTATTTGTCTATATTGCAGAAGTATTTAACTGGAGAAGATTGTACCATTGTACCCACAACATCACAGAGTCACAAGACAGTGGAGAGTGGAAGGGCACTCTGAAGATCACCTAGTCCAACGCTCAGAGAAGGGTCAGCCATAGCAAGTTGCTCACGCCGTGCCCAGTCCGTTGTTATTTAGTAAGCAGAGAATAAATTTCACTGGCATCTTCCAAAAAGCTTTAATATAAATAGCAGTCCTGAATGTAAATCACTCTGTCTGCTGGGATTTTATGAAGACTTCTGCACTCACCTGGCAGCACCACTAATGAGTGCTGCAGTCCCATCCTACTGCAAGTGTCTCTCTGTCTTCAATGCTTATAGGTACCCCAGGTGCTGTAAAGGTTTTCTTCTGAGTCTTAGCTTTATGCATCTGCTGAGGCATAAACCACATAAACTACTTCTAATCTCACATGCCTTAAACCAGGGTGTCTTTGCTGGAATAGTCTTCACAATTAGGAAACAAATACATTAAACCATTTTAATATTTAAGCTGAAAACTGCTGTCCTTATTATCCTCTGTTCCTGAAGTGTCTTCTCCCACAGAGAGCTGTTGTTTGTTTCAGAGAGACTGAGAGGAATATCTGATGGGAAAATTAAGGTCCAGAGGTATACATCCACTCTAGTGCTTTCTGAAGGGCATGAAGGTACTTACGTATTTACATAATGACTATTGTTATAGTATTCATCATGTAATAGTCATCACCACAGCATGAAGCACCTATGCTGCTCTGAGTAAATTAAATAATATCACATTATCTTTCTTTTTCTGCTTAATTAAACATCACTTGGAAGTCCTGCTTCTCATTTCTAGTGCATGGTTCTGACTCACATCAGTTGAGCGTGACCCCTGGATTTGATCAGAGCATCTACCCCAATTTTATCATGTAGCCTGCTGGCTTCTGGTTTTCTTTCCAGGTTGTTACAAGATCATCTTTGACTTCCAAGGTAGTTGAAAGGTGATTTTAAAAATCAATTTTAATTTTTACCAAAAGCCCCAGTTGTAAGCAGAAAAAACTGGAGATGGTCACACACTGTCCTCCAGACTCACCTCCAGACTGCTATAGCCATGTAAAACATAAAAAGGTAGTAAAATACATTTACAGGACTATTCACCAGCCCAGTATGGACAGCTGATTCCAGAGGGAGATTTAAATCACTGCCCAGAACCACTTAAATTTAACACTATTCTCATTGTCAAATGAGAAAGAAAGAAAACCAAGGCACAGATTTGCTAGCACTTCCTCAGTGCTTGGCTGTTACTAATGCTTTGAAATCTGAAGGGAAAACCTGTGTCATAAATGATAAAAACTGGTGATGGAAAAGCCCTACCCTATTAAGTCACCTCACCCCCCCTTTTGCCAAACTTGTGGAGAAAAACTGCAAGATTGTGCCCGGAGGCGCTGGTCAGAGAGGTGAGGCATGGGTGGAGCATGGGAAGGGAGAGACCACGGTTCCTCCCGGGTGCTGGAGCTGCTCAGCCACCCCATGCTGGAGTCCTCCTGGCCAAGTTGGCTTTGTCTCCTGCGGTGAGCTGAGGAACACTGAGCACAAATGATCAGCCTAATGTAGTATCCCAAGTGGCGGGAAGGTGCTGCAGGTGAAGGATGTGAGTGGAAAACTCTGTGGACTGGATTAAAATATATGGATTGAGACATCCAGCCAAGAGAGTCACGCTGGCTTCTTTGGCAGCAAGGAAAATTTGGTTATCTTCGTCTTACCTACCTTGGGATGGGATGAGATGACTTACTCCCAGGTGACACCCCTCTCTTTCTTCGTGAGTGTTGAGGGAACATCGATGGCAACCATTGAAGCTTGTGGCCACTTGAAGCTGGGTAGATGACCATGGGTGGCCAGGTAGCCACCATTGTTGTGGCTTCTGCAGTCCCAAGAGCGATGAAGTGGTTCAGAGTACCTGACATACAGGTTTATCAGACCCTTTTAAAGTGGTGGGCGAAAGAAGTCACGGTGCACAAAGATGTGTCTGAATGTGGACCCTTGTGTTTCACCTGGGCATAGCTGACATCTGGACCCCAAGGCCTGACCGTGCAGCACTTGGGGAAGGGCACGTTCTGCTGCCTTCACTGCAGCTTGTTCCTTCTGTATCGCGCAGGTATCAAGCAAAGTCACCTCAAAGAGGAAGCTGGCTTTTAGATTTTTATTTACAATGACACTGGAAGAGCTTTTATGCCACAAAGCATTAAGGATACAGAGAAGCCAAGAAATATGTATATTAAGTAGTCATTAAAAAAATATATAAAAATATAAAATACTGTGTTCAAGCACAAATCCATCTGCTATGACACAGATTAATTTGTTTGGGATTCTCGATATTGTAGATAAATTCAGAGACCCATTTTTTGAGTTTCCAACATCATCCATGTGATTTTTTTATTTTTTAACATTGACTTCTTACCATATTAGGAAAGGAAGTACTGGCAATATTCTCCAGTACCATTTCCACATAGCTAGCACATGGTTAATTTTCCTTCATATGGAGGGAAGAAGTTAATCTTTATTCTTTCCGGTAACCTGCTGGAGAGGCTGCTGGCAGCCCTGGAGTGCACCCTGATCTAAATACCATTTGCTCCATCCCTCCTGGCCTCTGTCTCGCAGCCACATCCAGAAAACCCTACAACCTGTGCTGAGCCCAAAGGGCATTTATGAGTATGTTCAAACCAAAATGCTGCCAGGAGGTAGGCTTCTCAGCGCCAAGCACAACTGCTCTAGCATTTGGGCTTCAGCAAGGCAGAGTCCCATTAAATGTGTCACGGTCCAGCTTTCTCCACTGCACTCGGAGGCATCGTGCAGAGCATCCCACGGAGCTGCTGGCACGCGCGAGGCAGACGGGGCTGGCACGCAGGTAGTGCAAACTCCTTCTGTCAGGGGAGTGGTTGGAGCAGAAAGGATCCTGCATTCGTACGAGCTGCTGTAAGTTTACTTTGGAAAATCAAAACCTCGTTAGACATTGTCTGCAGGGAACTTTTACCAGACGTGTTGAAGTAAAGTTCACTCCACCCTCTTTTCAGCAGCTGTGGTGGAAGCCAAGTGCAAATGTTATATTAGGTGTGGATGTAGCAGCGCAGCAGTACAACTGGTCCTCAGGAATGGATATGTAAAGCTGAGGGCTCAGATGCCTGACGTGCATAGTAGAACCCTGATATTAAATAACCGATATACAAAACCAAAGCAAATAATGTCTGCCACATCTATACTTCTCCTGTGATGATCTCTCTCCAAGCGCTGGTTAATTATTCTCTAAAGCTGATGCAAGAGGCAGGTAGAAACCGTCACATAATACGGGTGACTGAGGATGAGTGAGCCGTTCACCCCTACTTGTCCACCAGGTTGTTCACGTGAGTGTGGAGAAAGCTCAGCAATGCGGAGCACCAGTCTTCTGTCCGGATCAGACCACCCCCATCTCATTTACTCAGGAGATTGCAGTATAGTGATCTTAAACCAGGGAAAAATAAAAGTTAAAATAAACGATGCTATGAATCTTTCCTACTTGTGAGTTAGAGGCACGTGCTCCTGCACATCATTTTTTCAGCAAGACAGCCTGCCATAGGTCAACTTTCATTCATGTTCCAGGCTTGCCTTGCTAACCACATTTCTTCCAAAGGCTCTGGCAGGTCTGTGGGAAAAGAATAACTGAGAGTCCATTTCTGAGCAGCTTCTCGTCCTCCCCTCGTTGACCACGCGGCGTGATGTCGGCGTGGCTGATAGAGAGAAAAGACTGTGTCCTGCTTCTTATGTCTGCGGGTATTTTAGTTTTATGACTCCATCCTTCCCACAACAGAGCCAAAAACAAAGAGATGGGAAATGAAATCAGCTGTCTAGAAGCTGTACTAATAAATATCTATAAAAATAAGATTGGATTCCCAAGAACAAAAGAGCAATTGAGACATTTAACTTAAACATCCATAATAAACTAATCAGAGATGATTTATGGTGAGACATATTTTATGCTGCAAAGGCATGGAGGAAGTGAAATAATTTCTGCCTAACACTTGGCCTTTTGCAGCCTGTCTCATTCCTCCTCGTGCAAGCTTTGGGAAGATGTGACAAACCTCCTCATGACAAATCCCAGGAATGTTGTGTCTTCCCCTTTGACTTCAGCTGAGCTGAGCAGCCAAACTAGATGTTGATTTATTGCAACTGCTCAATAATAAGCTGAAGTAAGCCCAGAAAAAGCTGTTGTTTTGCAATTTTTTAATCTCTATTTTGCTTTCAGTTTTGTACAGAGGAACAAGCTAGCAATTTTCTAGTTTTGCAGCCTTCTTTCTCCAACAGAACTTCTGTAAGGACCTTTCTTCTTGCTATCACCAGTTTCCATGGATGGTTCATCTGCCCTCAGGTCAGCTTTTTGCATCTTTTAGCAGGTGCATTTGCTTAATTAAACTTAATCAGAGATGTGTGTGGGCACATGATTGGGATTCAGGCCACCAGAGGAGGTAGGATCAGTCAAAGGAAAGATTCAAGCAGTACTAGAGATATTTCTTTTTTAATGGAGCAGTTCACTGAGATCCAAGATGGAGATTCGGGTACAGTTCCTCACTGCTTAGGGCTGTTCCCTGCCACAAAGTTCATGGACAAACTTGCTTTCATGACACCAGGGTATACGCGACCTGTCAGTAAGAGTCACAGGAGAAGTAACGTTGCGTGGAGTTCCTCCTAAAGACCAGGGGTCCACGCCATGAAACCTGCAGACTTGCTCAGTGCAAGACTCTTGTGGAGGGGACATCTCTGAAGCTAAAGTCCCCAAATTAGGCAGCCGAGAGCAAAGTTTTATGCATGAAAACCACTGGCAGTTCTCGAAACAATGGGATGTGGGGGGGGTGACCCTGTCTGGTTTCATCTCTCCAGTTCAAGACCATAAAATGAGAAATGAAACTTAGCTAGCACAAGAAGATACACAAGCCAAAAAAAGAAAGATGCAGTCTCTGATTTCACAAAAGATATACGTAGGTTTCACAATTACTTCTTCGTATGCTTTCCCTTCCCCTCAGCACATAAGTGATTTTGAGAGAAACAAAAAAAAAAAAACAACAAACAAAACCAAACCTCAAAACAGGCTAAAGTGGAGGCAGGCACATTCTGGCCATCTTTTACTGTTTAACAGTGATTTCTGTTTCCCAGCTCAGAGGAAAATGTTCAAACTGATGTTCACATCTCAGTCAGGCTGGTCTGAGGCTCTTTGTTCTCTTGAGCTTGTGATTGTAACAAACTCGCCCTGCTTCTCACCCAGACTGCGTTGCCAAATAGAAGTTACTCCACACCCAGCCCTGTGATTACAACTTGAGTAGAAAGCGGTCACAAAAAAAAATCCCTTTGAGGGCCTCAAAATGTCTCAATAAATTCTAGTGACAGTAGTGCTTTTTCTTTATTTGCCTGGCTAGATTGTTACTTTAGCCCTTTTGTAATAAATTTCTTTCCACTATAGCATGTAATTACTTGACAGAGTTTTGCTAAGGGGTTCTGCGAATCAAGTCCTCACCTCACTGCAGTCAACCGCAAACCTTATGTGGACTTCAGGGAGGCAAGGATGTGACCCACATGGTTTTTAAAGTTCATAAAATGGTACTGCGTGGCTAAGATGACAGACTAGAAGCAAAACAGACAGTGCCTAGGGGCACCTTTCAGGCAGGAGAGCTCTGATGGTTAGGGTAATGTATGGAAAGGGATCTCCCTTAGCTGTGGTTTGGAGGAATGGGGTAGTCTTTGGTTGAGTTTTTGAAAAGCAGGAGGTTGATTTTTTTTTATTTACAGGTGAGAAGAGCCTAGGCTGCAGGCTGTGGAACCAACAGTGGCCCCAGTCCTAAAGATGGGTGCAGTTTAAGAGGTCCTCCCTGTCTTCCTGCTCTTTCTGCTGAGGGATGGTCGGAGTTATCCAGGTGTGCCAAAAACCAGGACTAGGGAGTTTGGAAAACTTCTGAATTAAACTCACACACCTATGAGTTTAATTGAGTATAGCTGCCCTGAATGTAGGACTGACTGAAGACCCACAAGCCTGTGCAACCAAAAACCACCATTACTGCAAGCTCTTTGACGGATCGTTTTGTGATCTTTCCAAATCCTGAGCAGAAATACTGGTTCACATTTCAGTATCCTCTGATGTTTGTCACCCACAAAGGGTATGTAAGAGGACTATAGCATGAACAAAAAGGGTTTGGAAGGTAGCAAAAGGCAGTGGGGACTGCTAGAGAAGGCAAGAAATGGCACTTCAACCATAGCTAAAGAAAAACTGACAAACAAACTAAAACAAACAAAAGGAAGCCACTCTTCGTGCAACCCTTGCAGCTCGTTGCCAAAAAACAGGGTGGATGCTAAAAGCAAACACAGCTCCAAGAGGAAATGGGTCAAGTGTTCTGAAAAAGGGTGACCAAATGTTGGCCCAGGAGGTCCCCTGGGCTGACAGTGTCTAGGGACTGAGAGAGTACTGGGGGAGAAATATCATATGTATCACCCTGTTCCTATGTGCCTCTAAGCAACTGCTTCTCACCACTGAACTAAGTAGTCCTCTGGTCTAAGCTAGTGGTTACTGTTCTTATGGGTATAGTTCATTAATAGGCTGCTGTATGCCTTGCCTAGGGAGTAAGGCAGTTGCAAGAGCAAAAGGGAAATTCCTACACACATTAGTGTTTTAACAAACCTGGGGAATGTGGTCTTATAACCAGTGAATAGATTTATGAGGAAGGCAGGTTGTTATCTCCTCAGTGCTCCTCGATCACCATCTCCTACATGTGTAGCCCTGCTCCATGACATATGGCAGCACCAAATGTGATCGTTATGTCCTTCCAACTGAGTCTGGTCCTGCACTAAATCATCTGCTCTTCAGCCTCCAGAGGTTAAAGTAATGCTTTGCCATCATATTTGGTTGACAAAGTGAGTTGTATTTCAGCCAGCGACAGAAAATTTCCTATGCAGATATTTAAATGTGACACTCTCAGGACACCATATAATCACTTTTTAAATAAGGTGCATATGTTTGCAACTGCTGCAACAGAAAAGTTTGCAACCTTTTCTGTGTAAGTCAACATCTGGCCAGCTGCTGACATGGAGAGTCATCGACCCATAAAAGGGTGATGTTAGGAACAGGTACAACCGCAGAGCATCCTCAGGCTTCTTGTTGGCAGTCAGTGGCAGAAAAACACACTTTCTGTTCCAAGAGCCGGAGCAGTAACCTTACAGCTGGATAAGGTCTACCTTGCATTACAGCCTGTTGCCTACCTGTGTGTCTTCTTGTAAAACATCTTAGTCTCTGCTTACTTCTCTACACATTTGCATAGTGTTGTCCTGTGTGAAAAACATTTCTTGTGTTTCAGCCTGAGAGACCCATTTCACTGGCTAATTATAGTGTTCTGTTTCCATGGCCAAGTGCTTTTGGATTAAAGTGCAGTGTTCTTGAGCTGTTATTATTGCGATTGTTTGATTTGATCACATATGGCTAATAACAGACCTGGTCCCAGGACATCAGCCCTGGTAGCTGCTTGCTCCCTCCCCTCCTCTCCATGACAGCCGTGTTGCTCAATCTGTTGGGAAGATCATTGCAGTGCAATTGCTTTGTTAGCTATCACCATTAACATACCAGACCCAGCAGCTTAGGGAGGAGGATTGGTCACGGTGCCTTGTTTTCCTGTTCATATCTCGCACTAGTTCATTAAAATTATGAACATGTTGTGAAATGAAAATAAATATAATTCAGACTTAGCCAGTGTAAAACTAGCTTAGTCATGCCGAGATAGTGGCTGTCTACATCTGTTAATTATATCCTGACAAGCCTCAGCTTGAGACTTTTAAGACATCACAGGATTTTCTGAGTTCCCTTGATATAAACTTTTTTCTCTAAAGTGCAGGAACAAAGGCCAGAAATTTTTTTTTTTTGTTCTTAAAGACATCACCACATTCAGTCTGTTCATCAAGATGCGAGCTATACTTATTCTCCATTTATCTGGCAAACAGGATTTGTCTTCAGAAAACCTGCTGGCCATGTGCTCACATGTTGCCTTCATAGCTGCAGACGACAGTGTACGCTGCCTGTCACGCCGGGTGCCAAAGCTCTCCAAAGACTAATTCCTTCAAGAGCCGACTTGACACCAAATAGCTTTTCTCAGGAAAATCCTTTCTCTTGCTCTCCCAGAGTGGTCTCAGACTCAGGAGCAGCAAGCATCAGTTGGTGCCCTGCACATGCTGTAGGCTAATGCTCGCCAGTTCCTCCTCTGAAACATCTCCCTTTGGTGACGGATATGCTAAACGTCTACAGCTGAGATCACATCTTCACACAGTCAGCAAGGGAAGACAAAAAGGCAAACCTCGTTTCTTGCCAGAGTCCCACCCTGCAGAATATCCGTATTTCACCTTCGTTTTAATACCTCAAGTTTCTCCCTTAGGTCTCTTGAGCCATCCGGCTCATACGTGGTAGATCTATTCAGTATACTGATGATGATGGTGCTACTAGCAGCGATCTATTGCAGATACAGCTAAAGAGGACATTGGTTTCTCTATTAGACAAGTAACTGAACCTTAGACAAAACGAAGTGCTAACTATTGTAACTAGAGGGGAATTTTCATTACAGAAACTCTGGAAAATAATATTATCATTTACTGCTTAATGTGTTTTTTTTTTTCCTGTTTTGAATTTAAAAATGCTGTAGAGAGTCCAACAAGTAAGTGTTAAACCTTCTGTAAGAAACACATATGGAAGAGGAGACAGTTGCTAAGTACAAGCCAATGCTGGATACCTAAAGCCCAGAGAGAGAACAGATGTTTTACCACCTGCACACTCTTTTCTACCAGAAAATAATTCAGATTTGGATGCTCCACACTGGATCAGTATTTGTTTCTTTTTTAAAGCTGACTTCCCTTCTCCTTATATTTAAAATGTAAGAGGGGAGTGGGGGGTAGACATCAGTATTATACCCTAGGTTTTCACAGTGCTTACAGGAAAATGTTAAAATGAAGTTTCTGTCTCTGGGGGTTAATAATGCATGGGTAGTGTAGGGCTGTTATGAAAAGAACATAGTTACAGTGAGAGCATATGGCCAAATAAAAGAAGGAATCCAGCCTTTTGGAGATGCTGTTCTCATGGAAAGGGAAAGGCAAAAGCGGACAGGAGCATAGACATGTTGTTAGCTGCAACTAATCTGCTGGTTTTCCTTCCAAAATATAAGGACATTACTTTGAGATGTGCAGTATGGTTCAATGGTGATTTTTTGGTGAAGAACTGTATTTCAGCCATAGGAGTGAGGTTTTAGGGAGAGACCTGAGTGAAGTGCAAACACTGTAACACAAAATCACTGAGCACAAAAGGTGTAAGAAATGACTGGGGTTAAATCCAATGAGTGTGCCTTACCTGGGGGACAGGAGGTGATGGAGATGGTTCCTGGGGGACTCTCCTCTATGTGCCAATGGATCAGGGGACGAGAGAGTAGCAGGAGAGCCAGCCACATAGAGACCGAATGAAGGGGTGAGTTAAATTAACCCGGATACAATCTGTAGGTATGGATCTTGGTAAATCTGAGATGACAAACAATTAATTTTACTTATCATAGAAGCACAGAATGGGTTGGGTTGGAAGGGACCTCAAAGCCCATCTACTTCCAACCCTCCTGCCACGGGCAGGGACACCCTCCACTAGACCAGGTTGCTCAGAGCCCCATCTAACCTGACCTCCTGTTTTGTTTCCTGGGATGGTGCCTCTACAATTTGTCTTTGACTCTAAAGCTGCAATGTCATTTCTGTCCACTGTCACCCACACAGGACTTCTCAGCTTTGTGCCACAGTGATCCTGCTGAAGACAAAGGAGTTTTGCCTCCCGTCGTGCAGAACATGTCTTTTAAGCACTGCCCAAAACATCATAATAGCTCATAGTCTGCCGTGAGCTGCACAGTGCCTAGACAGTGCAGAATACTTTCATTTCTAAACAACTAGAAGAGAGTTTACTTTACTGACAGATAAAGATAAACAGGAGGAGGCAGCTGTAAAAAGAATTTCATTGACCACTGACCTGAAAACATGTAGCTTTCCAGTAAAAAAAAAAGCATAAACTAAGTAAAAGTGAATATTTAGAGTCTGCAAAAATACTTCCTACAGCACCAAGCCAATTAATTTTAGAGGGTGATATGAACAGAATATGTGAAAAGGAAAAGGCATGACTTTCTAGGCTGAATTACCATACATTTCAATTTTACTATATGGACATCTTTACTTTCTCAAATTAGACCAGAGCAGATGCCCTGACTGCTTCTGACTGTACATGGGCCGAAGACGAATCCTAACTCTGGTTTCACAAAACAAGCCCAGATCTACACAGAGTAGGAAGCTCCAATTCCAATGCCTTCAATAATCGAAAGAAAAATGTTAGTGGAACTACACTAGCCTCGGAAATTGCCCTGATTTTCTTGGTTCTTTTGGATTTGGGGTAGGGTTTGTTGGCTTGGTTTTGCTAAGGTTTGGTATATACCTAAAACAAGTGTGGGCATGTGAGTGAGGGGAGGGAGTGTGCATGGATGTCATGTTAGTTAATTCTCTTCTTCGCTTGCAAGACCAGAAATAAATTTAGTGGTGACTGCAATTAATATATGCAAAGTTAAATCACTGATAAGATAGAGGAATGTAGAGCAGTCTGAAAACTGATCTGTAATCTTCCAGAAAGTAAAAGTACTGTGGGGTTTTCTGGTGGGTTTGTTTTTTTGTTTTGTTGTTTTGGTTTGGTTTTTGGTTTGGTTTGGGTTGGGTTTTGGTTTGGTTTTTTTATCCTACCCAATCACGTTCTCCACAACAGATACCTGAATTTAAATCCAGTTGGACTTCTTAGTTGGGATAACAGGCTGATAAATGACAGATATCTCAGGGGTTGGGTCCCAAACTACAAGAGATTTGTTTACCTGAATTTGTCTAAATACCATTGAAATCTCCCAAGAACGCCAGTACCTGAGGTGCCTGGGAAAGATGACCAAACTCTGTACATGTTGTCTTCAGATCACCTCCATTAAAGGTCAGATTATTTAAGCACTAGGCTTACTTGCTACAAAGTGTAGACCTAAACCTGGACATCCACCATGTCCATTCAAGACGCTATCCCTGGTGTGCACCTCATGTCCAAAACCCAAGCTTCATTGTGACACAGCTACAGCTGGACTAAGTGATAGTAAAAATATTTGAGCTTCTACATAGTATTTCTTTCAGGTATCATCTGTGTTTACATGCAGACTGAAGGTTGAAACCAGGCCTGTTTGGGTTTTTTCTGGGGGGGAGTGGGTGGGAAAGGAAAAAGACTAAAAAACTTTGATATCAAGTCATTCATCTTCTACAATAACAAAATCACTCTTGTTCCTCACAGAAATTTCAGCCTTACATGGATGCCATTGTGCATGACCACTACTCATCCACTGCAGATCATCTAATGTGAACTCTTTCTTACCAAGCTCAGACTGACTGATCTGACACAAAGAGCAAAAAAAGCTAAAGAAAACCTAAGGAGTGAAATACTGCCAGCAAGCTCTCACAAATAAGTGGTTTCCCAATGAATATTGAAGGAAATGAATGGAAGTCCTTGGGCTAGTAGAAAGTGCCTGTAGAAACCATATAGAAGCCAGAGAGCCTGAAGTAGTAGAAGATGGATACACCAGGCCAGGTTTGGTTAGAGATGCATCTGAAGAATGTGTAAGAGGAGTGACCACTGTGAGACATGTTGTTAAGCCACCTGCAAAGGCAAGTGAGCTCTTAGTGTTTGCAAGGAGGCAGCACCTGCAGCCCAACTTCGGCGGTAACACAGCCTCGGGGAGCAGCTCGAAGCACGGGCAGAGCCGGCTCGTGTCAGAGAGACGCCGCACAGCCAGCCTTTGTCTCTGCAGACAGAGATCCTTGCAGACCCCCAACACAAACCGTCCCAGGATGCTGCAGAGCATCGGCACCCTCTCACCTTCTGTTGGGTGGCTCACCCGGAGTGCTCTCAGCCATCAGCCTCTTGTCTCGATGCTGCAGCCGCATCCAGGGTGAACTCATGGCACGGTGGCTTGGTTAGGGGTGGTGGACCTCTGCACCTTGGTTTGCCCCAGGGTTTGGATGTCTGAGCTGTTTGTGGATCAGCTGCTGGCATGTCACAGTTTGCAGCGTGGTATTTTAAGGCAAACAAATGTTGGTTTTGCTTCCAAGTTCCTGCTGTATATCTTTCTGATGCCATACTACACCCAAATAAATCCAACTAACTTCAAAATTATGGAAGAGTGATACAATGCTTGGAGAAGATACTGTCCTACAATCAAATGGGGAAATTGTTTTTATTTTCACTTCTAACTGATGGATGAGTTATTAATGGGAAATAACCATCTTTCTGGCTGTATTTACTATGGTTGCCATATAACACTTCTGTCTAGTGGATTAGTTTGTTAGAACTGGCTAAATTTTTTTCTATGAAACATACAGATGTGGTGTGGTCATAACATCTTAGAAATTCAAATTAGATTTTTGCCAAGTTGTTTGTCCTATAAAAATTCCAGAAAGTCCAGGAAAAACTGGAAACAGAAAGTAAATACAGGTCCAAGCATTGCTTCAGATTGTTTGGGGGATTTCCATTCAGGCTAGATTTTTATTCCTCATTTTCTTTAAGTTAAAAGTCTAAATCCAAAGCAAAATTATTTTTTAAGGATGAGAAAATATTGTTTAATCTCAAAGTAATTTTTGAGTTGACTGAAAGTGCTAAACTTTGGATCAGCTGGAAAGAAAGTTCTTCTTTTCTATTTGTTCTATTTTTTGTTTGTTTTCAACTAGCAGTTTAAAAAAAAAATAAAAATCCATTCTCTCCTCAGCTTGGTTGTAGGCGAGAAGTGCCAATAGAGCTGCTGGGATTTATCCGAATGAAGCAATGAAGAGAGTTTGACCTTTCCCCATCCTCCCCAGGCAGCCTGACTCTTCTGCCCTTGAGGCCTTTTGAATATATTTAGGAAAGGTGAAGAATAGAAACTGCCTCAGAGGTGAGGTCATCTTTGATGAAAAGTTGCGTTAAAAGTTATGTATTTTGCCATCAACATTACTAAGCTTTTCGTTTGTTATTTTTATACTTGAAAGAGTTTGGTGGGTTTTTTTTTCAAATATTCTGACCTATAACTTGCATTCACTAACACTGAGTGATGGATACTCCAAGCTTATTACACAAGTTAAAATTTTACCTACTTGGGCACCTTCTTGGTGGCAAACCACCAGAATTTCAGTGCTTAACTTCTACCTAGTGGGCATCTGCCAATTTGGCTTAGCAGGGATCCCCTCGGGACATACATCAGTTGGACTTTCTGTAACTCAGCAGAGCTATAAAGCTTTTGCTGGCACTAACCGTGCCTTTTCCACTGGAGGAACAATATAGATAACATATCATTATGAGG
>VXBL01006175.1:362429-376272 GCA_013400195.1 Aramus guarauna | reverse complement strand
GAAAGGTTTTCCAATGCTATCATATTATCCAGAGGCATTGTTGTTATCTTGGTAATTATTTTTTTTTAATCATGCAGAACATATAAGCAAAAACTGGCTGACAAATATTAGAGTTGCTTTCAAAATATGAAACAAATGGACTCCACAAACATTGGCCAACAGCTACATTCTGGGCTTTGTTTTGAATGCAAAAGAGACAAGTGTAAGCTGAGAAATTAAGTCCCATAAATCTATCCTGTGCACATTGCCAGTTTAAGTGATACAGTGTTATGTTAGTTGAAGTGATCATAGGAGAGTGCTAATAGCAAGTGATTAGTTGCTTAGGCATATTTATTTAAGAAATATAATAGATTAAAAGCCTTCTGGTCAGAGTAGATACTCCATCATCTTTAAAGTAAAATAATTCCTGCAATTTATGACTTCTTTTGTCCTAATTCAGGCTTTAAAACCATGAATCACAACTGAATTGCTGTTGACTGGGCTGTAGGCAGAGACATTTCTAAGGATGATAAAAGAAAGTGAAAATTTATGATTGCTGAACTTATTTTCCTCTTCAAATAGATTTGAAAAGAGAACACTGAAATGCTCATTTCTAATGTCCCCATGCCTCTGACATTTTCAGCTTTAAAATGCCTCTTTAGCTGCCGAAAGTGCTATCACATTATACAACAGAAGCTTTTGCTTTACTTTATCATTGTAAGTCAGTGGAAAATTATATGTGTTAAAAAGAGAGCAATAACATTTCTGTGAGCCCTATGTATTAAACTCTTCGTATTATTTATTGCATTGACATTCTACATAAGCATCACGAATGTGATACTTGAGCATAAGTGGTGTGTGAGGTTAATTATAAAAACACAGCATAAAAAGGAAGAGAACAGAAACTTCAGCCACTGCTTGATGATGGCCCCAAAGCCTGCAGAAACAGGAGCATTAAAGGCTGATTGAGCTCATCAGGACCAGGATTATCTCTCTCACCTCCTTTGTGACAGTCACATTTCTGGACACCTCTGGGTAGAAAACTACTTACAGAATAAGCTGCTAAGAGGAGAGACAACGGCAAAAGATGACCTGTAATTTTTAAATCAAAATGGGTTCGGTCCCTTTTTTTCTATATACACATGGCTGCTAACAAACTACGTTTTTTTTCTGTGCATCATGGATTGGCCTAGTGCTCAAACAGGACAAAGGCAGCTGCCCCTGTGCTGCCAGCGGGTTTATGTGTTGAGTTTATTTTCTGGAGGTGAGAGACTAACTCAACCTCATTACAAAAAGATCTTGACTTCTTTGCCACAAGGTGCAATGGCAATGGCATCGGCATGTCAGTAAGGTCGTGCCAAGTGTCTGTCGTATTGTTTTGGTGCGACAAAGAATAAAGGTGAAATCACACATTGTGCGAAGAGCAGTGAACGCTGGTACATAAGTTCAGATACAGCTGAAGTGATCTGAATTTCATCTGCTGACGTCATCTTCCTCCTCGCAAAGTTCCTCTCCAAATTACCATACATCCTTATAGTTCACATAATCCCCCATATGCTACATGTGCCTTGTGACTTCATTTTGTCTGTCCACCTTGCTTTCCAAAGACACACTAATCACTGTTTAGTGCTTGCTCACTGTGAGTTCCCACCATTATCTGACTCTTACTTCCCGTCTGGCTGCCTCCGAAACTTTACACACAAGATGTAAACGTTTTAAGTTATTGCTCCGGGGTGGAAGAAGTACAGTATTGCTGCTCTACTGCAGTTGTGTATTGGGTGATCATCTCCCAAATGATTTAACGTATCTCTCACTAGTCATGAAGCTCCCTCAAGCTCCGAGTACTTCTATTTGAAAAGTAATATAGTGATATTTTATCATGCACTTAGAAAAATGAAAGAACAGATGTTGTGGTTTTGATTTATTTATGTTAGAGTAGTGAGATGTATTTTATAGCATATCCACTTCTGTGTTCTTACCATGTACAAAGACACTGAATATTTACAGCTTTTTGTCCGGGGAGATAGGTCACCTATTTCATACTAGTATGGGTGTAGGTCAAGGATGGGTAATTTGAAAGGCTTTTGGGAATGAATACTAAGATTTATTGGACGATGCCTCACGCCAAATTAGAAATGGCTACAATATTAAAATATCTGCTCTTTTTATTTTGTCTCACTGCTAATAGACTATCTGTTGCCCTAAAAAAAAAAAAGGGCTGGCTGTATAACTTCTAATCTGAATAGGTCATTGTGTAAGTCCTTCTCTGTAGGAGCTTTCATTTGATATCTGGGACCCGATAATGGAATTGCTCTGTATGTGGGAGCACTTTTTCATGTTAGGCATATGAAAAACATTCTTGTGTGACTTGCTGCATGGCAGTAGAAATGTTAATATATGGCTAATATGTAAGCAGAAGGTCTCTAATATCAAATCCTTCTGAAGAACACGTGATCCACGGTTGAACTAAAGCTCCTTTATGCTACACACCAGCAGGAGTTGTGGTACTGGTGCATTTAAGTCACAACTTCTCAGTCCAGAGCTTACTTTTTATTGGGCCAGTCCTTCCACGAACACTGTATCTGGGCTTTTCATAGGAGTCTGTGGAACCTGCTCATATCTTTCCTCTGGGCAGATGACGAATATGTAGTCCAATCTTCCAGAATGAAAATCTCAGTCTAAAATTGTGATCATTTTCCTGAACCAGGCATCAACATTGACTGTGCCCATAAAACAGCTGCAGCTGCACTTAGGTTAGTTTCCTTCCATAATCCTTCATTCAAAAAAACACTTCACCTGTATACATAAAAGTATATTTGTATAAGTACCTACGTCTAACTCTAGTGATCCAAAATCACCAGGATTCTGGAGAAATTATTGCATTGAGCTATATTCCTCTGTGTTTAAAATAATACCTATTTCCTATCCTGGGGATGGGCTCAGAAAACAAAAAAGCCAACATGCAGTACCTGACCATTCTGTAGAGGCATCATGCAAAGATACCTCCTGCTCTTTCTGACAGGCTATTGTACACACGCTATTAACACACTGATTTGTGGACTGATAGGATGAATGCCCAGGTGGTCTCCGGTCTCCCAAAGGAGCTCTCTCTCAATCTCTGCCTTCAGGCAAAAAGAACTGCTCACTTAGATTAATGTTACCTTATCTTGCCTTTCTTCAAAGCTTGCCTAAGTCAAATCAGGGCTCAGCTTTCAGCTTCCAAACCCAGAGTTGTGAACTAAGCCCCTGAACTGAATGTTAATGTATTTTTTTTTTTTTTTGAGGGTAATAGGCACACAATAACAAAACCCAGGGAATGTTATTAGTCCTCTTGATAGGTGAAGTGTGTGGTGTATGTGTGCATGAGCATGGGTGCATGAACTCACACAAACAGAGCATCCTATCTTAGTCTATTAAAATAATTGCATTATTATGTGAAGAGCTTATTGCAGTCTTCTGGGGAGGCTTAAATGCTTGGCCCTGAAAACATGCATTTCAGAAAGATAGCATTTTTCTAAATGCTTTCAGGTTTCCTTTTATAGAAATGTAAGCACAGTCAACATATTCCTTTTATTTGACCTTTTTACTGAACACATCAGAGCATAAAGCTCTTCAAAGTCAATGGGAGAATTATGAGGAAATTCAAAAGAGTTGGGATTAGGACCCAGAAATATATTGTAAAAAGACACAAAAGATAAAGATACCTCCAATATTATCTTCTTTTAAAAAATTGTGCTAGCCTCATATTAAAATCTAAGAATAACAAATACAATAACAATAAAAATAATTAAAATTCAGTAAAAGTATATGGATAAGTTCTAACTATGTGGTTACATATACACATCCCACAAGCAAAAAAAATGCAAATTACATCTTAAGAATCCCTTTCATGCCCTGAATGGTTTCCCTGGGAAATCAGAAAAATTTAGAGGTAAGACTGCAATGGCTCCTTGACAGTAATTGTAGAAGTAACCTCCCATTATCCAATTTCGTTTGGTTCAGTGTTCTCTCCTTGTAGATTATTATCTGCTAGAGAGATCCAATATCTGTTCTCTTTATCCAGAAATGGTTCCCTTCAACACTTCAACAGCCAAACATTTTTTAAACTGTTACAAGTTAAAATGTTGTCTTCAAGATGTAATGACTCCTGTTTCAACAGAGGTTTCACACTCGTGATTTTGCCCCCTCTGTAGCTGACATCTGTAACCATGGCTCAGGACCTTTCCCTGCACCATCAGGTCCGGAATGTGGACTATGAAGTAATGAATATTAGTGAAAAAATAGTAATTAAAAAAACCTCCACAAACCCCAAATTGTTTTCCTTTCTTTTTTCCCTTTCTTCTGCCAAGAGAAAAGGTTCCTCATCAGGCTCAGCCGTGTGCTGTACCATCAGCAGTGGTTGCATACTACCCATGGTCTTCATCTGCTGCAAAAATGATGTGCACATGGGGGATTGCCTCCATTGCATCCTCTCATGAAACCCCTTGTTCTCTCTCAGGGCAAGGGAGCCATAAGTTTGCTCGCCCAGGCTGAAGAGTGTGCTACTGCTAGTTGAATACCAGCTGTCTTTTGACAAAGTGAAGACTGTAAATGAATACTGAAGAACTGTAGCACATAAGAAATAGCTTTTTTTTTTTCTTCTTGACTTAAATCTTTGCTGTTGCTTTGCTGTACAAACTATTCACTCTTATGCAAGAATTATGTAGAGACTTTCATGTAAGGTATTTCTATCCATGTTATGCATGTTGCTTTCAGTCTTGAAAGTCAGTTAGTATCTTTGTAGCTTTTCAGCACCCAAGAATCATGTATAGTTGGATAGTTAATACATTTCAACAGCAGGACATTGCCGGGGAGTTGTGTCAGGGATGGCACACACGTAAATCTCAAGTATTTTAATTGTCACCCTAACTATAGTGAATAGCTTATTACTACTTTATATCTTAGGGGGCATTTTTGACCTAACTCCTTAATTTATCTTTAGCATTTATTACCTGTAAAGGAATGAAGCAAAATCTAGCAATCTGAAGATTTCCTCACCTTTCCTGCTTAAGAGAACAGCTTTATTTGCTTAGCTTTTTTTTGCTGGGATGGAATTAACTGTACTCTTATGTCAAAAGAAGAGCTTCTGCAAAAAATTTTGGCACAGAGCAATGAAAGTAAAAAACTTTTGTTTCTCTATTCACCCTCTTCAGCTCTCCTCTCTTTAGTTTCACAGTTGCTTAATTTAATTAAGAGAAGCAAGGATTGTCTAGAAGATATGTGCAATGGGGGTATTAGCACCCATGATTCAGTCTCCCTCGTGCTGATGGAAGTGATTATGATTTCAGAAACAGAATTAGTGCTGCTGAATGCTCTTCGGACACAATCAGCTACTCTGCGGTACTGGGAATTTAAAGAACGATCCTGTGAAAATAGATGTTGACAAGACTTCAGATCCTGTTCTCCATCAGCGCCCTGAGATACTGTAAGCATTGGTGTGTGGGAACTCAAACACAAACCAAGAGTCAGGATTTTCTCTGCTTTTAAGTCAAAATAGCAGTGTTTGCCCAAGAAAAGGAGAGGCCCTGGAAGGAAGCAGACATGTTATACATTCAAGAAAGACATGTATGAACAGAAGACAATGGGCAAACTTTGCAAGGAGAAGCAAAGCTCATGGAAAGATTTCTCCAGTTTCTGCTGACAAGCACAGCAGAAGATTTACCAGGGGCTAACAGGGCTCTAGGAACTCCACCGGCTCCAAAGCACCTCTCTGTAGGGTCTCCTGATGCAGACCAGCATCTATACAGCCCTCTCAAATGTCCAGCAGTCCCAGCTTGTCTGGGGAAAAATCAGAGTCAATACAGCATCCGCAACAGCGAATACATTCTGATCTTCAGACACAGATCATGTTCAAGGGATTTCACCAACATTGGCGCTCTTGTCTTTGGCCCTGTATTCACAAACTGGAGCATGCTTTTTCTTATCAGCTTTGAAATACTGTAGGTATAAAACCGGTTTCACCCTTTATCCATCGAGCATTTTGTACTGAGCATCTGTTCTCCCCCCCTCCTCTGCCTCCGCCCCGTATCTTGCATACCTGGCTTGCATATGAGGCAAGTACTGCAGTGTGTGGCTGCAGTGACATAATTAGGATTTGTTAATAAGGCACCAAATCTGTAGTACAAAGTGGTGCACTGAAAGTCTTCAGTGTGATGCTGAAAGCAGCAGAATGGACTGGAATATGTTAGGAAGTTTTAAAAGGCATTAATCCTGAGGGATGCTTGCAGGCAGAAACAATCCAGCCCTCTGTGAATCAGAGTGAAATGACTGCGGTAGTGCAGGGAGCGGAGGGTGATCAGCAGAGGTTACACTATGAGAAGGGTTTTGTTAGAAACCGCTCAGACTGTCACAGTGCAAAAACAAAATTGCTACGAAATGAGCAAATTCTGAGAAAAAGCATTGTTCAAGCCTTTGTTTGTTTTGCTTAAAGCCTATGAGAACTTATTAAACCATTCCACAAATACAAAATTATGTGTTCTCATTCAGTTAAAAAAGAATAAAATACAAATATCTCTATTAAATTGAACATCTCAAGACAGTCCACAAAAAAAAACCCAAAACATGCAGACACTTCCCTGCAAACTAAGATCTTGATCCTCATGTGGCAGCAATGCCACTAAGCACAGAGAAAAGTGGCTGAGCACAAAAAGTATGCCAGACTTAGCAAAATCGAGGCCTCCAAGTTCACTAAAAAAAGGAGTTAACAAAGAAGGATGGATAAAAAGTGAGAGGGGCAATGGGAGTGTGCAGGTATGAATGGATATCTGGTTGCATCACAGATGATACAGTATAAATACATCTGTGCACACATTAGAAAAAAAGTATAAATCGCCTCGTACCCATTTCCCATTTGCATCCCACATGCTTCCGCTGAGGCACTCAGGGCTCTGTAAAAGAGCCCACTGTTCACCAGCAACCGGGGAGCCAGGGGCAGCTTCTGAGCTTGGAAAAAGCCACATTTCACTTATCTTTCCTCCTCTCCTCGCGCCCAGATGCTTTGCAAAACAAACAAACTACATATCTACATATCATAGCCAAAACTACGTATCAGACTACATCCACTGAAAGGCTCACTGTCTGGAGCTGTAAGATTCAGCAAAGCTTGGCTGGGCTGTCCATGAGCCTGCTGCTTGATTTATGTTTTCAGATGGAAACTATATGAAGCTCTTAGTTATGCCTGGTTTTCTGCCAAAATCAGTTTGACCTAAACTAGGCTTTATAGAAACTTAAAGCACAAGGTGAAATGTCACATAATCCACAGTAAAACCTGGCTCTATATATATATATATTTTTTTTAAGAAAATGTACATTTTCTTGGGCCAAACTCTGAAGTTTTCACTCATTTTAAACTTTCTCTGTGGGTGCTGTGAAAGGAGTAGCTGGAAGGCCCAAATTGGCTTTCCTGTTTGTCTTCTTTCACAGCGCATTGGTTGAGTCTGATACCAAGGCAACAAAGAAAGAATGAAGGTTGAATTCGGACTGAAAGTTGTCTGTTTTCAATAACAAGCACTATCTCTAGAGGAAAGGATCCAACTTTATACACGTGTAGGAGGCTGACAAGTTTCAACAAAACAAATGCAGAGGCAAAGAAATCATTGTGAGCTCTGAGCATCTGAAAAAAGCGGAGATAAGAAGCCGAGATGGAGAATATTCCCCAACCATGGTTTTTTTAAAAAAAAAAAAAAAAATTGTACATCAGCTTCCATCTCCTTTAGCCGATTACAAAGAGCGGGCAATATTCATTAGAAGCATCAGTCGTCTGGCTTAATTACTGTAATTTGTAAGAAGGGAAGTGCCACCTAGTGGCACGGGCCGCGTCCATGCTGCTGCCGCAGCAGCTCCGCTTGCGAGAGGCAGCGAGTACGTGCTGCATGGCCAGAGGTCCCCACAAATTTGCTAAATACTCTAGACTAATACATGCTGCTAATTCTTTATCAAGTGCCAATGGGAATCATGGCACCAGGCAAACACAGGGGGCCTCCTAGTCTAATTTAGATGGGACAATAGGGCCCAGAGACCCAAGATGGATATCCCCAGTGCAGATGCATTCCTTTTAATTCTGTTTGGTTTACCAAATAGGAATTCCTCTAGGAAACCTCAACAAAGAAGTGGATTAATGAGAACCCTAGCAGAGAGTGTTTGCTGTATAAGCAATTCCAAGCCTAAGTAAAGCAAGGGGCAAAGTCTGATCAGCGTTCAGTACCAAACTCAAATAAATTCTGACAGAAGTGGGTGAAAAATGCACCAGCTGCAGGTCAGCAAGAAATGTTAACAACTCTCAAACACTGGCCTGCCTATTTTCATTAAAAAGCAAACAGAGTACAAAACAAACACTTATTTTTTCCCCTGGCTTTTGTTGTTCTGTTGTGTTTGTTTTGACACTCGTCCTTCAGCTATATTGTCCCCTAGTTTCTTCTGTTTTCATGACATCTTGCTGCTCTGTAACACCCTTTACCTCTGTCTGGCTACATGCAAGACAGGCTGCTCTCACGATCAGCCCACAACGTCCCTCAAAGTACTTGTACCTACTGCTGCCAGGTCCATTCTTTGTCTCTTCTGTCCCGACGGCTCCTTAAATCCCCTGGTGCAAAAGTTTGCTTTTATGCATAGAAGCAGGCAGACCCTCCCGTCCTGAGCTGCTTACAGCTGCTCCCCTTGAGCATATTATGGGGATACTCTCTCCTCTTGGACTGACCTGAGTCCTCAGTGTTCAAAGTGCTTTGTTGTAACAGCTCGGTCACAGTTGGCATGCAGCAGCTATGTCCAAAGGACCAGCTAGCTTTTGCTTCACTATGAGTTACTGCATCCATGCTGTGAGATTTCCTCTAACTTACAGATTCTGTATTACTTTTCTTTCCTGAAAGGCCCTACATATTTTGGGACTGTGAAACAGTTGATGGGAACCAGCCAGAAGACAGTCTGCAAGAAGCAAACTCCCTCAAAACTATGATCTCTCCTACCATCTCATAACCAGCATGGCCCTGGGGTGGCTGACACCATCTTCAAATGCTTAGCTGTTTGATCCACCCCACACAAAAAAGTACGATGTACTGCAATGCTGGTAATAAGCAAGGCACAGAAGCTGTGAAACTGGGTGTGCTACTGGGTAGCATTACTATTGGTTTCAGTAGAAACACTTAAAACTTATCCCTCGTGCATCCGAACCAGGGGAAAAAAATGAGAAAGGTGATTGAACAGCTCCTTCTTAAGTGGCTTTTATTGGAATATTCTGTGCAATGATGTAGCTGAGGTCAAAGACAAGAAAAAGTAATACATCCCCTCCCAATCTGAGCAGATCTGGACCACCTCTCATCCTTTGAAATAAAATGCCAGGCAGGTGGGTTTATCTATATTTATTGTACCACAGTCCCCATTGTTTCTTGGCTTGCAGGACCATTACTGGTGGCAGGATCAGCAGGAAGGACCAGCAGTGATTACAAAATGTCTGTATGGCAGCAGATCTTGGAGAGTCTCGGAGGATCTTGTGCCCCCAGTGTGAGAGCTCCTTATCTGCTCCAGAGCACGTCACCGACCCCGTTTGCAAAGTCACCACCCAGAACAGATAGCACAAGCTGCTATCTAAAGCACTTTGGGCATGGAAATGTCAACTGCTAAGGCCATTGTGCTGAAGGCATGTGCTCAGCCAGGTGTTGATCAAAATAGAAAAGCAGACCCCCTGCACCAGGCTAATAGCAGTGGTAGGTCCACTGGCACTAGTATGGAAAAGTCTTACAAAGTTTTTGGTACTTTTGTCTGATTTTATGCTAAAAAGGGCATTTTTTTACTTCCTGTAGCCAACGTTATGAACAGTAAAGTTGTTCCCATTCTCCTTCATCCCAGGAGACCCCACTCACCATGACGGAGGAACCTTTTGCTGAATATCTGGATACCAGGAACACTTCTTTTTATCCTTCCTTCAGCAGCTAGAGGATGATAATGGCGTGTGTCTTCAGGAGGTGGCCAAAGGAGCGGCAAAAATTGGTGAGCAATCCTTGGTTATAACCAAATCCTGCTGGTACTTGCTCATAGCAGAGACCTGGTGAATGGTGAGGGGGGGGATGTGGAGCTTGAGGGGCTCATTAGGCAAAGTGCCCCAATTTGGCCTCCAGAGGCATTTTAGCAGCATTGTCTGATACCTGGCTTTCAGGGCTTGCCTGGGCAAGGGTCTTCGTTCGCTGTACCTGCCTGCTGCAGCTGTTGGAGGAGGCACGAGCTTGCAGAGCGTGGTGGTGCTTGTGGTGTACGCCACGAATGGATTCTCACTTAGTGACAGTTCCAGGCTTCCACACTGAGCTCATCTTCCTCTCAAACAATGAGATTGCTTTACAAATCACATTTATTTTTTTTCTGTCTTTGATTATTTTTATTTGTGCATTGGGTCTTCAGGGCAAGGTTGCTTCCTCTTTCCAAGTTTTCTCTGCTACCACCATGATTCATGTCTTGTGTTAAATGCAAATGAGCTGCTTGAGTTCTACATTTCCTGCCTTGAGGCCCTTAAAAAAAAAAAACAAAAACAAAACGAAACCTTAAAAATCACAAAACATCCAACAGAGCAGGGTAGCTTTCATCAGAGAGGGACTCCCTCAGCAGCATAATGATCAGAGGCTGTGCTGAGGGGTCAGCAGTGGTGGGACCTGCAGTAGGCGCAGCAGAGAAGCCATCACAGATGCTGGCAGGAGCTGAGACCATGTGCAGCCCTGCCTGCTCTTCAGCACTAAAGGGAGATGGTTGTCCAGTGGAAGGACTGATGATTTCTCTCTGCTTTCATACCCATCCTTTCCCCACTGATCAAAACAGGGTCACTTCCTACATAGGAGGTGATAGCCTTTTTGTAGGGGAAATATTTGCAACTACCCCACGAATCTTATAAATTGTGCAAGATGTATTTCCAGGGCCCCCTGCCCTTGTATTCATTTGTTTATTTTAAATGAAGGTATCACAGATATTACCCTGACCATGTCTGTGAGACAGCCAGAAGATGCAGGATGCCAGGAATAGACCTGGTTCAACATTTTCAACCTGCTTACACTCTCTTTTTCTCAAGATCGGTTATGACTTTTCTGGTAGACATGGATCATTTCATCTTTCCTTGCCTGCTAACAGCTACCAAAATTTCCACCTTTTTCTTTTGATTTCCAAAAAGGAGTTCCCATGGAAGAAAAACAGAGATTTTCCTGCATGATGGAAGACAAGGAAAAAGGCTGCTGTCTCCCTTTCGTCCTCTTTTTAAGGTCTTCCTACCCTATTTCATTTCTTTGCTCCACTTCACACACAGCAAAGCAGAAGAAACTATTGACTGACACTTGTGGAGTCAGTGGGATCCTTCTAGCAACTTCAGTGGATTTTGGATTAATCACATTGCGAATGTTTGTTATTGCTTTAGCAAAGGATGAGAAGGCCCAGGAAAAAGAGATTAGTTAAGAAAATCTCTCTTAATCCGTTTCAAGAGCTTGCCCTATCAGTGTGGAACCAGACCCAGCTAGTTTATTCTTTGCACAATGGTGGTACCTTTGTATCATAAAAAGAAAAAAAGAAAAAAAAGAGAATTTATGAAAGGCTCATTTCATTCGGTAACCGTAAGTGAACAAAACCACATTTGATTATTCAGGATTACTTCTGCACTAAAACTTATGATGCAGCCAGAGTTATCAAAACAAAAATAATGCGTGTCCAGGATGGAGTTTATCAGAGGAAGCCCAGGACAGTACGGATTAGCACAACACTTGACTATGGCTCAGGCCGCCCTGTGCTGATAAGTTTCTTAGTTTCTTTCCCCTTTGCTTGCCTTGTCCCGTGTTTGGTCCTCACAGGGATCAGCGTTGAGAACGACCTCGACAGTGACCTGCCTACCCTAGCAACTCCTCCCAAAAATTACAAAGCAACTATTCTTTAAAGATTCAGATCTGGCTGCGTAAGGCAGACTGCTTTTTGAGCCTGACTTGAAGACAGAGCCTGATACTTTGGCTTACACCAGGCAGAACCAAATGCCACCAGCTTTCCTACACAGATTTTGGTGGGACTAGCCGTGGAAGCAAAAGTAAAAACATCCCAGCCTGGCCCCTTGTCCTTGGAGTCAGGGCAGAAACACTGAGGCAGAACAGAAGGCAGTATTGAAATGCAGGAAAAGAACATACTGTTGTCTTTGCCATCACCAAGTGTCACTGAAAGCCTCCATGTTCTGGACCTCCTCCTGACAAACTCCGTCCTGGAAGCTGACTATCTTAGTGTAGATAATGCTGTGTCTGCATCATTACATTTAATGGAGAAATAATGCCTAACCATCAATTGTGGTTTGTTCTGTGACCAAATGAAACACTCTATTCATAGTTTTTCATGCTCTCCCCTCTGCTGCAGAAATATGGAGTAAAAATAGGTGGAGAAGGGTTTTGCCACAAAAGAAACATTGACATAAGCCATCGAGTGTTTCATTTGAGAAAGTGGTTGTATACACTAAGGTTACCACTGCTGCTAAGGTTGACTCCTTTGAAGAGTTTTAATTTGGCTCTAAAAACATAATTGACTTGAAGCGTAGGAAAGAGAAGGACTGGGAAAAGCTTTTCTTAAACACAGAATCTGAGAACTTGCAGAAGTCTATTGTTTCGAAAGATTTTGTGGTTTTCAAAAAACACATTGGGTTTTAGATAACTGAATCACAGCAGAATCAGGAAGCAGCCTACGTTTCTGTACCTTTAAGAGGGAAATTGGACCGATGGACTCATTTTCAGCAGAGCTGGCGTGGTACAGCCCTTTGCAAGTAGATGGGAATGGGAAGTTAGACCTTCAGAGCTAGTGGCCAAGTGGAATAACTTTGCAAGGATCTTTGATTTGCCTGAACTGACCTTTGTACTGCTGGCATCTAAGTTATATGAATTATTTCCTTGACTTTTACGTAAGGCTTTTCACACACAGCAGCTCAGGAGAAAAAAAGGAGGAAAAAAAGCATAGGAAAAGATGAATAAAAGGTGACTATAAAGTCACAAAAGATGGCTTGAGAGATCCTGTGCCAGAAAAATTAGTTTTTCCTTGATAGACTGTATTTCAGATTCACAATATTCTTCCAAGTGATGGGAAGCTTTTTTTTTTTTCTCCACAGATGTTCAGTTTGATGTTTGCACATTGGCTGTAGCCATGATCTAATTAATTTCAGATATTTCAAAACAATGGTTTCTCATAAAGAACCATGTAGGGTCTGTGTTTCACATTTAACATGATAATCATTGTTGAGTCAGTAACATAAAACCTGTGCTTAAAAAATGTATAAAGAAAATAGTATTTTCCATCATCTCAGGACTACAATGTAGCTAGCAGGATTTTTTTTTTTTTCCTCCAATGATACTGCTTTAGGATTGAGACAAAGTCTAAACATTTTCCCTTTGTTGGGTTTTCTCACACAAATCTGAACATCTGAAAACAATGATTTGTCATGGGAGACATTTGGCAGCCCGAGCAAAGGTTTACTGTTTCTACTTTGCCTAAAATATTTACAAAGAAAAATATCTGACATTCACAGTAAATCAGACAATGTTTCAGCCTCTGACATAACTCATGGAGCAAGTCTGCGTGGTCTCTCCAAGAGGAGAAAAGGACAATCCGTTTCTGGACGTTTTTCGGTTCAGTGCAGAAACCTTAGCTCTCGAGGAAGAAGGGGAGAGTTAAATAAAGTGGGATGGAAACACCTAGGGCTTGCAGAGGTCTGTTTTTCTAGCACGATCAGCTCCTCACTTTTCCCAATCCTTATCTCCATTCTCAAAAGCCCTGAGGGTCTCCAGTGCAAACCACTCTCCTCTCCAGGGTTTTCTTTCCGTCCCGGGCCGGGGATGCAAAC
>VXBL01006175.1:346355-357637 GCA_013400195.1 Aramus guarauna | reverse complement strand
CGCAGCCTCCTGAGTGCCTGGTGCCAGACGGGCACATAAGACCCGCTTGAGGAAACCCTCGTCCAGCCAGCAAACTGGTCCTTGTGCTGCTGAGCCTTGTGACGGTGGTACAGAGTCGTGCCCGTGGGCGCGGTGAGCCGCTGCTTTACATCTTTTTCCAACTGCTGCTCCTCACGTACGTCTCTTGATCCCTTCACTGTGCCGGTGGTGTGGGTGCTGGGGAGAGGTGAGGCAGAAGAGGTATTTGGGGTGATGCTGGAAGGAGCCCGGGGCTGCATGTGGCTCCGCAGGCACGTGAGCCCTGGGACCTCACTCCACGCGCTGCCTCTGACAATTTTCCACTGTCTCTCTGTGAGGCCGTCTGAGAGCCCAGAGCCACTTCTGGCATAAATTAGCGGAGGCCTGGGAGGGATGTCCTCAGGCAGCAGCTTCTCGGCAGCTGCCAGAGCGAGGAGTGCCAGAACACGCTGTGCTCTGGTCACTTTTCCCGTCTGCGCCCCTGCCTGCGCTCGGGGCTGGAGGCAGCGCTGCTCTCGCCTGTTGAGGCTCCAGCATGGGAAGAGTTCCCCCTGCGGCTGCTGGTGCTGGAGGTGGTGAGGAAGGGATGATGCTGATGGCCCTAGGACCTTCTTGGGGGCCTTGGGTGGACCTCTGCAAGTGATAATGGGCTAAGCAGATGCCACTGATGGATCAGATGCAGGCTGACTCCGCCATGTGGCAGCACAGCGGACTAATTAATCACATGGCAGAGACGGTGGTGAATCTGGCAAAGTTAATTAGGCAGCACTTATGGTGAGCTTGATACATGTCAGCAGCGAACAGTCAGATCGCATAAAAGGATCAAAGGACTGTGAAAGCGAAAGAAAGTGCAGACTGTGTGCATTTGAGAAAGGATAGCTGCTGTGAAGGTTTGGGGCAGAGCTCGGAAGGTGGCAAGAGGTGTGCTGTGTCTGGGCTTGGTCATTGACAGCTTGCCAGGGTTTCCCTGGAAAGATACGTAATTTACTGTTTTACCCATTAGTAGGAGCAGCAACCTCAATTCACTTCTCTAGTATCAGGTTCTGTTAGGGTTCCTCCCCCCCCACACTTTTTTTTTTTTGTTTTAAAATTTTTTTATGCGAACCTGACTTTCACTGTGCAGGCAAGGAGGGTCAATGGGCAGAGGCTGCTTTTTCCATGTTTAAGGAACATGTCCAGCTTTCACCATACAGCTATAGAGCATGTGCTGAAGCAGTCTCAGTGTGACCTGAGAAGCTGCAGCCTTCAAAGACAGTGTCACCTCCGTGAAAGTGGCTGATTTCTTCTTGTCCCAACTTTAGAGAAATTTGGAATAGTTTTTAGACAGTAGATTTTAGTCTGCTCCGCACCAGGACAATTTAATGTCTTTGTTAACCTGGAGTTTAAAACAGAGAGACATGATGTTCTCCCATCTGGTTAAATTAAAATAGCACTGGTGTGAGATCAAGCTTACATTGTAAGCTAAACACGAGCTGGAATTTGATCAGAACTTATTGCTCCTACGAGTTTTTCCTGTGGTAAGGGAAGGTAGCAGTGCCTGCAAAAATAGAAGCCCTGCTCTCTCCCCACAGGGAGAACCTCTGCTGCTAGTTTTTAAAGATGTGAACTTTGTCAACGACTTGGCATCTTTTGGTTAAAAGACGCTGTGCTCAGGGTTGCATCCAGTTTAAAAATGTAGTGCAAATTACTCCTGTAGATTGGTCTGCCTGTAGTAGCTCCTAATAAAATGGATCAGTGCAGCTGGAAACTAGCCAGCAGGCAACCTGAGTCTGGCCACATTAAGTGAGATACTTTTTTAACAGAAGGTGGAAATTAAACACTTACTCAAGTCTTGCAGTCTTTAGTTGGCAGGATTTTCTTACTGTGTCCATAGTATTATGGCTTCCTCTTACTCTAGGTGAAGTGACAGTAAGGGGGGGGACACACCACCTCATGAAAAAAGGTATGGTCAGAAGGATTTTGGCTAATTACAGTGGACTTAGGGGCAGTATGGCAGCCAGCCAACAGGGGCCTTTGTAAACTGCAGAGTGCTGGAAGGGGATGTACAAACCAGTTTTAGAGAAGGGATTTTGCTAAGGAGGCTACAAGGGAGCACAGTCAGCTGCAGCCTCTGCCATTAAGAGGGAAGGAGGCAGCAGCAATCACATCTGATAGCGGTGTCCCGGCAACATGGGTAGCACTGAACGAACGGGAATCGGGGTGCTCGGTGTAAGCAGCAGTCTCTGCCTTGCCTGTGGCTCTTGGGGAGGATTGCTGGTACGAATCTGCAGAGCTCTGCTTTCTCCTAAGCTAGGCTGCCCTGAGTGGCTGAGCGAGGTACTGCCGTTATGATATGCACGCTGTTGTTTGGAAAAGGTGGCGGAGGTAATTGCACATATGACTCTGGCAGCTGTAGTGGAACAGCACTCAGTAACCCGGGAGTGTTTATGGGAGCCCACCAAGGACCAGAGTGTGAAAACCCTCATGCATGGACTGTTGCATGGGAATCATTCTTGTGAGCCTAAAGGTTGAAAATTGGAGCTTTCCCCCAACATTTTTCATTGCTTGAGTAAGCACATGAGGGCACAGGAGATTCAGAAAAAAGAAAAGGTTGAGAGATGATTTTCCAAGAGTTGAGTGGGGATTTTTGGCAGGTGTCTCATATTAAGCTTCATGCTCAAACAGTGAAAATTTTTTTAGCTTTTAGTGCAGCAGGTGTAATTCCTGTGCTACTCAGTAAAAGGCTAAGTAGCCATCACAGCCATGAATGCTCTCTTTTGTAGGCATGGTTGCGTTCAGCAGTCACAGGATGTCTCAAAAATTATCCTTCCACTGTTGTCTTTCTGTTTTCATATTTCCTCATGGGTGTATGTATTGTGTTTAGTGACTGGAAACTGAAGATGTGAGGGGCTTTTTTCAGTCAGATTCCTCAAATTGCACTTGTAATGCTGTCGCCAACATGACATCGGATGATCAGTGCTCTGTGCTTGTACGCGAAGTGGAGAGGAATGGGAAGATGAAGTTCTCCCCGTACTCTGGACCTGTAGTGTAGGCCAGCAGCTCACATTCAGAGCTCTCAGCTGGCTCTCAGCTGCCTCAGCAGGGTTGTTGTCTTATGAAATGTGGAAGTGGTTCCACCACGTCTTGTCATGACAGTATTGCAATGAGCTTCTGAGGGTAGAAGGCCTCCCATGGGCATGTGCCAAGCACACAAGTACTCCTGGTCACAGCCGGTGCCGTTTAGGTGCAGCACAACCGTCTTGCAGGAAAAAGAAAATCCGTTATTCTTTTTCTTGGCAATTTTCTTGGATTGTTTCTGGTCCCAAAATCCAAGGTTGCCTTCTAGGGGTAGAGGGAGATAAAGCATATGGGTAAACGTGGAAAGCTAAACTTGTAAACAGTTTGTTCTAGATTTTTGTTTAGCTATTGATGTAGCCCATGTGCGACACATGGGAAACACATGTGGACAGAACATCTCAAAAGAAGGTCTGGAGCCAGTCTGCTTTCACGTGGGTCAGGGATTTTGCATTGTGTTGCAGGCAGGTCCAGCATTCACTGCCTTTGAAGGTAGAGAAGTCTGTTGATCTTTTTCTGCTCTCTTCAGAGTGCTTGTGTTACTGAAGGAACTAGTCTGCAGTGATTTTGGAGCTTGAGGCTTCTAACAGTTTCAGGATACAAGGGCTGCTTGAAGAGCCTTCTAGTCTGTGCACATCTGTAGGCTCAGTGTGATTTCTCATTTTTTAAATGTTGTGTAATAATGAGGATCATCTAAGTGTTTATCTAAGCAAACATGTGTGTCTGTATTTCAGAGCTGGTCCGTTGCATTAAAAGGGCTTAGATGTCTGCAGCTCTTATGTTGTGCAGCCTCCTCACTGATAACAACCTTCTACAGGAAATTATTAGGGCATACATAGTATACCAGGGCACAGTATAGATTTTTAAAGTTACCTATTAAATAGACACTTTTGTTTTCTCCATGTACAGCTTGGCTTGTGTAAGGGTAGGGAGAGATAAACCTCTGGCTGGGATGGTGTTTGAGGTATGTGTTAGAGTCTTCAGAAAAAGCTTTATGGCAGGTAGGGCTCAAACTGAATCAAGTCAAAGAAGTCCCAGTTCTTGTTTGGGGATTAGTCATAAAAAGCACAAATTCCATGAAGATAATATTGCAAAATAAGTGATATCACATTATACACTCCGCTCTATTGAATGGCTGAAGCAGAGATGGAGCGTCTTTGGCAGCGTGCAGTTTGCTCTACGGAAAGCAGCTGTATTCTTTCCTCCACGCCCTGGGAATAGGTTGCAGCATATGTTTCCCAGTGCAACCAGCCGACTCTGGCCATCCATGTATAGGGAATGAAATGCTCTTGGGTTTTCAGCCCTTTTGGGTGGGAATTTTTAACATGATCCTGTTATGTTAGAGATTGCCTCATTGGAAAGGCTTGGTTTGAGATGTTTTGCATCTTTTCTGAACTGTTCAGCCATTACAGGATAGATGCCAATTCACACAGGCTCATGTGAAGTTTGGGCTGCAGCTGTAAGCTGTGGCGAAAACCTTCCTGAGATTGAACACGTCACCGGTACTTTTTCTGAAGATGTTTCTCTGTATGTCTTGCTATCACATTCAGTACAGCTTGTGAAGGTTTTTTTATGTATTAGTTAATGTTTTTACCTTAAAGCATTATATGTAAGGACTAAAGAACTAAAATGCTAACATAAAAATGCTAAAATACCTACGTGCAATACAAGTTCCATAGTTATAACACGGATATATATCTATTAAATCTCTGTTTCACTGTTCCTTAAAGCAGTTCAACTGTATTCTCTCTTGGACAGGAAAAAACCTATCAGTTCAGGTTACTGGCCCAAGTAAAGAACCCAAGTAGCATATTTTGACAGCAATATCAGGAAACTCAGGATTTTGTGATAAAATTTTTTCAACGGCAGCGTTTGATAAAGTATCGCTGAAAGTTATTTCTTACTTTGGCTAGATAGTACAAATGTGTTACTGTATGGAGGAGGGACTATTTATAGACCCTTTATAGTAGTTGACGTTTATGTGACTTGTAATGCATTTGTTAGTGTACTTTTCCAATTTTCAAGATATTTACACATTCAATGTGTGTAACTAAGAACTGGAATAAAAATGAAGATGCACTATTATGAACACGCAATATGTTGTTATGCACACATGATATATGCGGTGAACTTTTCAGCTGTTAAAAGGTGGAGTCTGTAAAAGAAGTGAGAAGCAAACCCAAAGGGAACTGACATGTCTGAGTATCGCTCTGAACTCAATAACCTGAAACTTATTATGAATCTGTATTCAATAGGGACACATTATCATTATAACAAATTTCCATCATAAAATATTATATGGCAAACTCTTGAAAGCGGGAAGTCATCTGGCAATCTACTTGCAGATGGGAAGGATCATTGTGTATACGATGACTCACTATCAAAATTCATGAGAAGCTTGCCATGGGAGCCCCTTCTGGCATGAACCGGGTTGTTAGCTGTTGCTAAATGACAGGGTAGCTGTGTTACGGACATAAAACTACCCAGAGGCTGGATCTGAACTGGCAACACCATACCAGGAACAAGTCATCAGATTATATGCGTATACTGCTACCACTGTATGGGAATAAGTTTAAAACTGAATAAAATGGCAGAACATCAACATATTAAGAATTATTCGCTATCCTGCTGAACATCTCTTTTAAGTGGATGACTGCTTCTAATATCAATGACAAACATTGATGTACTGAGTTACAACACTCGATAAGGACAATGCAATACTAACCAGTTACTCCTTTGTTCTCTATTTGTAGGTCAAGATGTTGTTAAGTATAAAAACTATCTTATGGATGTACTCCACCTTAGTTATAACATATATGCTACCTAAAGGTAAGTCTGTTACAGAACATTCATTAAAATTCATTGTAGTGGTCCAATTAGAAGAGTATTTCCCAGGACTCAGGAAACAACCTGAGTTCAGGAGATTCAGTTTCTGGTCTTGCCTCTGTCACTGTTTTTGTTACCCTAACTTTGTTTCCATGTTCTCCTCATTACCATACTGATTTATATAGGAAACTCCTGGTGTGTGGGCATATTTTTGACAAGGTTTTTACATACCGTCAGATGTCTGCTGAGGTTTGTAAGTGCCATTACTATAATTCAAGTAATAGTAAAGAAAATGCCATAGGATTACATTGTGTAAAGCAAAATAGATTGGCTTCTCCAAATATTCAAGAATGCATTTCAATCCTTTAACCTGTGTTTCTGAAATGTTGGACCTGTTGGCCAGGTATGTCTCACACCTTCATTTTCCATCATCCACTAAGGAGCTGCTTGCAGTAGATGAGGTGAGGGCTGATGGGGGGGGCTAAGTTTAGTGGGGGCAGACACCTTCCATGGGAGCTTTAGCCAAGTGCCAGGGAGGGAGCAGCGAGCAGTGCCAGCGACACAGAAGCAGGAGCAGGTTCCTTGGACAGACCTAGACAGGCTGCAGAAGTGGTGAATGAAATGGGGGAGGTTTTGGGCTACAGGAATACTGGTTTGGCATACCTCCCAGTCAGATCCAAATGCACCCTCCACCAGACCAGATTGCCCAAAGCCCCACCCAACCTGGCCCTGAATCTTCAGCTTAAGGCCATTACTCCTTGTCCTATCACTCCATGCCTTTGTAAACAGTCCCTCTCCAGCTTTCCTGTAGGCCCCTTTAGGTACTGGAAGGCTGCTATAAGGTGTCCTGGAAGCCTTCTCTTCTCCAGGCTGAAGAACACTCTCTCAGCCTGTCTTCACAGGAGACTCGGATGAGGCTTTCAGCAACGTGATATGGTGGAAGATGTCCAAGTGCAGCTGACTTTTTTGTTTAAAAAAGCCCTCTAAAAATAAAATATATCTCTGCATTTTGAACAGTTAGACATCTTAAGCTTCAACTTTTTTTTTTTTAAGTCCTAAATTTGAATATAAAATTGAGGCTTTGAAATCTTTCATGAAACACAAATTTCCATGCTTCAATTTCCCCAGTGAATTGGTTCACTCCATGTATTTTAACTGAGTTCAATTAAATAATCACTTCAATGTGGTGCATTGCAATATTTCCTTTAAAAAACTTTCAAGCAAAATTGTTCTGAAAGTTTAAAATTTTTCTTTCAAGAGACATATGGGAAATGTGTCAAAATCAGCAGTAATTTTTAAAGTGTAAATTCTGGAATCTGTAAGTCTTAATATTAAGTCATAACAAAACTGACACAATTTAGAACATAGCAAGTCATAAGCATGCAAGGTTTTATGGATTCACCATTAATAATTCTTCCCATCTTTGTTTTCTCTCCTGCTCTCATCTTTGTGAATGATCACATTCATAAATACCTAGCATGTTTGCATGGTGTGCTTGTTAGATTTTTATATAGCAACAAAAGCATTTTTCCTTTGAGAGAAAATTGAGAATGGTCTTGCATGGCTTCTTAAAGACTTTAAATTCTCAGAAGATGTGTGTCAGGAAGGCAGCAGGAAATATGATGTAAGCTTCTGGGGTCACGGCAGTGCCCCTCTGTGAGACCTTTGCTGTTTGCTCTGGTACATGTGAAGGATTAATGACAGAAGTTCATGAGCAAGGGTTACACCTACTGCTAGTGTGGCCTTTACTCACTTTGAGCTAGCTGATGTTAAGATATTGTAGTTTATAAGGTGGACTCTGTGATTATGATCAGTGTTGGAGTTACCTGTTTTAAGCAACTATGTGTCATGCCACGAGTGAGTATGCTTTTGTGAAAGCCCTGTAATCTAGAAGACAGTAGAAATCCCCTAGATTGCAGTGTGTGATATGTTATTTCAAAAGTATATAAATAATGTATGAGTTTGAACATCAGTTTAACTGGTTATGTTTATGTTCTATATGTGCTATAAAATACATGTGTGCATGCCTCTGTTGTCTGCATACATTATGTTGGGTTCTACAGCTGAGCTTTACATTTGTCTGGTTTCCTGTGAGTTTCTTGCAGAATATGTAAGTAGTTGGTTCTTCATCACTCTATGGCTCCTTCTCTTACTTTGCTTGCTCAGACCACAAATCACCTGGTAAAGAACTCAATGAGGGTTTTTGTTGGGTCTCAGCCTTTTATCTCTGCTGGCAGGGTTTCATACAAATTTGTGTAAGCGGTGCATTCATTTTAATTTATCATCTACATTAAAAGATTTATAATTAATTTGATAGGACAAGGGGTAATGGCCTTAAGATGAATGAGAATAGATTTAGGTTAGATATAAGGAAGAAATTCTTCCCTGTGTGTGGGGATGAAGCACTGGAACAGGTTGCCCAGAGAAGCTGTGGCTGCCCCTGGCTCCCTGGCAGTGTTCAAGGCCAGGTTGGATGGGGCTTTGGGCAACCTGGGCTAGTGGGGGGTGTCCCTGCCCATGGCAGGGGGTTGAAACTAGATGAGTTTTGAGGTCCCTTTCAACCCAAACCATTTTGTGATTCTATGAAAAGACTTCTATTAGGCTTAGTGTTAGTAGTCAGATTAACAGAACACACAATTTCATTGATCCTTTCTATTGCTTACCATATGTCTAGGCAGGTTGTTGATGAACTAAAAAATGTGATTCAATTTTTTTTTCTTATAAATTTAGCTTAATATATATAGATTTTTTTTTTTAATTCTTTAAGCATGTGGTTTTTGTCTGCAAGCTCAGTAGTAACATTCTGTTCAGTTAAGCTTAATTACATACGAAAATTTTTCCTCTAATCAGTGGCACTTCATGTAGGGTATTCTTTTCATTAGACTTCTTCTGTGTTACAGGCCTACTGGTCTGGTCGTTATGGTTAATAATACAGAAGGGCAGATTTCTGCCCTTTTTTCCTCTTTAGATTTCACTTTAAGTGTTTTGTAACATTTACAACAGAAAAAATGTACAAATTTTAGGGCAAGAGACTTTGTTCTCAAGCAAGAAGTTCTTCTGTAGTTTGTCTCCCACTTCAGAAGAACGATATCAAGCTATGTGTCATTGGTAGGATAAACTGAGTTTGCAGCTGAAATGGTAAACTGGGAAGGACCTAAGGCAGTTTTGCTGGGGACAAAAGCATGAAAAGGCAAGCTGGAATTTTTTTAATTCTTTTAAAGAAAGAGTGTGCCACATGCCATCATCCTCATGATAAACTGATTCAGATGCATAGCCATAGTTCTAGGTTTGGAGCAAATAAGTCAGTAATAAGGTGTGATAAAATCCTACCCACTAAGTTAGACCTGACAGGACTGTGTCCTGTCAGGACATCTCATGGGACAAGTTTTCATTCTGCATTCTGTTCCTCCTACTTATTCTGATGGTGGAGATATTTAATATTTAAACAGAGGAAGACAGCAAAAATATCCAACTGTAAGGCATGCTATCTACTGAGTCTGCCTGTAATCTCACTGCATTTTGCTGCTCTCAGCCCGACTCCATAGTTCCATCATCTTATACAAATCTCCAATTGACTTTGCTGGGAGTTCTCCCAAGAACATTTGTGGCCAGGTGATTTGGACCTGTGTATTTTATTTCTTTATTATCTATGTATTTTCCCTAATAAATTAATTATGTATGAGTGATACATATGAGTTAGCAACAGAAAAAAAAAAAAGCTTATATTAATTGCCAACCAGCTTAATAATTTCAAAACCATCCTCTTGTTTAAGAGTACATGATGTTACAAGTTTTCTAGGTCCTACGTGGTAAGGTGGAGCTACGGTATAAACAATGTTGGCAAATACCTGCTTTTCTCAGTTTGTCTTCCAAACAGTTGCAAAATGTTTTGTTCATATATTTGCCTGCCATGTTTCTTCTAAGGTATGTGATATGCCTATCACATACCATTAATAGTGGCTGAAAAGGAGATATAACATGGAGTATGACCCCTGGGAAAATGCTAAAGAACCAAAAGTCTATAGGGATTCATAGAAGATAGTGATGCTTTCTGCATTGGCCAGTAAATTCTGCTTGACTGACTAGGCCAGATGCAAGAAATTAAAATTTTTGGAACTGTGCAGCAACATCTCTTAATCTTATGTTTCAGTGCCAAATATTATTTTATTTTTCTTAGTAGGGAAAAGTTTGTCCCCTCTTCTGTCCCCTCTTATTCTCCACTCCTCTTGTCAAAGAGTGCTGTTATGTAGTGTTTTATAATACTTTCTACAGTTGGATGGACATGTTTGTAGCTACAACTTCTAGTCTGGGATGAAGCCCAATGTGGCATTGATCTAGTTTGCATATCATTACGATGTATGTTGTTTGCCAAGGGTTTCAGTCTGCTGATGTGAAGACACAAGTTTTAAAGATAGGAAATTTCCTCAGGGTTCAGTGCTGATATTCCAGATCACTCATAAACAGAAACAATGTTCTCAAAAGTTTATTAAAATTCTGTCAGTCAGGATAATTATAACTAGGTCATTTTTCATTTAAGAAGTTCCTGTAATGTATGTAGATGACAAGAGATCATAATAAATACTAAATATTTGGAGACTGATTTTAATCTCCCACCTGTGCAATTTGGCAGTAATTCCATCATAACTGATAGGGCTGAGTATTCATTCTGTTTCTTTATCTCTACCCCACTGTAACTCAGTGAAGTTTCAAGAAATTAAAGGCTATATAAAAGGCAGTGGTGTTTCCATACTGTACATCTTCAGGAAAAAATCAGTCCTTTCTAGTTTTTAGCAATCAATTGACTCTGGGTGAGGTGAGTTATTATTTCCTTGTGGAAATAATAATTAAAACAAACACTCTCAATGGATTTTCCCCCCTCAAGAAATATGTATGCAATCAAAGCTTTTGAGCTAGTCTTTAGTCTTCAGTACCTTCTACCGGATTGTCTTCAAGCCTTGTGAATTCTCCAGTCTTCAGTTCTAGACTGGACCTGCTTTTATTTTTCCCTGTTTTTGCAAATAGATTCTTGCTAGGTCTGGGCCCAAAGTGTAAGAAGTGATTAGTTTCTTTGATTATTAAATGTGAGTTGTACCATCACCGGTCTCTGTTTACAAGTTAATGGAAGAATGAAAATCTCACTGCATGCCTGAATCACAGAGTGAGCATCTTGCTGCTAAATGTGCTCAGACAGTGACATTCCATGTGAACTTTTCAGCTGAGCTTTGGGTACAACACAGATGTTTTGGCAGGGCTCTATCCCATTGTTTTATACTTTCTCTGGTCTAATCAGTTTTGATACAGTCATGTTGAGTGTACCTATACTGTGTTCCCAAGAATTTCTGGTTAGGTAGGCATGGATGCAAAGGACCTGAGGACTTCCATTC
>VXBL01006175.1:292034-346309 GCA_013400195.1 Aramus guarauna | reverse complement strand
TTCCCTAGTTATTATTTTATTGTTAAAATGCTTGGCCATCAAGCAGCTGATTCTTGTATTGAGCGTTTTTAGGTAACGCTATTAATACTTTATACTGTATAAAGTCATCTGTCTCTGTTAAAAATAATCAACTCAATGAGCAATTTGTCCTTTTTTTTTTCCTTCTTCCATTCCCCTCTTCCTTCCCAAATCTTTTACTCTTTATGGAGAGATTATATTTTTTATGATAGATAAATAGCTAGATAATTCTCATGCGCTGTCTCCTATTTCATGTATCACTCTGTTGGTAGCTAATGTGTGTTTGGTCCTTGTTACTCCTCGAGGAGCATAGGGCTGCAACAACACTATGACACCGAACCAGGTGGGATAGTGTTGTTGCAATTTCTGTAACAGGTTTTGTTTTTTACATGATTGGGTTGTTAGCCCAAAACAAAACCCCCAACCTGGAGGGCCAGGGTGCAACATTTTAGTCTGGCCTGACAAGGCACGCAAGCCACCACACCACGACAAGGTAAGTTGCACCAACTAGTGGTGGGTTGGTAGCTAATATGTGAAGTTATTGTATTTCTAAATTTTATGAATCCTAGCTCACTTCAAATTAATGATCAGCATGTTCCACCTTTCAAAAAATGTTAGAGTGCAGAGCAGTGAAAGAAGTAAGATAGATACTGTTATGCATCAGTTTTTAATCTTCATTAAGCCATTATGTATGGTGAAATAACATCACATTAAAAATAAATCTCACAGAAATCCTCTCTTCAGACAGTTGATGTGTGCGGGTTGGATGAACAGTAGTCAATTTTCCCCTCAGGATATTGTCAGATGGAAGCATTTCACTGTAAAGTGTTTGCAGCTGGAGATGTCATAAAAAATGATAAAGGTCCTATCATGTCAAGACTGAGCCAAGTAGGGACTTTCTGCGTGCTTTACTTCCTTCTTTGCTTCAACATCCTGAAATACTTTATTTCTGCAATGTGCTAAAGTCCCTGAGGCTACAAGGAAGTAATTTTAAAAGAATGACTGTTTGGGAGAATCTTACTGGAAAGGCTTTTGTTTCAGCACCAATGCAATAAAAAGAGTTAACCCTTGAAAGAATAATGGGGTAGGGGATGTCATGTATGCAAAGTCATGGGCTGTGCTTTGCTCTTAGGGCAGGAGCAAATGAACAAGCTGCTGTGAGGTAAGGCAAGGTGTAAACATCAGTAGCTCCCCTATGTGCATGATTTTGGCCACCAACAGATGTGAGGTAACTCACCGTCTTTATCTCAGAGTGGTCTTCCTCCTGTGAAGTAAAAATCCATAGATCTTTAGATGATAGTTCATCTGTCATCTAAAATTTCAAAACAGTTTCTCAAGAAGGTCAATAACTTGGTGACTACAACAAATGGAGAAAAGTCAGAGAACAGTGAATTAAATTTACCCAAACAGAAAAGGGCTCCATCAGCAGCCCAGGATATTGGTGCAAACTTTTTTAGCTTATACTAATCAGTTCTGTTACAAATCAGCCAAGGTTCATGGATTTCAGGTCTTGTTTGTCTGTGAATTGTTATATAACAATGAAATATATCTGTTTCTGATTTTGCTATTCCACTAATATGATTTGTCCTTTCTCTACCCCTCTCTTCCCTTTTTCTAGTTAAAGCAGAAAAAAAAACCCTGGTAAAGGCATCTCTCTCTGGAACTTCAGTCCTTCCATGCTTCTTTTCAACCACACCCACTATATCCTCCAGCTATGCAGCTGAGTATCTTCGAATCAAATGGTCAAAGGTTGAACTCGATAAAAGTGGAAAAGATGCAAAAGAAACCACAGTCCTGGTGGCCCAAAATGGCAACATCAAAATCGGTCAAAGCTACAAAGACAGAGTGTCTGTTCCGACCCATTCAGAGGAGACCGGTGACGCTTCACTGACTATCTCTAAGCTGCGTGCAAGTGATGCAGGGGTGTATCGCTGTGATGTTATGTACGGAGTTGAAGACACACAAGGCATTGTATCATTGGCAGTTGAAGGTAAGGATATATCTATTTCAATTGTAATCAACACTAATTCCAATTAAAATAGTAAAAGTTAGTAATTAACATTTAACTAGAGAGCATTTAAAGGAGTGTCTTTGCAATTTACCCTTCCTTAACTGTTCACTCTTCCCATTCTCTTTATGTCTTTTATTTATTCTTATGAATCTTTTCCAATCTGTAGTGCTCTCATTTCCCACTTACACCTTTGGGGAGGCTACTCTTGCTTCCTGCAACAAATGGTTTTTGCTTACTCCCAAAGTAGTTTGAGAGTTTGATTTGGTTTATATTCTTTGCAAGACAAGCTCCTTCTTTAACTTTTTTGTTTGTTTGTTTTAGGAGATACCTCTAAAGTTTATTCAAACCAGCCCTTTTGAAACATGATACATATTGTACTAATGCATCTGTCTGAAAATATCAGTGTCTTTACAAGAAGACAGACTTGGCAGGCAGAAGCAGTTTCTTTTTAATTGTGTAAGATGAAAAGAAGCAACTGCCTTGCTGCTGGAGCTGTGGTATGATGTACAAAACCATAATGACATCAAAACTGGGAGCCACTCTTTCTGTGACAGAAACGTCAAAGACAAAGGAAGAGTTTCTTTTGTCCCTGCAATAGAGGTTGGATAGGTAGGAAGAAATCCATCTGGTAGAAGCTGCAGGAAAACAAGTAGGGAGGTGGCCACTAATGTTTTCCCATGTGGGGGTTCCAGGGCTACGAGTTTGCTTGCCATCCCTATAAAGAAATAGCCTTCAAAACTTTGAGGGGGAGAAGTGTACATGTAAACAGACGTAAAAGACAGAACTTTCAAAACCATGTAAGTGCCAAAAGGAGTATCTGAACTATAGGTGTTTTTCTCCTAATAGTCTGCTTATACAGCACGATAAGTACAGCATAGAGACCACTCCAGAGCCTGGTGCTCCATAGCCCTGTGAGTTTGGCGCTGAGCCTGAGCTAACAAACTGTGCTGAAAGGCAGAACATATTAGCGCAGGCTCTGTGCCATGTAAATGCAGATTCTGGACCCAAATTACTGTGCATGCTTAAAACAACACTGTGCTCTATGGATGTACCAACTCGCGTGAGCCTTCGTTTGGACTCTGCCTTGCACTCCTTTCCACTAAGGTGTTTTTTGAAAGTTCAGTATTTACTCAAATGGCTGAATCCCAAAACAAACATTAATATCTGCTGCTGGAAATTGTGGCTTTGGCTAAGATTTTTTTTGTGAGCTTAATACTGCATTGTTCCAATATGTTTAACCCAACTTGAACAGTCTTTTGGCATTGATTCAATGAAAAGTTTTGAAGGTGTGGTCTTAATTTGGAAATAGAATAAATCAGTATAACCATTAATGTCTGTATAAATTCATAACCTGTTTAGTCCTAATGGCAAAAGCAAAAGAAATCCTGATTTTAATATTACTTTTCAGTAACTAGAGTACCTGGCATTCCTTATTCCTTTTCAAGTGCTCCCTTGACTACATATCTATATCCAGGAGCAGCAGATGTTTACTACAATAAAATACCTGATGATTTATGACAATACTTTACCTTTTGTAGTTAGTGCTCCTGCAAAACACTACAATGAGATGAACTGATAATTTAATTTTTTTTTTTAATTGAAAGAAAATTTCACACACTCCATTTTCTTTGTACAACTGTTCTCCTCCGTGATTTAATGTCAAAATTTCAGGAGGATAAAAAGCCAGATCTTTACCCAAATGGAAAATAACATTGTTAGATTGTCATTTGGGCACTCCATTCTCCATTTTACTATATTAAGTAAACAAACACTATTTATCAGACTCAGAAGAATTTCATGTGAATGTGGTTTCTCGAATCTTCTGCACTCATTTCAGTAAGGCTTTATTTTTTTTTGTGATTTCAGCTTTTATTTAAAAAACGGAAAAAAGCCCCAAATGAAATTTATTTCCATTATGTTGTCTTTTTGAATCTACACCCCCAAGTGATAACAATTGGAGAGGCATGATCTTCTATACACTCTCTTTGAGCATTCTTCGCTGCTTCTTGTTAGCATGGTGTAGGGAGATTTTTCCACGTTAATCGCAGTAACGTCAGCGCTGACAGCTAGCGTGGTTCAGCACTGTGCTTTGGTCAGCTCTCCGGGCTGCAGCTGGGGCTGGTGCGTACAGGACGACCCATGAAGTCCTCGTAAAATTATAACATTTTTCACTGTTCTGCACATTTCATACTCATCACAAGTGAAACATATAATACATTTGTGTAGCTCTCTTTCTCCAAGGACTGAGCAGGCATGTGTTGATTTAGCTTTTCAGTGGATTAAAAAGTATGCAGAAAAAGTGGTAACTGGCTCCGGTAGTACTTGCTTGATCTTAGGGATAAGCTTGAGCTTAACCCTAAAGTGAAGCAGAATAATTTTATTAAATCTAGGAAGCTGCTGCAAAATTCCCTGTGTGAGGCAAACTAGGTGTGGGAAGAACTGTTACAAATGCTTCAGAAAGCAACATTTGTCTGTTTCTTTGCACGCTGTTATGTGTATAAAGTCTAATTAAATAAATTTCTCAGAAATGGCCAAATGAAGTAGGCCAAAGCTTATCTGCATCATTCTGCTGAAGTAGGTGAAATTGCTTTTTTGTTATTATAACTTTATGGTGAAACTTGGTTTCTTGGGTATATTTAAACCAGTGCAGGACTAGAGTTCTAGATATTTTCAAGATTTCCATTTGTTTTACAGTTTTTCCTTAATTTCAAAGTTTTAAACAAAACCCACATTCCAGCATCAATGAAGCTAGGTAGATAAGCTCAGACTGCTTTTTGTTTGTTTTTTTCAAATGAAGCTTTGCGAGTAAGATAATAGATAACTGGGAGACCTAACTTGAATAAGAAAAAAAAAAATTACTGTAATTGCTATTTCTATCCTTTCATTTAGGTATGTTAAGAATATAAAACTGTTACTGAACCCATTGTGCTGAACCTATTTTACCAGTGATGGAATGTACTGTGAAAGACAAATAGGATTTCTAAGAAAGAATTATTTTCTCTGTAGCATATAATTTTTCCCAGGTTAAGCTGTACAAGCTGAGCAGTTAGTATTAGTCATTGAATGTAAACAGTAAAACTTTTAATGCCTATTTTTTTTTTGCCTGAGTCTCAAGACCAAGACTGTCTACAAAAGATGTGTATAATTGTGCATCTATTTTTTCTGTGTAGCTATCACAACAGACAAATTTGATAATAATCTGGTTAATATGCTATTTTTAGATGCCAAAAGAACTTCTGAAGTTCAGAGAAGTCAAATTTATACATTATTAACAACAGTATAAATACTAGCTTTACCAAGAAGATGGGATGGACATACAAAACTAATATCTTTGACCACGACAAACCTGTATTTCGGTGCTTTGACTCAAAATGCTTCAGCATCAAATCTTACCTTGCCATAGGATTATTTATATAGGCTCTAAGAAGATTTTGTTTTTAATACAAAAACTGTTGCCTAATTTTGTTTTTAATGTAAAAACTATTGCCTAATTTACTTTCCATGCAAATTAGGCCAAAACCAAGCTCATGTACCATTTCAGACAAAGATCTGTCTGTCTCAGTCTTCTGTTCCAATGAAAGCAGCAATAGCTGATATCAAAGTACAAACATAGCCATTTTTTTCTACATACTTTATTGCAATCAGGGACTTGTCACTCCTGACTTCCTGAGGCAGAGATGATGGCTTTATGTTAGACAATCCTGCACAGATTCTTTTTTTCCTCATTTGTTTTTTAAATGTATGTAAATTTTTAGTATCCACAGCTGGACTCATGGTTAAGCCACCACTTAACCACAACTGGTTAAATTGGTTATTATTCACATGGAAGGTATATATTTTTAATTACTCATGTTGTCTTTGTCTCTACGTCACATATTTATGCTACATCCTTTTTTGACAGGTAAAATCTTTCTGAAGAGTGGCAGGATCTTGGAAACTGACTTAATTCTATGTTTTTTCTTTGCTTTGGTTGTAGGCACAACCTATGCCAGCTGCTTGGGTATCAGTAGCTGCTTATAGTCTGTTCACTAGGACCTCAGAAACATCACCAGGACACTGTGGCTTAACACGGTATCTTGTATCCACTGAGCAGTGCTGTATATGCTTGATTAGCTTGTGATAGAGGTGAAATAATTTCATTTGAACTCTATTTAAACTGCTGAGTTCAAAGCTAAGTCTGAAGTGCCTTGTTTTTATTAGAGTACAAGAGTGGTTGTGTTCGTGTTACTGACCGAGGTGTTTCGGTTGTGTGCACAGTCCCGGGGATCTGATCTGGGAAAGTCTTAGCAATGTAGGAGTAGAAGGACATGCGGGGTCACTTAATCTAGTTCCTTTGGTATTGCAAGTAACCATGTTACGTGCTGTGCTACATGCCTTTATTAATCCCAAAATCAAGTGAGAGTACCCATTCACATGGGTTATCAGGTGCTTTGCATATTTCATCTCTAAGATCAGTGAGGTTAGATTGAACTGTACCCTATATGTTAGTATTTTCATTTTACAGCTGATGAAATTGTGAGAGAGGAGTGAAACAATTTTAGCCCACGCAGGAAGTTCCGGGGCAGACAGATGCCTGCCCTGCTCATTAATTGCAACTGCAGAGCTGTCCTCAAGGCCGGGGACACTGCTGGTGCCGACAGGTCTGCAGGCTCATGCAGAGGGGCAGCTTTTTCCTTCCCACTTTAACCTGCTTTTGGACACTGGTGGGTTTTCACTGTATCCCAGTAGAGACGTCTGAGAACAAGGTGCAGGTTGATGACCAGCAGGTAATGCCTTCTGAAGATCCTCCCCAAGTGTTCACTTGCCTGCTAATAGTTTACTGAACACAATTTTACAATCTTGACTCAGGTGCCAAGTGTGAAATCAGGCAACCTGAAGTAAGGGTGGGATTTATTTCACCTTTGACAATTTAAGGTCACATGCCTAGACAAAGCAAAACATGCAAGCTCTTGCTACCTTCAGCTCCTCTCTGATGAGAGCTCTCCAGCAGTCCATATCCCTGGTCACTAATTAGAGATTTAGATGACTAGTTTAGACTAGAATTCTAACCTGTAGGCAAAGCAAACTTTGGTGAGTTGGATCTCAGAAAGGATTTTATAAAACTATTGCGGTATATCTCTATGTCCATGTTTATTCCCTTTCTTTAGTTATAACAAGTCCAGTTGTATAAAATATTTTCTGAGATAACTTATAAAAAGGTGACCTAGAAGTGCAATGTAACAGTGCTCTTCATTCTGGAACGTAATAGAATATTTATTGAATTTCTCATTTTGTCTGGTGCTATAATATTGGGCAATGAAAAATAACATGTATGACCAAATGTAATCAAAAAGAAAAAAATCTGAACAAACCACTCCTTTCAGCTGATTTTTTGTTATCCACCTTGGAGATTATTTGATTTAAAGGGATCAAAGTGGCAAATGGAATCCTTCCAGTTTTATTCCTCTTTTTTTCATATTTTGTTTTTGAATATTTTTTTACCACCAGTGAGAGCACTTTATCTGTTTTCTTACTGATGTTTTGGGAGACCACTGTTTTCATGGGCCTTATGTTGGTAGTTTCTGTTTGATTCTGCTGCAATTCTGAGAGGCTTTTTTAGTCTTTTTTTTTTTTTTTTTTTTTTTTTTTTTTTTAAGGTCAGTGAAGAAAATCCTAGGCTTAAAATGCTGACCTTGTTAATGGAAAGAAGCAGCAATTAGGGAAGTATAGTAGATGGTAATTCACATTTTCATTTTTATGCAAACTCTTCTTTCTTGTAAGCGTTCTTGTAAGCATTATAATGGTAATAAATGGGAGTTGTTTCTAATGTGGGAACTCTGCCACTCAGTTGTGCTGTTAGCCCTGAGAGATTGTGTGTTGACAACCTAATTGATTTATTCTCTCTACAGCCAGAACTCCCCTTCTTAATCTCTTAAGTATTGCATTTGAAGAGATGCTTTTATTAAATCGTTTAGATTTATGCTGATGTTGTTCTGGCTTGTATGAGAAACAGTGTGGCCAGCAGGACCAGGGCAGCGATCGTCCCCTTGTACTTGGCACTGGTGAGGCTGCACCTTGAGTGCTGTGTTCAGTTTTGGGCCCCTCACTGCAAGAAAGACATTGAGGTGCTGGAGCGTGTCCAGAGAAGGGCAAAGAGGCTGGTGAAGGGTCTAGAGCACAAGTCTGATGAGGAGCAGCTGAGGGAACTGGGGTTGTTTAGCTTGGAGAAAAGGAGGCTGAGGGGAGACCTTCTCGCTCTCTACAACTACCTGGAAGGAGGTTGTGGCCAGGTGGGTGTTGGTCTCTTCTCCCAAGTAACAAGTGATAGGACAAGAGGAAATAGCCTCAAGCTGTGCCAGGGGAGGTTTAGACTGGGTATTAGGGAAAACATGTTCATAGAAAGGGTTGTCAAGCACTGGACCAGGCTGCCCAGGGATGTGGTTGAGTCACCATCCCTGGAGGTATTGAAGAGGCATGTAGATGTGGTGCTTAGGGACATGGTTTAGTGGTGGTCTTGGCATTGCTAGGTTACCAGTCAGACTCGATGATCTTAAAAGTCTTTTCCAACCAAAATGATTCTATGATTCTATGATCTGTATTGAAACCTTACTGACTCTTGATGCTGAACTTCCACGCTTCCTTGCTAACTAAATTAACGTGAGCTGCTGCAGTTTTAAGCTTGTGTTTTACTTCCCTGCATCATGCATCCCAAGGGGTTTCTGACTTCTGTAACTGGGAAGGAAAGGGCACAATGGGTAGTGGCCATCAAAGGATGGGAGAGGGAGATTTATTTCTGGGTGAGAAAGACCCAGTGTCTATGTGCAGTGCGCATCAGGAACAGGGAAGCAAAGGTCCTTCACGTAGGACTGGGAACATGGCAGACAATGGGAAGGCTGGTGGAGTTTCTGTGTCAGGCTGGATGGAGGACCTTTGGTGGGAAAGCTCTGAGCCCAGGCAGCACATGGCATGCCTTCACTCGTGGGATTGTAGAGCAGAGGCCAGTACCAATGGCTTAACGGGATTTAGGATGTTGGTCATCCCCCAGTATGAGGACAGTTCTGAGAGGCTGTGTATTTTAATTTTTTAAGTAGTTTTAGTTCAAGTAGCAGTGTCTTGACCTCAGTGAATACTTATGTGACCTAATACATTGCTGTGCGGAGATAACGGGGTGATGCAAGTGATCCAACTGTGTATTCAGAAATTAATACAGGTGTAGTAAAGAAGTCATCCTCCCTGAGAAAAATACAGGTAAAGCTCAGCATCAATCACTTTGTCTGGACCATTTTGGTCAGAGGAGGTCATGTACACCTGCATGCAACTGCATTGCTCTGTGAGGACAGACGCAAACGTTTTGCACAGAGGAGCATACAGTATAAGAAGTGTCTGTCCCTGGAGAGCAGGAGACACTGAGGCTGACAGGGGTTGGTATGTACTTCATGAGAAGTTCCCTGAGGCGTTTGGCAAGGGAGGTCCTGCTGATGCAAGGCGAGCCTGTTCTTCTCAGGTTGCCAAAGCCTAAGACAGGGGTCAGAAGATGGGTGCAAAACCTCCAATGAGGAACACAAATGAATTATTCATGCAGGATGCTGAAAATGCTGCCCTATTCCTTCCTTTCATACAGTGCTCAGTCCTGTAACCTCTATTTTGGCGTGTATTTGTAATGTAAATTGTCTTCTGCATTAAAGGCAAGGAGGATCACCAGACTGTGTGGTAGCTTTGGCAGTGGGTTGGGGGTTATTTCAGGAGTCTGCACCACAGTGGCTAAGGTTTGAACATAAAAAATAACAGAATAACAACCACTATGATCATCATCTTTCCTCTTGATATTCTTTTCTGTGTGAGACAACTGACATTCAGGCTTTCTGTGACTCCAACAGTGCATGTTGCAACAGTGTGAGCTCACTAGTGAGAGTGAACTGTAATGTATTATCCATACCAGGAGCCCTTCCCTTGCAGCTCAGTGAGGTTTTGCTGCACCATACCCTGGCAAGTAATAAAGCAAAGTTGCAGCCCAAAGGTGTGAAACCACAGAACCAGGCTTTTGCCTGTGGAAGCCCTAGTTTGTTAAAAGTGAAATATTTTACGTTCTCATTTTCTGGTCTAAGACAGAGATAAATGATTAAAGGACATTCTTTCTTGCTCAGACAGAAATGAATTTTGGATGCTACAATTTACTTCCCTATGAGCGCTCTTTCTTGCAGTCACTGCTACTCCTTCCTGTAATTACACTGACTTTGTCTGCCAGATGTGCAGTGGCATTATACTGCTCTAGTCTGTTTTCCAGTTGCTTTTTTTGTTCCTAGGACAACTTATTTCTTGCCTTTTCTTTCAGAGGGGAAGTAGACAAAGGGAAAAAAAATCCTTTACAAATGTTTCAAAGTGCAAAAACTCGGACAATGGATTTTGCCCCTCTCTCTCTGTCTAACTGAAACAATGAAAGTCCTGCACTTTAATCTTCTTAGCCCCAGGGGGTCTTCTAATTATTGCAGCTGTTGCACAGGCTTATACACACTGATGTCCTCCTTGCCATTCATCTTGGAGGCTCTTTTATATCCATTAGCTCCTCACTGGAAATGGAAGAGCCTTCAACTCTAAGAATAAGTGAAGTTTACCTTTTGGATCAGGGTGAGGAGAACAAAGCATTCTCCAAGTTCCTTTCCAGGATTTACAAATGACCAAAGGCTCTTCTCAGCACTGCAAAAGCTACTTTAAATTAGCAGTGATATTAACTCTTTAGTCTTGCCTTACTCAGGTATCACAGGGTTCCCAAACATATGCCAGCTAGGAAGGGCACTGGTTGCTTCCAACATGGAAAACATGAGAAGCGAGATAGCTGTTGTGGAGAATGCACTCCTATATTTAAGTAGCAGGAAGCTTTAAAAAACTACAAGTTCAGAGAAATATGTTGCTATCTCCTGCTAAGCTAATGAACCTTTTTGTGGATGTACTGAGAAGCAGTGCTTTTGTGCCCAGTTGAAGTCATATAGCATCAGTTAATCAATCTTGGGGAAAAAAAAACGAAAACCAAAAAAGAGGCAATTAAACTAAATTAATACAAAGTACCTTTTAATTAAGATTAAAACAACAAATCAATGAACAAATTCCTTCACATACTTAGGAATTTCTGGTTTGACCGTGAGTTACAGGGTCAGTGTCAAATATTGTACACTACAGAAACACCAATGCTACTAAAAAAAAAAGCTTAAAATGTTTGGATATATTCAACACTAACATCCAGTAAAGCCAAATGCCCAGCTTGTGAATATAATTATGGGTTCATATTTTTGATTCAGGGTAAATGTTTTATCTGAATCTGTTGTGAGCTCTGTAAAACTTGCCCGTTTCTTATTTCTAGACCCAGAACACCAAGCAGGTCACTTGAACCCACATTTTTATTTACTATTGTTCCACTGAATATATTACTGTTCATTTGTACCAGCAGGTAACTTGCTCACAGTGTCAACCAATGTTACTAAATTCTGAATATCTTAAAATAAATATTTTAATTCACTTTAAAAATATAATCTCCAAATAATATTTTTGTTACTTTAAGTTTTTAAATTCTAAACATTATTAGTTGCTGTTGCCTAACTTCTTTTATGTTGTGAAGTAGTGCTCTGTGTTGGACATGTTAAAGGATGGTGCTGTTTAGGGTACACAAAGCCAAAATATGCACATGCATACACGCATGTATACAACTGTATATGTATAAATAAAGTTTTGCACCTCTTAAGACAATGGTATGTAAATTTGCCCTGACTAGAAAATGGAGGATGCCCTATAACAGAAAAGTGCAGGGATACAGGAGCTATCTCCCTGACATTCCCTTTCAATCTCTGCTGGTACAGATAGTTCACATAAATAAGAAAACGTGCGTGAGGCTGTGCACTGAGGCTGCCTGGAGCGGTGTGGCCCTCATCCATGCTGTTTTGCTCCTTTGGCTCCCAGCACAGGATGAAGATGCCTGTTGGAAGTTGTCCCTGGTCTTTGCTAGCTGCTGATGTCTGCCCAGAAATTGTTTGGAAGGGTGTCATGGGCCCTGGGTCAAATAATGCAGTGAACTAATCTAACTATTTAACAGTCTTGATGACTGAATTGCAGGCACCTGGAATATTTAATTTAGTAATATAAACATAACCATGGTTTTTCAGGGTATATTCTTGACTTGTCACTGCTGCCAAACAACACTTGGGTCCATTTGAAGCTGAAATTACATTGTTGCTTGGAAGAAGTGCTGCTTGTGATGGGTTCTGAAAAGGCATTTTATGGGGATGCTAGTGGTCTGTAAGCTTCCAGTTAGCAGCTGCAGCTGGTGTGTGACTCCATAGTAAAAGATGAAATATAGGGATTCCCAACATTTCCTCTTCAATTTCCTGTTTCTCTGCCAGTAGCTTTGATAATTGGTGTCTGATGACTACCTGTGAGTAGGTTTCAGGTAACATGTTCTATTTTAATTCCCGAAACATTCTTAGTGAATCATGAGAAGAAGAAAAATGTGTATTTTCCATTTATTGGCCATATCCAGACCTTTGCTAAGTGGCAAAATTTTACTGACTTTGCATGAGAAAAAGTATTTCTGAATATGTCGAAACCTCTTGAATCAACACTTTACTAAGTTACCCATATTTCTATTTATTTCTAAATTAGCAGATTTCTTCCATCTTTCAACAATACTCTCATAACAAAGACTTGTTAAATTCATTATTGCTACAATACCACCATTTTCCCAAACTGTATTACAGTATGTGATCTCCTCATCATGAAGTGCTCCAATAAAATCATCAGAGAAAAAGAACATTTTATGGTTTATTTTTCTTGCTTTGTAGCCATTCTGTGTAATGGATGTTTTATGGTGTTGCAAGGTTGAAAGTGTAATAAGTGAGGTTGAACGTTATTTTGAAGACATCCTGTTGATGCTAAACTGTAAAAGACACTAGCAATAGGGGAGAAGTGAGTTTGCAAGGTGGAATATCTGTTTTCTGCCACTTCAGAGTTGATGCCCTGTATGGTGTGTTTTAGGTGTGCATGTATAGCTTTTGCCAAATACAGTGGGAATTATGTGTATATAGAAAACAGAATGTGGCTTCTAGACAGATCCTGTCTTAACCAAAACCATCTTAACTCTAGGCCTCCCTCTCCAAATGTCTGACGTGCTTAAGTAACTTTTGAAATTGTAGAGATTCTTTCCAGAACCAAAAAGGCCCCAAATAAAAGCAAGCTTTGTTTTGTCTGTATCGTTTGTAGTATGTGCAGGAAAACATGGTTACAAAAAAATTGACCAACAGTTGTATAGCTGTAAAAGTTACATTTGTAGTAAGCTTTGATGCATAGGGACAGGCATCAGGGCCATCACCAATGAGTGAATCTGCATCAAAAGCACAATTTTTTTGGTGTCTCCATTGGTCACATGTCTCACTGCAGCTAGCAGAATTCAAGCACTCCAGGGATCAGGGATCTTCTGCATGCAGTTACTGCGGCTGGCTGCTTCAGAAAGTCTATTTTTAAGCCCACTTTTTCCGAGGACTAGATGTGCTTAGTCTTGTCTGGTCACGCAGTTTGACTCGCAACTGGATGTGTCATGTAGGCCAATAAGCCAACATGTCAGGTAATGCTTTTAGCATAAGCAACCTTGCCTGCAGTGTAACTGGAACTAGAATAGTCCGGGTAACCGTGTGATATCACTGACATATTTTATTAGCATTTGTTCTCCATTTTGATCATGATTTTCTGTAATAGAGCAGTGATAGTACATACTAAACATGGTTTAATTAGTTTTCTCCATGTGTACAGTGAATATAATTTCACCAACTTTTAATAACATAAGGTGATATATAATTACAGGTAGCAGCCACTAAAGGGGGGGACATAATTTATATATTAGCTTATCTCTTAGCCTTTTAGTATTTTTATTGTACCCATCTATTTTCGGTGTTGTAATAATACCTAGGTAAAGTTACAGTATGCTGATGGTTGCAGAGACGATGCAAAATGTGTCACTAATGTAAGTTTTTTGCCTTTTCAGGTGTTGTATTTCACTATCGCGCAGCAACCAGCAGGTATACTCTGAATTTTACACAAGCTCAGCAGACATGTCTGGACAATGGTGCTGTCATAGCGAGCCCAGAACAACTGAAAGCAGCCTATGAAGATGGATTTGAGCAATGTGATGCTGGTTGGTTGTCTGACCAGACTGTTAGGTGAGATATTTAAAAGGCCCCTTGACACAGTTTCCCCAAATAAGTACGCTTAGCCTGTACAGGCTTAAAATGCTGACTTATACTTACAAATATGAGCATGCTGCATTTCAGGTATCCAATCAGACATCCAAGAATTGGCTGCTTTGGAGATAAAATGGGAAAGAAAGGAGTCAGAACATATGGACGCCGTTTTCCTAATGAAACTTATGACGTGTATTGCTATGTGGAACACATGGAAGGTAAAATAGGTTCATATTTACTCTGCATTGCAAAATTTAAAAATGACCAGAGATTCTAATGTGGAAAGACAAAGAAATATGGAATTCTGTATAAAATAAGTTTTGGCTGTTTTAAATCTGAAGAAAATTGCTGAATGAAGTGAACCTATAGTTTGCGGTCTAGCAAGCCTTAATTAAAGGCAAATGTGGAGTCTACAAAGAGACGGTCAGATTTAAAGCTGCTATAGTTAGTGCAGTAGATCTCACAAAAGTTCCTGTTGAAGCATCTTATTTTTTGAATGTTATAAAAGGATTTTCAAAGAAATGCATTTAATGTTTGAGAAACTATATATACAATATATATATAAAGATGGATATAGTACATGTGCTAACTGTATTATAGTTCGTAAGGTATGTAATTAAGTTTTTTACGTGTCCATGGCATAAAATTAGACAGATATTTAATTGCAATCCAAGTTTAATAATATCTTTTTAAAAAAGGGCATCTCAGCATCAAAAAGAAACAAACAAGCAAAAACCTTCCAGTGAGTCTTTAGTAAAATTCTTTGCAGTTCCATAGTACTACTAAGGTCTTTGCAAAAGCTGCTAATTGAATGGCCGTATGATTCTTCCACATGGTGACTATGAACCATAGATCGTATTGTGAACCCCATGGTACCTTGTGATGCATGGTTAGGGTCTATGATTGGTCTTTATTCAACAAAGAGTTTGATGTTAAAAAGAAAAATATGGTAAGTTTTTCTGTGATTGGGCAGTTCTAGCATGCACAAATCTCTCTCTTACAGGTGTGATGTTGTAATCGTTTCTTATAATCTCTCTTCTGGAAGTGAATTTAACTATATCCTTTCAGTGGGCCTATAGATATGTTCCAGACACCAGATATCCTTATGCCTAGACATTACTGTGACTAGTTAAGTACATATACTTAAAATATAAATGCAGAAATGGCCTTTCTTGTCCTGTAGCCTATTTTTTTTTTGGCTTTGTGCTGGTTATGCACATGGGAACTTCATTTTGGTACAGAAATACTTTGCAACCAGGACCAAAGTACATTTTCCATTTGCTTCACTGGTCTTAGTGTGTCACACTGCTTCTGTCTTAATAAGTTTTTATTCCACACCAGTTTCACTGTTCCTTTCTAAAAGAAAAAAACCCACAAAACTTATAATTCCTAATTACATATCTTTTGGGCTGATCCTTGACTGATATGCATTTAGATTAGTGCTCTTAAAGTCAGCAGAACAATAAAACAACCATGGCTCTGAGCAAGCCTGCTGTTGTATGTGTATATTCGTAACAAGCAATTGCAAAATTAAAGTGCTCAGTGTTTGTTTGTATTCTATCTTAGAGCAGAAATAAATTAGATCATACAAAGTTTTCTCCTGCTGATGACTGATAGAGACTTCAGTCACTGAAATCAGTAAGCATTTTTTTCTTACTTTTAGTAGCTGAGGATCTGCCCCAGACTATGTTCACCTTGGAGAGTTATAAAATACAAGCAGTACAAGCCTTGAAAAGACTCAAAAAACATATAGGCTTGAGAAGCCTGAAAATTAAATGACAGAATTTTGTTAGTGCTCAGCATTGTCTTAATTTTACTTATGCTGTATCTATATCTGTCAGTGAGCAGCACATCTGAACACCTAGAGTTCGTAACATTGATCCTCCATCAATCCTTGATGGGATTGAATTCTGAATCACCTCTGAATCAAGGCTTTCAAATTCAATTTGGGTCTTTCGTAGCCTACAAAAAGAAGTTTTGACTAATATGTGTCATTCCTGGATGAAGAGCACTGCCTTGTTCCTTTCCCCCTTAAAAACAGAGCATTGTAACTAATATGGAGAAGCTTATCCTGGATGCATCTAAGCCAGCAATTTCTCAGGGTCAAATATTCTCACTGAGCTTTTAAAAATAAATATTAAAAAAAGGCAAAACTGAAGCTGGTTTTAATGAGGCTAATGTTCTGTGCTCAGAACAATCTGGAACCAGGCCATGAGGTTCAAAGAGGTTGCAGCGACTCTGCAGTGTTCTTTGATGAAGATACACATGCATAGGCCTTCAGTTTCTCATGTACATTAATTGATTCTTCTTTGTTACAAAATTCAATTTATCACGATTTATAAGCAGGCATTCCTTTCTGGATAGCTATATATTTCTGTGCTATTGTTGTGGGTGATAATCTGTTTAAACATATACACATCTGTACCACAGTCCAGCTGATAGGTCATAATGTGATCTGCTTGGATATGAAAGCTTCAGCATTTAAGAAATATAAGCTAGCACAGAATATTGGGGATATTTGGACAATCAACCCAGGTAGCAATAAACACGTTCATTTTACCTTCTTCCTTGCACAGTAGCTTCCTGTGGAAAACTGATTAAAGCAAATGCAGTTTCAGCCATTATCTTAAAGTCTCTGTAGCCTGGAATAAGGGTTAAAGACCCACGAGAACAAGACTTGCAAGGGCTTGTAGGTCTGACTTGAAGACTGTGATTGACCACTTCACCTCTGGGATCCATTGAAACTCTTCAAGAGCTTTACAAAGCCTGTTGTTTGGTAACAGAATGCTCATAGAGATAGGCACAGATTCAGAAAGAAACTCTGCAGGAGGCAAAGATTCCTGTGAGTTACATTACTGTCCTTGCCAAAGGTGAAGTGTGTTTGACCTAGCCTTTATCCAAGTTACTCTCAGAATATGCTTTTATAAAAATGTTCTGGAACCTTTTCTCCCAAAGTAGGGAGAGCACTCCATCTTAGACTGGTACATATTGTAGGCTTTTTTGTGCACTGAAGAGAGTGTGAGGCAAAACTGTGATAAATGACGGCTACACGTTTTGTTATGTTAATAGATAATGGCATTGCTACTAGAAGCCCTTTACTGTGGTAGCAAACTGAATCTGAGAAGAGAGGAGAATTCACTTTGCAGTTTTACTATTGACTTCAAGAAAGTAGAGCACAAAGGAAAACTCATCCTGAAGGTATTTACATAGCAGGAAGGTCCTGTATGTGCTGTGAAGAGGCAACTGCTGTCAATGAGATAATTGTCAGTTAGCTGTACAGCCTCTGCCCACTGCATAGGGATTTTTTTTTTCCTTATTATATTGATAACTTTTAATGTCAGGTTATTATAATTGTTAACTAAAGATACTTCCTCCCCCCCTTTTTTTTCCTGTTGTTTGGGTTTTTTGCCTGTTTTCTCAGAAGTTTTCAAAAGAACTGCTGTCCGAAAATAACTTCTAGGAGTCAGGTTTTATGGATTTAGGGTATAGGCATGTTATACTGACATGCAGAAGAGTTAATTTATTCTGTTTGGATGAAAAGAAACAGATGCATGTCAGGAAGACACAGTACCACATCATGGTATAGAGCAAGATAAATTATTCTTCTGTGCCTTCACAGAAACCTAAGCCTCTGAGCCAGATTTCCTTTTTAAGATGAGGCTTAGGAGCCAAGATGGCTTTGTCTATGTAACAGAAGCAATTTCTGTAAGAACAAAGGTTAATTTCAAATGCAGAGCTTGTTTGAAGTTACATAGCATCAATGAGATTACACTTTGGTACAGGCATCTACCGAAGACAGAAAATTAGATAAAATGTCTACAGAAATTATTGGAAAGCAAACATTGCAGTAAACTAGATCCCGTGTTTTGTTTGGTGTATTGTAACACATTCCTACATTGGTAGAGACTTACACTTCAAGATTTAAGGTTAAGCCAAATTTAGAGAATCACAGACTGGTTTGGGTTGGAAGGGACCTCAAAGCCCATCTAGTTCCAACCCCTGCCATGGGCAGGGACACCCCCCACTAGCCCAGGTTGCCCAAAGCCCCATCCAACCTGGCCTTGAACACTGCCAGGGAGCCAGGGGCAGCCACAACTTCTCTGGGCAACCTATTCCAGTGCCTCATCACCCTCATAGAGAAGAATTTCTTCCTAATATCTAATCTAAATCTGCCCCTTTTCAGTTTAAAGCCATTACCCTTGTCCTATAACTACATATGTCACTACATTTCTCATTGCCCTGTCCACCAAAAACTTATTCTGCAAGGTACGACCTTTCTCTTCTAATGAACACTCTCAACACTTCATTAATAACAAAGGACATTCATGGTGCTTCATATACTGTAGAACTGTGCTTAAACATGATTTTTTCCATATGAATTTGAAAGTTCATATCTACATAGCCTGTTCTGATTCAATGCCAAATTTGTTAGACTTATTTGCACTAAAGTCTCCTTATTTGGAGAGACTGTGTAAGTGGGATGACTATTCATGGAATAAGATGGTGCTTGATTAATGATATCAAAATCTGGGCCACAGTGAGAATGTCATCATGGAAGTCATTGAACAGTTATTGGTCTGTTGGCCACTACTAGTGTGTTACCCCAGAAGGCGATAAATGATGGTAGGAATTCTTGCAAGACATTTTAAAATATATGCATATTGAATTTACAGTACTAATTTGGGTACTTGCACTGAGGATTTGTAGGAGCAACACCATTTCAGTTTTCTTCCTTTCTGGCCATACGAAATCACAAAGTTAGCCAGATACATGGATTTCTCCCTGAAACACAAACTATTAGCTTAAATTAAAACCAGTTGTCTAGGCTAACTCTTACCATTTCGTTGTTCTGAGGAAAGCCAGAGAGATTAAGGACTGCACAGTTATAAGTTAAATATTTTGAGTTTTGCTAAAACACACAGAAGAATAATTAAGGGAAGGATTTAAAATTTCTGAGCTCTTAGTGATAAAAATAAGAATCTGGAGTCAAAATATCGTTAAATAGGTACTGGGCATAGTCTCTTATTACAAACTGGTTTACATTGCTCATATTTCATTGCATAGTTCAGTGTACCAATCATTAACAAAAACATATAGGATACCTTTAACTGTGGGAGCTGATTTACTAATAAAGAGTTTAAAGTGATGGAGCTGCAAAGGTTTGGATATAGCTCTGAGGTTCTCTTAACACCTCCAGCTGAACCAGTGTCTGCACCAGTGTCTTCTATGGAATAATCCCCTGAATGGAAAAGGGTGATGGGGAAGGAGAGCTTTCCATTCTGTCTTCAGAAAAGTGTGTATGTGATTGATTTGACAGCGTCAGAAACGGAGACAAAGTGAGATCTGCTCGCCAAAGCCCACTGATGAAGTGAGGGGCTGTGAGAGTGTGGTGCACAGCCAAAGCACAAACTGCTCCATGCAGTGCTGTCTTCTGGCCAAAGCCAGTTAGAAGCCATATATATCTAACACGCATATGTAATATGCAGATGGGGATTCATGCTAAGAAAGTTATTTTGGGGTGGCGGTGGGGAAGATAATACAGTCTCCCTTCCATGCATCATTTTCCCCCCCACAGTGAATACAGGGAAGAGAAATAAAAAACAAGCCCAGTCCTTTAAATACTTTCCACCTAGTCTCATGCAGTTTTGCTATTATCATGGAAATTTCTGTGACAAAAATAATAATTAAAGAAGTCATGGTCTAAAATATGACTTCAGGTGAGAAGTTTCTTCTGTGTGTTGGGCAGCTAAAGATCTTCTCTAAAGTCCATTCTGATTCTGGAGCAACAATTAGATTAGATTTTAAAACTGGGACACAGAGAAAAGGGTCTCGTCTTCATCATTCAGGGCCTGTGGTAGAGTCACAGCCTTTGCACTGGCTTACACTGAACACTTCTTTAGCCTTGAATTGTGTGACCTAATGGAGGGTCATTAATCCAAGATCTCTCAAGGGGAGTCCAGAGCCCAGATAGAGTAACCAAAAAAAAGAAATATTGCCGTGGTGGTTTTTATGCATGACATTGTACTCGAGCTTATAATGTGATAAAGCTTATCTTCGGGGAGATCCAAATATCCTGACATCTAAGTGATTTTTCTAAGAGTAAGGCACAAAGAATCATACAAAATGCAAAGTTATTTTTCCCCCTTTGTATAAGTAAAAGCCAGTGACACTTTGCAACTACAGCAGAGCTCTAAGGATATAGCAGTTGCCATGCTACTCTTCATGCTTGAGTGTGAGCTTATGGGAAAGTGTAGTCTTCCAGTCTCATCCAGTGCAGGCTTCCTGTTCAGCCTATGGTTGTGCACAGAATAGACCTAAGACATTCAGGAGAGTTTAATTAAATCATTACTGATATGTATCAACTAACTTGTTTTAACATGTAAGAGAAAAAGACTTCTTCAGCTTGTCTAACCTTCTGCTTTAGAGTTGAACCTACCTGCTTGGTCTTTGTGGTTTTCCAGTCCTAGAGAGTGTTTCTCAGTAGTTTGTGACTTTTTTAAGGATAGCTATTTATTAGTTTGGTGTGTCAGAGAACCAGATCTTAACAGCAGCAGGATGGAGGAAGAGAACTGATGCTGAGACAAGACTTTTTGTCTGCAGTTTGAGCAAGAGGGGGAAGGCTGGAGCATGAGTTGAATTAATAAACAGGCTAGCTACACATAGCCTCCAAGGCCCCTGCCTATAGTGAAGACAGATTAAACTTTTCAGATCTATCTTGGTACAAATGTATCTGTATTTTTTTCCCTGGAGTGTTCAAGATAAGGATAGTGGTCTCCATTATCTTCACACATGTGTGGAGGGGATGGGTAGATGTGGGCAGTATCTCTTCCCTCCTTGGTGCACAAGCAGTCTAGTAGTCCTGTTGATGGCTGCTGCTGGCTTTTTGTGTGGGCCTTTTGGCCAAAGAGAGAAAGAGAGGAGGAGGAAATGGAAATTCTTGGGACCTGTTGTCCTCAAAGGGCAAGGGTAAATGCTTTAGTCTGCAAAGTGGCCACAGTATTCCTGCTTCTTTGCACGCTTGCTTGTGTTCTAGAAATGAAGCTTTGGACAGATTCCATGTTTCTGAGATGAGAAAATCATGATGGCAGTGTCTCATGACTGCTTGAGCTTTGAACTGCCAGCCATGCGGCTGTGACCAAATGTTTATGAGGAACAGTAATGTCATTTTACAGCATCAGGTGGGAAATGTCTTTAGAATGTTCCATATAACATCAGAAAAGATGATATTTTGTCACTTTTAGCCATCTTTCATACCTGAACCAGGGCACCCTGATCTGCAACTGTAGTCACAGAACACTGGAGCTCTAGCATCCCTGTAAGGGCATCTTTGCTTGATGTGCCACCTCTCAGAAACAACTAATGAACAGGTTTGGAGCTCACCACAGAATCATTATGCTCAAAAAAGGAGAGCTGCCAAATTTTTAGCAGGGAATAATGTTTCTTCTCCTCAAACAAGGACACCACCAAGAAGCCAAGATGGAAAGGTACTGGAACTTTTTTGTCTTGTTTTTATTTTAAATTGTTAGAGTTAAATGTTTCCATCTGTGGAAATTATTAGCTTTTTGTGTATTTAATATCCCTTTGGATATTTTTACATCTTTCTTTAGTTGACATGGAAGGTAGTGAAGGTTGTAGATTCTGAGTACCCAACCACAAGGTAAAGCTTGTGAGCACCAAATTCCAGATAGGACAGTAATAATGAAGGTTCCTGTTGCTCTGTGAGAACATAATAAGGGAAAAGACTAAAAATATTACAACCAAATAAATTTAAATATCTCCTTAATATTTGTCATTCCCTTATGTAGATTGGATAATAGTGATGACATTTCATAGTTGGTTGACCAGCCACCACCCACAGCAGTTGGTATGTTACCAGATGGGTCAAAAGGTTTCAGTAGGAGACTCACAGATTACCTCTTAAGCTTCTGTGCAGTTTGGAAGAATCCTTCAGACATCTGTAAAACTTTTGCCATTAACTTGCGTGTGGTCCCTTCACATGCCAGGTGAAAGTGACTTGTAGCTCATTTTGTTGTGTCTGGCATGGTGGGTGATAGCATGTGAAGTTGAGGAGGTGATGCTCTGCTCTGGAGGAGAGTGCCACATAGTCAGGCTCAAAGACCTCCTCTAGGAAGTGGCAGCCCACCAATCCCTTCATTGTGGTTTCATCCATGGAAAAAAAAAAAAATACCGGTGAGGTCTGTGCCGGAGGGCTTACATCTAGATTCATTACTTCTACCCTAGTCAATACATGTTGTGTATTGACCCCCGGCTATGGTTCTAGCCTGCCTTTATTTCTGTGCTTGCTTTTAAGATGTGTGATTCACGAAATTCACATCTACAAACATGCCCAGCTCAGTGAGATGCCTTGTGATGAGAGAGAATAAGTGAATTAACCTTCAAAGGAATGAAGCTTGCTATAAAACCAGCTGATAAGTCTGTAGATCTTAAGCTTTGTCCTTGGGGGTTGTGGTGAATCAGCTTTTGTCTTCAAGAGAAAAAGCTGGCTTCTTCATCTGGCTTGATATATTTGAAAGAGAGGGAAAAAGCATGACTTTCATCAGGTGTCTGTTTTAACCAAGCAAAACAAACACATGTAACAGGAAAATCCCGGGGATTCTTCAAGTGCTCTGACCGCTGAGGCTGGATGATCAACCTGAAGCTTGGTTTTAAACAGGAGCCAGCAATAATATACATTACATTATTGTCTGCAGTCTAAACATTGTCACGGTCTCCATTTCACCCCCTGGTACTATAGAACTAGTTCCTCTTCATCTGCTGCTCTAAGCCCTGGGGTTTGCCTGCATAATATTGCAAAGTTCAGAGTGTACTCCACACACATGCACTCTCTCTCTCTCTCTCTCTGAGTCTGCCCTGCTTTGTTGTTGGTAGCTATGTCATTTGTCTATTGACGAGACAAGTTTTCTCTCTTAATTTCCTTGTTTCCAGCGTTTTGGCTACCAAATTGAGGTGCTTTCAGATATCATAATAAAGACACTGTAAGAGTGTGATAGGATGAATCCTTCTGCTAAATATGAAACCCATTGTGCTTCCAAAAATAGTAATTAATTTTAGAGACTGCATGGATTAATTACATTTTATTAGCTTCACCATTAATTTTTTTTGTTTTTTTGGAGGAAGTTTCTGTGCAAGGGTCAAATCCTTTTCTCTTTGGTACTTTGAAGGAGTCAGCAGTCAGCTACATTGATTGACATGCTGAAAGTCAGGAGTGGAGCACAAGTCCTGTTTCCATGGCCTCTTGAAAGCCTCTGTCAGTTTTGAGGTTGAGTCCATGAAAGAGCTCAGCAGAACCTGAGCTCCATTGTACAGTTTTTCTTGATGTGCTAGGCAGTGCCAGAGGAAGTTCCTAGAGCTCTGTTTTTTCTTCAGTGATCAGCACCTTTCTGCACATGCTGCCTTCTGTGTTTCCTGCTCTATTGCTCAGCTTTTGTGTAGACTGACTGGGGAACAATGTGTTTTCCAACTCAAGTTCTCACTACGAGAGAAAAAGCCACATTGACAGTGAAATTGGACCAGTGTTCTTTTCACATAGGATAAACTGAATTTCCACATTGCTGCGAGGATAAAGAAGTGAGGGATTATCAGGTAGAAATTCCAGAATATGCACCCAAAATATCAATAGTTTGGTAGACATCACTTTCTGGCCAAGGAGACTGGTGGTGAGCAAGTGTCACATCACTAATGACGTCAGAGAGGCAACACAGATAGCAAAATGTCCCTGCGCTTTCTTTCTCTTTTTTTTTTGTTTTTTTTTTTTTTGTAAGGTGATTTTGGAAGATTGCAGGAAAACTTTTTAAGTGTTTCTGAATTTATGTAGCAAGCAATAACTTTATTAAACTCTTGCTTTGTTTTTCCATTTTAATTCCAACAATTATTACACACATTAAGTGCACACTCAATCATACTGAATTTTAATTTATTTTGAAACTGGACTGTCAAATTGTGGAGTCGTATCTCCTAGGGTAAATGACTGCTATTTGGAATCTAACTTTTGCATTTTACTGGATTTTTGTAGAATAAGAATTCTGGAATCACAGAAAAACACATTTTAAGTAGAGCAGTTGCAAGCTGTCATTTTTAGCATCTTTGTACCCTGTATCGTATCACTAGCATTCCTGAAGTAAATATTTACATGGTATATGATGGAATAACAATAAAGGCATTTTGCGGTTTGCTCTGGCACCTTTTTGCCTTCTTTGTGAATTTATCATCACAATTTTTTTGATATACCAAATAGAAGGCAAAGAATGTGGCTTTGGACTTCACTTATTGGGCTGATCAGGTTAGGATGCATTTTTCCTTAAATGTATGGGGTTTTTTATCATTTAGTTTTTCTGGTAAAACACCCTTTGACAGAGATGGTATCTGTATAACAGCAGCTGACTTTAAGAGATGAATTAAATAAATAGATATGGTGTCAGTAGAATAGATTCAATAGAAAGAAAGATATACCACTCATCTTTTAAATGTGCAGTTCTATCAATATTACATATATGGGCATACTCCAAGGAAAATTTAAGGCAGATTTCCATATAGAAATGCTCTTGTGCAACTTGGATCAGTCAGTTCTCTGCAAAGTGGCCTCTTTTACAAAAGTACAGATTAAATCTTGCATTTTGATGTCTTACAGTAAGACATAACTTTTCACTAAGTTTCTTGCTTTAAGAGAGTGCAGACAACAGCTCAGAGGAATAAATACCCCTAACTTTAATGATGTTATGCACAAGCTACGTTTGGAGGCAATGATCCAGTTGATGGCACAATTGCTTTGCTATTAATCTTGCACTGTTTATTCATTTTCCTGTGTATTCAATAAGATTTTCCCAGAAGGAATGTTGTGGGATTGTTCGACATTATTTAATTTTTGATCTATCATATTTCTAGAAACCATTAAAATGCATTGTTTTTCTTACTTGTCTCATTTTCTTGTCTAACCAGACCGATATCTGCTATTTAATTGCAATCATTTTAGCTACTAATTTTTGTATACATTGTGGTTACTGTGTGAGAGGATAAGTGAATAGTCCTCAGAACAGAGGGGGCTGTTCTGCAAAATTTCTTTGCTCCATTGTTTCATGATACTGCTGTTGGGACAGCATGATGGGATAACTGCATCCATCATTCTGTATTGGCCATGACACCAGATCTGTCCCTTGATGCAGAAAAAGCTGTCTTCTGCAGAAGTATTTAATAAAAGAGGGTATTATCCCCGTGGTCTGAAGAGCTGAATGAGGATGAATGATTCTTTGCTTTCCTTACCTGTCTTCCAATAGACATGCCCTTTACCTCTAAGTCAGAAACTCCCTACAACACGTATAAAGAAACTTACACAATGGAATTGATATTACAGCTGCAATAACAAATCAGAGTTTCTACCTCGGAGGAAAAATAAAATTGACACATTGCCTCCTTTCACACTTGCATTCCTTTCAGGCCTGAAACAAGCGTAATATTGATGTGAATGAAACTGGTTGGGGTAACATAGTTTCTGTCTGCCTTTTACTAGGTTGCCTTGAGACAACTGCAGAGGTAAGACAGATTGCATGTCCAATATGAATAAGCATTGCTTTCCTGCCACAGTGACTGCTGTAGTTGAGGAAGAGAATTACTGTCTTGTTACAAAAGTATTTTGAATTTGCACTTTTTACCACAGCTGAATGTGTTAATTTTAGGTCTCATCAATTCCATCTGAAGTCTGAGCAAAAACCAGAAAGGAATCAGTTTATTGTTTCATTCCCAGGACATGAACATTAGAGCCTTGATTTTGTTTATACTGTTTGGGTGAATGAGGTGACCAAGCCAACTTCCAACAGTTTGGAAGTAAAATATTAGATGTGCTATTTGTTTTCTTTCAGTTTCCAAATGGATGGCTATTATTTCCAAATTGTTATTTTGCGGAAGCATTCTAGACTAATTCAGCTTTTTCACACAAAAAGGGCTTTGTGCATGCAACATGTCTAGAGCATTTCCTCACCTTTGTTTCCCCATGAGCAAGATGAAAACTGGTGGAAACATGACATTAGAAGCTGCTGTGGAGCATCCAGTGAAGAACATTTGCTTTTTTTGTGTATCTCAAGTGAGATTCTAGTGATGACTAAAAAGGTCAGATAAGAGGCTTGCAGATGCAAAAGATTTGTTCGACTGAGAAAGTAAATTCTGTTGCACTGGATTCAATTAGTGCAGCTGAGTTGCAAAACCTACTCTAACAGAGGTCACAGCGGAGCTTCAAGGATGCTGTTAACTCTGCCTAAAGACTGAGGGAGGGACTCAATCTCCAACCACAGTGTACTTCGTGGCATAAAGTTTGCATATAATTGCTCATGCTTTGTGGTAGGTTCCTGTTCATATTCAAATCTGGGACATGTGATTTTCCAACTATTTGATTTTTTTTTTAAAGCAAAAAACCTCTTCAAACAAATCTTGGGAAAAAACCCAACCTTGCAGGACACTGAAAGAGGGGAACTAAGCTGACTTGATGGTGGTATGTGATACTCAGTCTTTGTGATCTTTGTTTCCTTCCTCTAGATGAAGTGGTTCACGTCTCAGTCCCTGAGAAGCTCACCTTTGAGGAAGCTAAGGAGCTGTGTCGGAAAAGAGATGGCGTTCTTGCTTCTGTTGGGAACTTGTATGTCGCCTGGAGGAATGGCTTTGACCAGTGTGACTATGGCTGGCTGGCGGATGGCAGCGTTCGTTACCCAGCCTCGGTGGCAAGGCCCCAGTGTGGTGGAGGTTTACTTGGGGTGAGAACCCTGTATCGCTATGAGAACCAAACAGGCTTTCCTTACCCAGATAGCAAGTTTGATGCCTACTGCTATGAACGTAAGCTTTTTTTTATTTATAATTTTCAGTATGCTCACCATGCTAATCCTGAAAAGTGTTCACTGTAATAAGTGTTTTGTTTCAGTTCTTGCAGCATGCATGATGGTTTTTAAAAATGTTTTATCACTACGGCTTTACAAAAAAAGAGGGAAAAGCTGAAATAAAACAAATGTAAAGTAACATTGGCAGATAAAGATAGGCAAAGTTTTAAGGTAAGATTTCAGACTGAATAGTGTTTTTACACACAGTGACACACCGTACCCACAGTCACCCTGAGTCTGCAGATGCTACATATTTTGGTGCCTGAGTGTACACTGGTACCTTTGTGTCATGTCAATGAACATAAGAATAGAAGAAATGTTCTGCTTGACCAGGTGAATGACTGTCATCTAACTTGATATTCTGTATCCAATGATGGCAATAAGAGAGGCTATTTACAGACTGCATACAAGCCTGTCCATTTTGTGGTCCCTGAGATGCCGGTGATTTGGGGGCTATCTCTGGATTACAGGTGTTTTGTCCATTCATAATTTTTTAGCCTTCTAAAGCAGTTTCAAGTTGTCCTCTCCCTTGTTTAGTGTTTCATGTGCCAGTCAGCTGGTACTGTGGACGGTCTAAATTGCCTTTCTTACTACTACTTGTTTCCCTCCTGGTATTTGCAGAGGTACATCAAGCATTTGCCACGTTCACCTGGTATACTGCATCAATCTAAACCAGACTTCCTTCACACCTGTCAGCTTTCCTTTGTCTTTGGGGTTAAATAATCCTCTGTAAACTCTTCCATCTTCAGTGCCAGCAGCCTCGCTCTGCTATTATTTTGGTGCAGCATATCCTTGTGTAGGTTCCTTTTGTCCAAAAAGATTCACCAGCTTCTAGTGTACTTGAGTTTCTCTTCCCTATATCATCTCACAAGTGCACCAGTTCCAGATCACTGCCTGTCTCCAGGCCTTCCTGGAACTGTCAGTGCTTCATAGACCACCACCATGGATGTCCTGGTCTCATCTGCCTGGCCTTCCCCAGACCATCCCTCCTACGTTTCTCTCTGTCATTAGTGATGACTACTTAATCTTTCAATACACCTCCAGAAACCCATCCATGCATCTCATGATGTGCAACATTTAAGTTTCTGTATAGTCCTTTCAAATACCACAGACCAGCTATCTGTGTCTGTTGAGAGGTTTCCACCACCTTTCTTCCATTCTTTAAGACCCCCTCCATCACCAGAGTGCTCTTTGTGCAACAGGACACTGCTACTGTTGGAAGGTGCATCACACCTAAGACATCAGAGTGCTTCTTCCCAGCTGAATATCCTACTTCCCTGAGACTCGCAGCCTCCTCAGCAGCATAGGGAGGTTGGACTGTTCAACAGTTTTCCTTCAGGCCTCTCTGTTCAAGGAAATTCCTGTGGTTGCAAATAGTACAATTGACATTAACATGTAAAGGCGTCTTGCATCGATATAAAAGTTCAGAACTTGGTCTTTAACTACGAATATCCAGGGTTTTTGGACTCAGTCCTGTGACTCTAAGTCACAACTGCTTGAAATGTGCAGTCTGTACTGTCCCCGTTTTGTGGATGATGAACCATCTGCAGCTGCAGATCTTTCCAATTCAGGCAGTGAAGACACATTTATGAACAAACCTTACTGCTTGAGAACCAGTCCCAACATCTGGTGTAATGTTACAGTCTGGCTGTTCTCAGACACTCTTCTCTGCAATATTTTAAAATAGGACTTTTTTTTTTTTTTTTTCCTTTGTTGCTTGTGGGTATGATGTTCCAAAACTTTTCATGTAGAAGTAGTCATGTAGAAGGAAACTGCATACAGTTAAGTTCAGGAGTGTGTGCTCATAATCTACAGAGAAGAGTTTTATCACTCCTGCTGTTCCTCCCCTGAAATTTTTTATGATCAGTTTTAAGTGTCATGGGTAAAATTGACTTTAACGATGAAATTCATCAGTCCCTCTAAAAGACCAAAGTCGTGACTGGACATTTTGCACATAATCTAGTCTTTTCTCAGGACAATTTTCTGTTTGCGCAAATTTCACCCTTATCAAACAACATGTACTTTTTCAATGTTCTTTCCGGAAGTTTTAGTTAACAAATTCTAGTGACATACCATTTGTTCTAAAAACATCCTTGATAAGTATTGGGTTGTTGCCTTTTGTATAACCGCTTTTTCTGCAAATTCTTGCCCTTGATACACAGAATAAATATTTCATCAGTTTGCAACCTAAGAAGTAGACAGTGTAAGACTATCAACCCTTTTACAGGAAAAAAGACTAAAAGAACCTACACTGTTTGGTAGACAGTGGGCTGCTCTTTAGCAATTTTAACTGCAATCAACATTACATCAGAATTAAATAAACGCTGCTAGCTAGATGACTCAGCTTTTGCCAAATACATCTGTTTTTCTGTAGGGAAACGCAGGAGTGTAATGCTGAACCCTGCATCCTCCTTCACAGTGCCTGTCTGCCACATATTTCAGAAGTTACTGAAAGCTCTGTCTCCCTCTTGGAAGGTGCCTGGGGTCTCACAGCAACCAGCTGTAACTCTTCATTGCTTTTGCTAAAAGATTTACACAAGAGGTGACTAATTAGTCTTGCTGCCTAGCATCCTGGCCTTTCACATCTCAAGCAGCTGCCTGAAGCAGTGGCTGTAGAGTGAGTGACTCTCTCCAGTTAGAGCCTTGGAGCCAGTCCCTCTTTGGGGGGCAGAAAAAAGGAGAAAAAGAAAAAAATGGATCTACAGCAGGAGGCTTGAATATAAGTCCTTTTTTTGAAATCATCATATTTTTTCTGAAGTTTCTCCCAAAACTTTCCATTATCTGTATTTCAAAGTTTCATTGCAGTAGGCCATCACATAAAGTCCGCTATCCCCAACCTCTGAGTGCTTTTAGCTTGATATGAAGCCTTTAAGCAGCTATTCCTGCTGTGTTGGACAGCAAAACTGCCCTCCCAAGAACTTGACTCTTTCCACATAACAACAATCCAGTGCTTATAGCTCTTACCGTGCTCATGTGTCTCACATTACATGTTTATGTTTCCCTCCTCACCTGAATACCCAGTCACACCAGCAAAAAACTTCTGTTGCTAGAAAAAGAAACAAAAAAGGGATGTTGTTACACGCATTTCTGAGATCTTGGTCAGCCAAAGTGAAAAACACAGCGTGCCTCTGTGAACAGGGGAGGATCAAGCCAGCTATCCAGGTAGCACCAGCGCCAAAGGTTTGCAGCATAGATGTTCATGTGGTTATCTCGTTTTTTTTACAGCATCCCCGTAAAGTTTCCTCTGCCTCCTGAGTGAAAGCTAGCAAAGTTCCCAGTGACTTAGCTCCAAGGGCAATGGCCACATGTTGCACATTTAGTCTGAAATGAAATGGCAATGATCGAGGACCTTTGTCTGCCACTTTTACTCATGCTGAGTAATACTGTATTCCCTGCGTAAGGCCACCAAAACAAATGCCTCCCAGCCACAGAAAGGATCAGTCCAATGCTTGAATTTACACATATTCTGAAGCAATAGATTTGTGGCAAAGCAGTCATCTGTTTTAGTCATTACGAAGAAAATTGTGTATTTAAGAAAGGAGATAAGTCTTTCTTCAGCCCTGCTTAGAGTCTTAACTCTTATCCTGTAATTAAACTCTTTTTGGTGGAAAGTCTCAAAATATTAATTTTAAATTAGAGTTAAAAGGAACCTCAATCCGTATTTTGAATATTTTACTTACTTTAAAAAGGAATCATGTTTATTAAAATACATGAAAAACAGTAACTCAAGTAGTAAATTCAACTTTAAAATGCACTATTTTCAATTAAATAGCCAACCTGGACAGCATTTAACAGTACAGTTAAGTTCATGATTTTAATTTCAGCAGTGTTCTGGTTACAAAATTACATTGTACAAAGTGTCTTGACTTTATGAAAATAAAAGTGGCCCAGACTAATAATACATGATTTTAAATCTAAAATTCTTGTTAAAAAATAAAAAACCTTCTTCACTTTGATCACAAGTGTTTTTCACTCTACAGAAACCACATGGCTCTGAGTTTCTGAAACATTATCTGCGTGTTTCATCTCATCCCTCCAAGACTTTCAACAGACTTTTTCGTTCTTTTTTTCTGAGAAAGACATAGTCATGTATCTGATGGGGCTTGAAAAAAGTTTCAGGTTAGGCACATGATTAAGTACTTGAAGCTCCTTGGAGGCCATCATCAGGGGAAAAGTTTTTCAAGTGTTAACACTTAGGATTTATAACATATTAACATATTTACAATTAAAAAAAAGAAAGAAAGAATAAGTATTGCTGCACAGTTATATTTATGTATAAGAGAATAAAACATTGTATCAGAAAAAAAAAATTTAATGGGGTACCTATTTAATAGTTAGTTCTTGCATAGAGCTATAGGCTATTTGTTTAATTCCATCCCTCATCCCCCCAGTCTCATCAGATCTAATTCACTGAAGTTTGTGGGAATCTTGTCACACGCTTCAATTTACTTCGGATGGAACATTTTATACTACAGCTTCTGTAGAATAAATTGCACTCCAGAAATGCACTAATCAAAATGTATACAGTTTTTGTCTTATATACCAGCAACAAAACTGAACTTCATGAATTTCATACAGAGGTGGTTGAATTTTTGAAACATAAATCTACGTTTTGCTGAGAAACGCTGATTTGTTAAAGCTGAATTCTTTCATAGACCTGTATTGATTTTGGCAAATCTTTCAGCAAAACATTTTTTATTTGACTCAAAACATGTGTTGACCATTTTGCTCTGGATTTGACCATTTTGTTTCAGATTTGCTCTCTCATTTTGACTTTGTTTCATGCACCTTTGTTGTTTCTCTTTGGTTATGCTACTTTGGTTTGGCATTATGATTTCATTTTAGCCGGAGATTGGAAAATTCCAGTTCTGAGACAGTATTGCCGTAATCAATTGTTCATCATGAAAGGAGTCCAATATAGCCCCATCACGAGTGTATCCAAGTCAACCACTGCTTGTGACTGAGGGCCTCTTTCTTTGATACTTAATCTGTATAGAGCTCAAAATCAGACTGCACTTTTATAAAGAAATATAGGAAGTAGCAACCTTCATAGTGCGTAGCAAGACAGACCTTTGTAAGATGAAAGTGGAGAATAATTGTCTCTCTGCAAACCTCTCCCCTGCACACCTGAAAACCTCACCAACCAAACTCTCTGTTTCTTGTCAGTTCAAGTAAGAGTGTTTCGCTAGGACAGAGGTGTTTGGTATTACAAGGTGACTTGCAAGTGACTTGTTCTTCTATGGAGGACTTCAGAGCAGGGAAAGATAAAAAAAAGCCTCTTTTTTGAGAGGTCCTCCAACATGAGACACCACGATTGCAACTAAGGCTCAGAAAACATCAACTGTGCTCCACTTGTCCAGCAGCAGAAAGGATAAGATTTTCACGCATAGCTCAAAACCTGGCAGAAGAAATCTTGTCCTCTCTTTTGCTACATGTGACTTAGTTTGGAAAACTTTGAATAACTAGGCAATTCTGTCCTTCTCCACAGCAACCGTCGGTAGCTACATGTCCCAGCTATTTCCTGGATGAGGGAATTATTTCCAGCCTGATGTCAGGGACTGTATTACTGGAGATCTGTGGATTTTTGATCAGTATGGGAATGAGCACAGAATACTGAAGACATAGGGCGTGGTGACATCCAGGGAACAAAATTGTCAATCTGAAGAAAAATAACAACAAAAAGTTTATCCTAGACAAAACACAATAGCGTACTGACCATAATAAAGCCAGTGTCCCCCACCATTTCACAGTCCAGCATCAGAATGGATAAAATGCCTTTGAACAGGCAAGCGTCTCAAGGTCATGGCACTGACTGCAGCGTATACAAGGCTGTTGGCTCTGCTCATGCTTCCTTTCCCCTCTGTGAAGGTGAAGCTATGAAAAGGGCTTAAGCTGCCTTACCGAGGCAGCTGCCACCAGATAACAATTCTCTAGTTTTTATTATTTTGCTAAGAAGGTAGATTTCTTTCAGATATGCAGTTCAGCAAGACCTACATAGCTGCAGAGATCTCCAGTAATATCTTGGACCAGGTGTAGGAGGAATAAATCTCTGAAGCTCTCTACTGGATTTAAAGCAAGAGGCAAACATCACAGAGGCTGTGCACACTAGCAGCTTGCAGCATGTTTCTTAATTCACTCTGCTTCAGTTGCATGGCTGAATTCTGAGACGTCAGTCAGACCATGCTGAAAGCGAGAAGAAGACCTCAGTCCACTTCGGACAATCCTGTGCCGCAGACCTCACTAATACGTCACCCTAAGAAGGAGGAGGAGGTGGTAGTTGGGTGCAGCTTGACCTTTTAAAACCTGTGTAGAGTATTACAAACAGAACCTAATTTATCAATCTAACTGATGTATGTGGAGCAACTGTTTGCAGCATCAGGAGGTGGAGCTTCAGGAGGAGACACTGCTTTGGCCAGAGCAAGTAAACTTGCATTTATCTGACTGATTCAAAACTGGGTTCTTTAAGAATAGTTCCTAAGTGCAGACATTGTGGACAGAGGGACAGAGGAAAGAAAAGAAGACACAATTAAAGGCATTTTCCTTTCATTCCCTCAGGTCACTGAACGGGTCAGGTAACAAGGATGGGATTAGGAGCAGCAAGGTGAAGAAGAAGTAAAAGATCCATCCCTTTAGGTGTTCAAGTAGAGGAAAGATAAATTGGTTTTGCCCTTTAATACCTTTGCTCACTGCTGTGGGAACTCGTTACCACTCATGGGACATAGGAGTAATTTATCTCCTTTCACACTAGTTGGGGAGAGCAAAGCAGCAAGAATTTTTCTGTCAGTTCCTGACTCGAGTGACAAACTTGGCACTCTATGTTCTTCAGTTTTTTTTGTGGTCAGGAAGCAAAGATTGTTGCTTTTATTTGGTGCTGGGATTACAGATGACTAAAGAAGCTCGCTGATTTTTTGTCCTCTTTGGCAGTTTTATTATAAATAATGTGGAAAGAGAAATTCTTTTTGCTATTGTTCTTTTGTGGATAGATTGACAGGTTATAATTTGTTCACAGAACTACACTTGCATGTGGGGAAGCCAGGAGATAACATATCCTTCCCATTTAACCGCCTGACTTCAGAAGTTATGAAATAGCAAGTGGTTTTACTTAAGTGTGTTTTTGCTCACAGAGCTAATAGAGCTGCTGCCTCTGCTGTTTTGTTAGCTGGAAGAAAAGAACCTTGGGCAACGGTGTTAAGAGGATGCATGACCTTTTGTTGTGTCTCTAAGTTTTTCCTTACAAATAAGATAGACTAATAGCTTTTAAATTATTATTATTTTTTTTAAGAGTCCCATTATTTTTCTCTGTTACCTCACATATTTTGTAAGTTGGAATAGACACTGCATTTTGATTTTTTAAGTTATTTTTCTCATTACATTTGGATTGTGTTTTGATGTCACTACATGGTGTAGGTAAGTGGGAGTATACACCTGGAGTTATAGAGAAACTCTTATGGCTGCAGTATCAGATTTTGAATCTTCCTCGTGCTCTCACACACCGCATAAGCAATGAACAGAACTCCACATCCCATATAGAATTTTCTCCTTCAGAAAGTACACCCAGATAACCTGAAGTTATTATTAAACAGCACAGAACATACTAAAATACTAATTTGGTAATTGCAAAGGTAAACCATGTCTGAAGTTGTGTAGTGTGATTTCCTTGAAAAAAAGTTAAGTTTTAATATTGCTCCATTATTTTAAATCTTTTTTTAAAAAATGGTGGGAGAGAAGAGGAAGAAAATGCTGTACAGTGAAAGCATAATTTAAATAAACAGAGAATGAAAAATACAGTATCTCTGCAAAATCATATATTCTATCCAAAATCAACTTCATGCAGGTTATTCAACATAAAAAGAATGAATTAAAAAATGACAAGATAATCTTTGATATGAGCAGCTGTTGGTGAGATAACTTGCTTTCTTGCTGCTAATATGTTCATGAATTTTATTAGGAAAATCTTCCTCATGTCTTGAATCAGAAGAAGGACAAAGGAGATAGCATATTGCATGCATGATGCAAGGAGTACAGTAATGTAAAACATCTGGGTGGAGTGGATGACAGTTCAAACTGATACTCTATTAAAAAAGCAACCTTTTCTTTGTTTTTGTTTGTTTTTTTTTTTTTTTTAATTTTTCCTAAGAAAAAAAAATATAGATTTCTCTGTGAAAAAGCATCTTTTTCTGAGCCACTCAAATAAGTTTGTGAACCTGAATGATGTGTATGAAAACTTACATATCAAAGTTATGACAAAGAAGTTTTAGAGGCCCTGTAGTTGATTTTAACCAGAACTACTCTTTGCACACTGGTAACCCTGTGCCAGTTTTCACAGGAGAAAATTTGGCTGTTTATTGACAAACTGTTAAAAAAATATGTGCTTTTCTTACACCAGTACATAAATATAATATTTATTGACTCATTAATATAAGTAAATCAAATACGCTTGGTGGTTTTTCAGTTTTACTTCATAAATATGTATCCATTTTAACAAGTAATTAGCAGATAATGAGTCATCAACAACAAATAACTGCATCTCAGGCATAAATATGTGAACTTTTGGGGTTTCCAAATGTTTCTTGGAAATTGGAAAACTACATAAATGGTTGTAAGTGTACACAATCTTCCAGCAGTGATGAAATAAGTTGCCTCTTTTCCCCACAGATTTTAAAATCTATTCTAATGCCCTCACTTTTGTTTAGCTTTGTTAGAGGGTATTATGTTTTCGTATTCTTTAAAACAGTGATCTTGATAGTCACTTAACAGATGGTAATTAGGGTCAACTTGATGTTGGCTACAAAATACATGCAATCTGCATGGAGGAAACTTATCTATGGTTAGAAGGGACAATATGAGACTATGCTGTCTCCTTTCCGTTTTGCCATAAAAAAAGAGCTTAATGGGCAAATCGGTGGATTCTTTGGTAGAAATTCAACAATTACCAAGTACCACTCAGGAGGACAGTGCTAACTTATGTGCATTCTTCACTCCCTAGCTGTGCAGTAAAACTCTGGTTTAAACCATCCCCATGCAAGCAGAAAGGGAAAGAATTACAAAATTTGTTGATTCTTGATTGTGTGAACACAATTGCATACTTAAATCACATAGGCATTGAAAAGAGCAATAAACATCTACTTCAAGTTGTAGAACCCCAAAACACAAAATTCACTTGGGTTAATGCTGCGCTTTGCTTATTGGGATTTCAAGAACTTTATTCCTTCTTGCTCAACTAAATGTTTTAAACTACAAAAAAAAAAAAAAGTACCTAAGTCTTCTTTGTAAAACTACAAAATGATTTAACATATGGTAGGAAAAAGAATCCATCCCTTTTTCTGCTGGGAAAGAACACTACCACTTCTAATCATAGCAATGTTGTATTTTCCTACCCTCATAATTTCCCTTTCCCTTTCACTTCTCATTCAAGAAAGCTGAAATATCAGCTCTTTTTACCTCATTTCCCTACTCTGTAAATCTACCCATTCTTCTAGAAATCCTAAGTGGCCATCATCTGGCAAGCCTGTCTACTTCAGGGTAAACCAAACAGGTCTCTTGCAAAGGTGATATTTTCAAAGCTTGGTGTGTGAAACTAAACAAATATTTGTGTGACCCTAACTTACACGTGCGGAATTCATATCTGCAAATACCAAAGGGCTACCTAATTAGACATGGGTGTGTGAAAAGAACTGATTTGTGCATACATACTCTGTATGCTTAAATATAAATTGTCATTGCACAAATATGTGACTTAAGTTGAGTCTTTCTAAATTTTTCACTTATTTTCTTCCTCTTCTTTTCTCATACTATTAGCTCCTGCAAGTCCTGAGTCAGTCAGAGGCTGCACCATCATCTAGAACATCTTCATCCCCATATGCCTGGCAGTAAAAATCCAATCTCAGAACTCACTTTCCCCCCTGATAACTGGTATTCATACCTTACATTGAGTAAAGTTTCCTGATCTCTTTTATTAACTCACAGCTGTAATAATGAGCCTTTGGCTTCAATATTTTCTTGTAAAATACTGTAACTGTTTCGATTTTTGCATGTTAGGGGAATAGAGTTCTTTGCTCTTTTAGAGGTTGAGCAAAATTTTCTTTTAAAGGAAGCCACACATGTAGTTGTGTCTGTCTGGTAAGCAGTTAGTCCTCATATATAGCCTGTTCAATGCATTCTTCATTTGCTTAGTGTGATTTAAAAGATCATATTTTTCTCTTTAGTTGCATCCATATAAGATTTGACTCTCAGATACTTAGCTATTAACAGCACTGATTTAAGACATTCACATCTTTCAACTGTCTGCTCGCATTGCCCTTCTGTAGATTACCAACCTGGAAGAACTGGTGGAAGGGAAGATGTTTCCACCCTAGGCTTTTCCCAAGTAAATCCTGTTTTCTGAGCAGAAACTAACCTTTTTCAGGAGTTTAAAACCTGATATCGACTTTGCAGTGTCATGGTTGTCCACACACAATTCCTTCTCAGATAGGATGGAAATCTGGGGCAGAAGGACTGGACAAGGCATAAGGCGGCAAGATTCTTTAAAACATCACAGTTTAGTTCACTGGAAAGACCTTTCTTTGCGTCTCTTGTGAATCTAGGATAGCTACCCCCTTACTCCTCCCATCATTCAGAAGGTTCAACACTCTGCCTTTTCATGTTCAACACACCCATAGAAGCACTTCTGTGTGTGAAGGAGCTTCAAATGTGTATCTTTGAAGTGTTTTCCAAAGATCAACATCTTTATAGTATTAACTTTATGATGTTATGGTTTACTGTTCTCACCTTTCCCCATAATAAATTTCTCTCAGTGTAATTTAAATGCAGGGCAGCAGCTCTTGCGGCATTGTAAAACAGTACTTCCTGATGGCATGTTTGTTCCTGTTGCTTAAGCATGCTTTCACTCCAGTGAGGGTTCTTTTTTGCAGTTTGTAATTATGTGCTGAAAATAAACTAAAGTGGTATTTTACTCCCTTTATATATTTGACTTGTATGCTACAGTAAATTTTGAAGAAAACCCACAGGTTTGTAGTACCACTCATTCATGACATCATGAGATAAACTTTTATATTGCCTGATCAGTACTTAGCTGTCTGATGGGTACTCATAATATGAGGACTTGTAGGCGTGATTATATTAACAATGAATTTGAAGAATACTGCTGTTCTTATTATTTCATCTGACTTTAAGTTAGATGTTCTGCAGCCTTATGATGTGTTACTTTATGTCATTCAAAGCACTGTTGCATACTAAACAACTATCTAAAGCCTTTCAGTGTTATACTTATTTCTCAGTGTAGCATTTAGTTTTTGTTGGGAACATTCAAACTGAATTAAAGTAACATTTGTTTGCGTTCTGACAGAATGATTCCTTAACTTTTTTTCTTTCTTTTTTAAGGTAAAAAAATCATAACAGAGCCTACAACTGTTAAGCTGATTACATCTCTGAAAACTGACAGTGTGAAAAGTTCATCTGCTAAAGTTACTCTTAAACCTCCTGGTTTTGAGACTCCGATTACTGAAGTGGCTGTCACCAAAACAGAGGTCCCTGCTTTGGAGGAAACAACCTTAGAGACTAAAGAAGATACAGAAATGACTACTGATGTGGCTGAGGAAAAAAGGGAAATGGAGGTGCTTATGGAGAACATTAAGTTAACCACCCTTCTACCTCAGACTGTCACAGATGGAGAAATAAGCACTTACGATACACTGGGAAGGACTGAATACGATGTTTCACCTAGGTTAACAAAGAGTACATCTGCAGCTTTGGAGCTGGAGCACACTTACTCTGAAGCAGAATTGCCCGAGGAACAAGGTAGGTCTGAAAGCATTGAGGACGCTTTCTTGACCTCTGTAGTTTTTCAGGATAGCACAGCTGTAGCTAAGAGTTCCCCTGGTTCATGGGAAGATACTGAAACAGGAGATACACAAAAACATGATCCTGATAATCAGACTGAACAAATAGAAGTGGGTCCTATGATGACAGCTACAGATAGCTTGTTACCAACATCTCGGAGAGAGTTTCCCAGGACAGGGACTTCAGTTTCACTAAAAAAAGAGAATACGTATCTTGGTGCCCAATCAACAAAAGAACCCACAAAAAAGTCAATGGAGGCCAAATCTGATGAGAAACTTACAACAGTTGTAGTCCCTACAGCTTTGTTCACTGATCAGTATGATCTTACTACAGAGGGGGAGGGCAGAGAGAGCATGTACACCGTTATGCCTGATACAGTTTCTGGCACGGCTGCTGGTAGCATCCCGGAATCAGATGTGCCTGCTGCATCAGAGACACTCATAGATGAGCATGCAGAAACCACTGGACAATTTTCTACAGCAGATGAGTCAACTCCATTTGTTAAATTTAGTTCTGCGACGATGTTTGATAGTGAGGCGTCAGCTGAAGGAAGCAGAGAGGAACTGAGAGATGTGCAGCCTACCGTGTCATCTGGAATACCTGTATCCTTTTCTGTATCAACTGTTAATCAAACAGGATCTGATGCCATCGCTCTCTCAGGAAGTACTGTTTCCCCACAAAACTTTGGAGAAAGCACCACATATGTGATCCACTCATCTCAGCAAATGGAAGGATCAGACATTTTAGAGGAGCAAGGAAAAACAGAGGAGCCAGGAACGAGAACAATGGATGTTAAGATCCCTCATGCTACAACTGCAATTCCTACTTGTATTACAGAAGAATCTGAGGGATGTTCTGCAAGTGAGAAGTTCACACAGGCTTCTCCAGCTTCTGGCATGTTGCTGCTGACGGATAAAGATCAGGGGTATATGACGGGAGAGTCATCTCATACTAAGAGAATACATGAGCTAGATACAGAAGATGGGATCTCTGGAATGGAGCCTACATCATCTCCAGGGCAAATTACAGAATATACAAAGCATCCAGGAGCTCTGATTTCAACAATTACAGATGAAACTGAGACAAGCATGGAGCCAGAGGAAACAAAAAGTGATGAAGAAGCTGTATCAGCTGATTTTGATCAGAGTAAAGATACTACAGATTTCTCCCACACAAGCAGCTCTTTGGATTTGGAAATGATCACACTACCCAAAATATCAGTGGATGAAGGTAGTGCAACAATGAAGTCTTTTAGCTTCTCAAGTGTCACTGTATTGCCAACTGCTATGTCCACAGTCATGGAGGTAACTGAACATGAAGATGAAACATCAGGGTACGTTTTGAAAACGTCCGTTCCTATCCCAGAAGTTGAACCAAGAGAGGCTACCGAGACATCGGTAGCAACACCTGGTGAAGAGGTCTTTACTGAAATGGAGGTCTCAAAATACACAGTGACAGAGGAAGGCCAGGCGGGCATTGTGACATCTGCTGAGGAGGAGTCAGTGGCAACACTTCAAGACAGAAAAGGAACACCATCACCTGGCTTTGGAGGGACAAAGGAACCTGTTTTATTTACAGATGTTACAAAGGTAGATACCACAGTTCCACAGAAAGAACGTGATGCTTCCATAGTTCCAGTTACTGTAGAGAGTGAGGTCACTAGAGATATACCAGCTACTGATCAGACTCCTTTGGATGGTATCTTTCATACAGAAGCAATGGAAACAACTGCAAAAGATAGTGAGGTGTTCCCAGAGGAACTCTCCACAGACAATCAAGATAAGGAACCAGATACTGCCACAGAATCTACCCTATCTGTGACATCTGTCCAAATACGTGAAGAAAAGACGGCACCAGCATCTGAATCATCGCAAACAGTTATTCAGGAAAAGCAGGATGAGACAGGTTCAGCTTATGATGAGATGTATCCGGCAACAGAAGTATCAGTGCCTGCAGTGAAGTTCACAGATTACGGAAGAGTTCTGGGACCTGATGAAACTAGCACCAGGACCTTGCATCTAATTGTGACTCCGAAAGCTGAAACTGCTACTGATCAAGAAGAGAAGGTCACTGAAGTGGTGCCTATGACAGTGGGTACTGAAGAAAAAACATATGAAAGCAGAGGAACCCCCACCAAGGAAGAAGACAGTGATGTTGTGAGCTGGGAATCTGTGTTGCCCCCTCATACGATGCCGACAGAACATTCTACTGTGGAAAGCCTTACTCATCTGACTTTGGGAGCTTCTCCAAGCCAAGCTCTGGAAGGTTCAGGAATATCAGAAGAACCTGAAGAAATCAGACCAGCTATATTTTCAGCTAATGCAACAGATAAGGCAACAATTCTCGGTGATGTAACAACAACTTCCATTAGTTCCGTAGACAAAATTCAGCCTACATCAGCATCCAAAACTTTTATTACTCAAAAGTCACCACGTATCATTCCTGAGGAAGAAGAGGAGGTAACAAGCAATGACATCATCATAATTGATGAATCTATTTCTCCTAGTAAAGCCACTGCAGATGATGATCTGACAGGAAAGATGTTAGAGCCAGAAATCGATAAGGAATATTTCACAACATCAACTGCTACTGCAGTTGCACGACCTACTGCACCACCCAAAGTGAAGGAGGCCACAGAGGCTTTACAACCTCAAGAGGTGTCTCCTTCTACTTCACACCCTGATAGTGGAAATGACATAAGATTGTATGTTATTCAAATCACAGGCAATGAAACAGGTAAGATTTTGCCTTTTAGACCTGCAGTCCATCACAATGGACAGTTTATCATAACAAACTGGTGTACTTTAGAATATACTGGAGATGTTTCTTGGATCACTGAAGGATGTAAAGTACAAATTTTATCTAGACAGCAACTTACTAAATATTGATAGGTCTATTTTTCTAGCCATTAAAAAACCCTCAGAAAGGTGTTATATATATGGTTTGGAGTAAGATTAATTTCTATGTAAGAATGAAAACCTATTGTATTTCCTCTTAAAAGTCATGATGACTGTAGTCCAGTTTTCTTATTCAATGTTGCCAAGTCACTGATTTAACTTCAGCTATCTGTGAAACAAGCATTTTAATTTCACAGCTTCCATTCCATGCATTACTAGTCCTAAACAAAGCACTAGATTATTTTAACATTCCATTAGTCTGTAGCAATTAACAATGCCATGTACAGTGTAGTCAGCTAAAAAAGGTTAAGGCACTCTACTGCATCCGCAAGTGGATGTCCTGTGATTTGGGGGAAAGGATTTTGCATGTTTTCATAGCATATCATAATATTTTTTTTAATCCGTTTTATAGAATCTGTAAGGCAAATTGACATAATTTTTAGTTTTGTTACGTTTTTTAGCTGATGGCACTGTACATGTGTATGTAGCTTCAATTCCATGGGTATCCAGAACAGAAACTCTTGAAGTAGCAAGGAACTGTTAAGTTTTATGATGAATATGTCTCCATAATGCAATAGCTGAAGGCTATGCAATTTTACATTAAAGAAGCCCGTCAACTGACTATTGTTTAAGATGCCTTGGTAAAACCTTATTTTTTAAAATGAAATGTAAAAGAACTGACAAAAAGGATAAAGCTCAAAGTATTTATTAGGTTCAGTGTTGCATTCTATTTATTTTATAGTTACTTTATAATTATTTTATTTTTTGAAGGAACACAGTAAAAATTCATATTATGTCTTATATACCTTAACTCTATGCAATGCTTTTAAATGGTTATATAAGAAACTGGTTTCTCATTGGTTCTCAGTCATAACATCCATACCTTTGAAGAACTTATCCAACAGAATTCATAATATATGGAAGTCTTTTGGTTGGTTTTGTCAGGTTTGTACTTGGTAGAATTTCATTCTAAAATCAAAAGGCAGAAGTAGTTTCCTTGAGATGTGCCATATCATTAATGGACTTTTCATACAGTGGATTTTGTATCTTTATTCACTTTATGCTTATTATTGAACTTTATATTTACAAAATGTATAACTGCACCAGTCATATCAGTGGTAGCTTAACCTTCTATTTCAGGAAATAATAGTTCTGTTATTTTTACATTTAAATGGTACTTTTGCTTCTGTGCTTTATTATCATTATTTTGTCTGAAGCTTTAGATGTTGCCAGTGTCTTGGAAGTCTCAATTAAATGAGATAAGTCCGGTAAGTCAGAACAGAAGGGTAATTTCTGAAGAACAGAGTTAAACCACTTATTTAATACTTTTGTACCTGTGGAAATTTGGTTAATTGTGCTTGATAATTAATAGTTGGACTGTGTAGTTGTGGGGTAGTTTTCCCTGTTACATTGTTGGGTTATACTACAGTTTATTGCATGTGGGAGAGTGGGTTGTGCTGGGCAGCTGTATGTTCCAAGTGGATGGAAAGAAGTAGGGTGGTTTAGGAGGGTGTGGAAACGTTGTTTGCTTCAAATAGTGCACAAGGTATACAATTCAGGATTGCTCTGCGTATACATCAAGGAGAGCCTTATTTCATACCTTTTTTTCAGAATGGTGGCTACCATGATTCATTAAATTAGGAATTAGTTCAAGTTGGATTATCTAAAGCACAGTGGATCAACAGATAGCTGCTCTCCATAGCTATTCTTGCTTTCACTTTGGTGATCAGGTCCTTAGGACACACTTTCTTTAGGATTTGCCTTCTGCACCTTCACAAACTTTCTAAAATTGCGCATGTGTTTTCCAGGTATATATGTACATATGTGGGGGGGTGTTTATAAGTAGAGTTATAGCTATGCATCCTTAAAATTCTGCCTTTTATTTAGTCTTCCAGCACAGAAAAAAAAAATTGTTTTCTTGAAATATTGTGAACTTCTTTATATGGCAGTATCTGTATTCTCTTTAAACATAAAGGGTTTTATCGTGTATCTAATGTAAGGTCAAAAAGGAGTTTTCTTTATTTTTCTGTTTTTGGATCTGACAGTGGAAATTTCTCCGTTTAGGTATCCACAGGGAAAAGGCACCCTCTACCTACTTACCACAAGTTAAGTTAGAGCTGCCAAAGATTTATTCTGTCTGAGGATTTGGATTAGTGTTTTCATCTCTTTCTCCAGACAAGAAAGACTGCATCTGAAAAATCCTGTCAAGCCCAGTTTCTCTTCATTGTTCCTCAGTCCATAAACTTTTCTTTGTGCTGAAGAAAATGTACACAGGAGGTGCTGAAGAGGAATGAATTTGGCAAATTTTGCTAACATATGCCTTTCACTAGGACATAGTTCAACTTCTTATTCTATTACTCTTTGTTTGAAAATTGATCCTCAGTCATACAGGAACTACATAAACTGTAGCTTTGGCTTTTTATTCTCTGCTAAATGGGAACAAGAAATAGAGTTTTCATCATTACACCTCTGTGATAAAGGTTTTTCCTCCTTTGCTTTGGCATGTTTTCAATGTAATATAGGTTATCATTCTCAAATAAAATAATCAGTGAGGGTTATAAGCAAAGGCCTTCATAATTTTCAAGTCGAGAGTCCAAAAGTGCCTCCTAAGAAATGACAGCTTGCTTACCAAAGCCCTTCAAACAATAGCTGTTTGAAATAGGAATAATAATGGGAGATTTGCTGTATAAATGGTATTGTGCATAAATGAATATAGTATTTTCCTTTTTGTGTATGCACAAGTGTTGGAAATACTATGAGATTATTTTTCTTTTCATCTTTCTTCACCTTCTTGTTATTCAGCTTTTGCCAGAAGCAACAGTTTAATAGTGAAGCAGGCCTCAGCGGAAATACAGTACCGTGTTTTGTTTCCTATCAGCCGTATCACTTCATTACAGTAAAAACCTGCTATTATACTAACACAGCTGAATATTACTCTCTGCAGCTCCATTTACCATCTGAAGCATAGGCATAATAATATTTAAGTGCTCCATGGAGGTGCTATTAGGCTTTGTTAGTTACGAGCAATATTTTATACTCCATGTGGAAGAGAAAGGTCATGCCAAACGAATGGAGTTTTGAGAGATGCAAACATTTTCAGCAGTTCCCAGCATGAAGAACAGAACATATCCCTTGCAGCACAGGATCCCTTTCTGATGGGTGGGTGTCCTACCTCTCAGTGAAGTGTGTTGAGAGCAGCTCATTGCTGCTCTGGGTCTGCTGAGTTCACCTCTGGCCATGCACTGGTAGAGGGAGAAGCAGGAAGGATTTCTTGCACCTATCTTCTCAGTCTCAAACCCTCGCTAAACTGGCACCAACTTTGCTGAAGCACTTTGAAGTCTTTAGCCGGAATGTGCTGTCGATATATGGAATGTGTTATGGATGTATGGAATGTGGAGGATATTATTCTTCATTATTATTGTAGACTCAAGCTGCACTTGAAAGACCTTGAATGTTGACTGGGTTAAATTCAATTACATATAGTGGCAAGGATCTTAAACTGTCTTATACACACAATGCCCCTTAATATGAAATAGTACAATACAGAACTGAAAGCTGATATTAAATATTTTCCATTTTTTATTACAAAAAGCTCTTAAATTCATTAGACCAGAAAAAGTTTCTCCTAGAGGACTTCTTTTCTTATACCATCTAAGAGGTAAACAGTTATAATCCTAGCATTTAAAAGGCGTGCTTGCAATCAAATAAAACTTGAGTAAAGGAAGTTTCAGTTGCTTTTAGATTAAAAAAATGTACCCATGGAAATAGAAGTAATTTGGGGGCCTGATGGGAGATAAAGCTCATTAGCTTAAATTCTGGAAAATGTGCTCTAGTGCCACTAAGAAAGAACACACCCCTGAATAGATTAAGCTGCTGATTTGTATAAGAATACAGCAGTTTTCATTGAGAAAACGTATTGTACAACCAATCCATATACTTCCATGTGAGCCAGTGTGAGGCAGGTGCACAAATTAATGAAGGATATAAGGCATGGTTTTTCTAACAGCCTATGGCACATGGGCAGATACAGGGCAGGTGTTCCAATTAATGAGGAAAATACATTTGTGCATGGGGTAACATCCCTTTTTATGCTACAGAAAGGACCACGCACATGTTTCATAATGGAAGGAGCTTGGGACTTCTTTCACTTGAGTGGAACTACAGGCTTTTCCCTTGGCATCATGACTGTGTTGTGAAAGTGGGAAAGGAAAATAGCCCTGCACTGCCATGTGTTATCACATCAGCAGCTTTCCGTTGCATCAGATAGGGTAGAGGAGTTTTGTCTTTCACTGCAAAGATGCAAAACTTGCCATCTCGTGCCCTTTTATGTTCTCTTAGCTCCTATGGATTGTAGTGGTGAGGGCTGTTGCTGTTGCTGGAAGGTAATGGAGTAGCAGCTGAAAGAAAACCTAAACCTGAAGGAACTTTTCAGCTCATAAAGCTTTTATGAGCTGAAAAATGCTTGTGGGGGTGTTGTTTAACAGTGTTTGAGGGGATGCTGGAAACATAACTCCTGTCTGTATCAGGAGTAATTTGCACACCTGCATTTTTTGGAGACATTTAAAAGTCTTTACTTAGTGAATGTTTCAAAGTGCTTATTGGACCCTGGGACTCACAAGAGCTCTGTCTGGTTTCTTGTCCCCTCCAGCTTTGAACAGAATGAAATTGCAGTAACTTGTGCTTTGTAGATGTGGAATTTTATGGAAAGAGGTTACAACCCTTTGTGTTTCAACATGTAGTTCTCTGACATGCATATTTCTGTCCTAGCAGTGTAAGAGGTCATGTGAAATTTGAATGAAAAGCAGAATGGTAATGAGTCATAGTCATAAACCTTAACAAAGAAGGCAGAATAGAGTCTTTTCAGGTCCATCTTAGGCCTTGTCTTAAAATTCATTTAATCCTGTTGTCTTCACAGCTCCTTCTGGAGGGCTGTCCCAGATCGTCATGGCTCTCTTTAAGTCTGATTCTAATATCTAGCCTGAATTGCTTCTTGGCCAGTTTATACCCATGTTTATTCTTGCCAGCATTGTCTTTAGCTTGAATAGGTCTTTTTTCTTCCTGACACTTATCCCTTGATACTTTTATTCCTCTGTTCAGTTATAGAGAATAACCATGTCCCCTTTCAGCCTTCATTTTGCTCATTTCTGAGGGGAATGTGTGCGTGGGAGAGCGGAAATGTGCTGGGACCATGCTGGGAGGAAAGACACTGGCTCTGTTCCGGAGGCTGTGGGTGTCGGGATAGTGCTATGATCAGATCAGATGATGGTGTGGAGGGACAGGAGCAGCATGCCTCACAACGCCATTTCCAGGCTGCACCGTGCTTGCATTAAAGCCAGCTTAAAAGCATGCAGCATGTAGGCTTGTATCTGTCTGCACCTGTACCCACATTGTTCTCTTTTAAGTTATTTTATTTATGCCCACTGGCAAATATCTATCTGGACAGTGTTCTTCGTAGTATGAACACATGTGCTACATGCAGTTTTTGGTGTACCTTTCAAAATTTAGTTGTATTAATTATTGTGTTAGAGAGACTTCTGCTGAAGGTGAGGAGACTTTGTCTTTTATGTGCTGAAATTACCATTTGTTTTTCCTCAAATGAAAAGTATATGATATGGAAACCTATTGTTTATGCATAGGACCTATTTCAAATCAAAGTTTATCGTAAAGGAAAACTGCTGTCTTGCATTCACTGCATTCTGCTGCTTTATGTAGTGACTGATAACATGCCCAAGAGGATGCATATGAATAGGACTTCCCTGCCTGTGCAAGCTGTTCAGCTTAATTCTTGATATCGCTGTCATGCATTTAAGAAAAGAAGAGTTCCAAATTTACCTAAAGATTGTGGTGAGCAAAGTACCATTTAATTTGCAAAGGCATTTCATCTTGTATGCATTTGGATGTGATGTTCTTTGGCCACAGTTTATTGGTATTGTGCACTAGACAGACCTGAATTAATTTCTGGTGGGATGTTGAAGCAAGAGTAAAAGTGGCCTCACATGGGCTGAACCAGCTTCCCATCTTATTAAATGCAATATTTCCTATTTATTTAATGAAGAGCTGGGCTTGTCTCCTTATTAACTAATTTTCCAGCTGACATTAAGACTGCTGCTGGTTCCTCAGCAACCCTGGAGGAAGACCCTGAGTGCGCTGCAGTCAATGGACATGGTCTTATTTCAGTGTTTGAATTAGTAATGCGGTTCCTGGTAGTGCTTTGTTTTGAGCTCTGGGCTAAGAAAGAAAACCACCTAGTGGTTTTGAAACACATTTCCAAATGAAACAGGTTCGTCAATGTCCGATAGCTACTGAAGTCATTTTCATGCCCTGAATGACTGAACTCTCTGTGTTATTCATAAAATCTGGCATAGAGACAGCCAAGCTCTCGTTTTGTCTAGAGTAACTGAAGTGTTAAATGCTTAGTAACATGGCCAGATTCTGATATCATCTTCCCCGGTGTAATTACACCACAGTAATTCCAATGAGATTGACCAAGCACAGAATTATTATGAGGATGTGGGGATGGTAGGTACCGGAATGTCTTCATAACGTTTACAGCTTCTGGTTCATTCAATAATTAGGTGATTTTTTCCTTCAGAACAAATTCAGAACATATTTAACCAAACTGATAGACCTGTTACTTAATTAAACCAGTTGGACTTTGTCTATATTAGAATACTCATGTTGTATTGGTGCTGTGGAAAGGCTTTTTAAAATAGGTTGGGCACTATCACTTATAAATCATATTTAAAATGCAGCAGCAGTGATGCCCAGTATGAAAGCAAGCCCTAATAAACAAGTAATTGTAATAAATTCAAGCTTTTTGTACTTTGCTCCTTTTTCCAAAACAAAGGAAAAGAAAAAAAAACAACAACCAAAAAACCCCAAAAACCCAAACCAACCCCACATCCAACAGAGCTGAAACTTGATACTTAGAAAATTTCACAAGAAGCTAAGACTGTGAATTAATAAGTAGTCTTTAGGCCACTATTGCTGGCTCCTCCTGAAGACTTATTATAGAACAATAATTTCTTCTTTTCACATTCCTTTATAAATTTCCATAGATACAAGGAATAGTGCCCTCACATTAAATACTGTTCAGAGGATGCCTACACATTCCCTACTGTTTTTGCATTGTTTCCAAGGAAACGTCTCAGATCTAGACATAGGGTTTACACATTTCTAGCTTTCTTATAGCTCTTTGTTTATTCATGAGAGAAATGAAGGAATTTTATTTATAGGTACAATGTGGTTTTTCATACGTCTGTTGTAAAGGAGAGGAATCTTTTAGAAGTTTTTTTTAATACATGTAGAAAGTCTTAAAAAATCCTCTCGCAGAAAAGATGGTCTCTTTTACATGGAAACACAATATGAATTAATTTTTTTGAGGAAAGTGTTTTTTCTTGTACCCAGGTTTTCTGAATGTATCCACATTGTAACAAAACTTAGTACTTATGATGAGGATATAATCTTTTTTTTTGCCTCTTTCAGAAAATATTGCCTGTACCATTTTACTTTGCATGAAAAGATTCATTGGATACAGTGAAACTGAGTGAAAACAGGATGTGAACCTGGAAATGTAAATAAATATATTTTCATAAGTGGCTTAAAGGCTAAAGATCTTAATAGAAAATCATTCCCATAAGATGGGTCTCTTGATAATTTCTCTGATAATGGCACTTAAAAAATATTTGTTGGCCATTCTTTCTTTTTTAGTATGTAGTTTTCAGTGGTCTTTTTTTTTTTTTTTTCCAGTTGTTCTTTGCATCATTTATATTAAATGATTGAATTAATCCTTGTTAATCCAGCTAGTCTTTTTCTATCTCCCTCTCTTTGGAAGTGTTTAGATGATAAATTTGATCAATAATATACACAATACTTGCTGGTGTCTTTCAAGATATTTGTGAATTGTTTCCTGACACAAGTCAGGATATGTTCAGAGGGTCTGCTGCATATTTTGTGTCACCTTTGGGTATGTGGAGCTGAAGTTATCTATATTTTTCTATGGAGTAATTCACATTTGTTTAAAAAACTGCTCAGTGAATTGTATTGGGACTTGTCTGACCAGTCCCATATTACTCTATTTGCTTAAGTAAGGAGAAGTCAGTATAAAAAAATTCTATAGAAATTTCTCTTCATTAATGATAAAAGTGAAATTCCTGAAGAGGAGAAATGTAGTTGGAATTTTGTTCCTGGTCAGGAGCAATCTTATCTTCCAGCAGACTGTGCCTCTTTTGGTATTACCTCTGCTGCACTCTTCATTACTTTTTTGTTACCAAGCATTAGCTTAAAGAGTGCATAAGAAACATTATTTTTTAACTTTTTTAACCATAATCTTGGATTTTTCATGTAGTACCTCATCAAGTGAGAGGTCCATAGTTTCAGTGGGACGTTTTTTGGCATTAGGAAAAGAATTTCTACGTATTTGACGTAATTTTTTTGCCAAAATAACAGCAAAGAATGTGCCTATATGTACACAGAGTAGCATTGGGATTTTTTATAAGATTTTATTGTGGGATTTTGTCTAAAGTATTTTTTTCCTTTCTTGCAAATGGTGAGTGAAATGATTCTTGGGTTACTCATGTATTTACTGCTCAGGCTTGTAGTGAGTTTCCAGTGACATGTTTAATATGTTCAGTGTTAAATATTACAAGTAAAATTCTGGAGTCCTTTGGAAATATTGTGTACAATTGGTCCAACTGACAGGCAAGGATAAAGACCACAGGATTTACCCTCCAGTGAAACCAGATAGTGATAATGGGGTTGTAATGGTGAGTGAACCTTGGACAAAACTTTTCAGTGGTCACAGTGGCTTTTGCCTTAGTGCAGGTACTTCTTTTCATGCCTGAAAAAAAACAAAGTTAGTGTAAGTTCCCACAGAATTTCTTGGACTAATCATCTGAACAACAACTAAATTTGGTTGATGTCATGCCATCAGGAAGAAGAGCACTAATGTCAAACTCATCACAGTTTGGAAATTACTAAATTGTAATAGGTAACAAAGACACCGATGTTTGTTTGTGCTGTTTGTGGGTGTTGGATGTAGGTGTCCAGTGAGAAACACAGCGGAGCATTGCAGTGCATGTCATGGATAAGCAGTTTAGCACTGTATTGAGTTAACAGGATTACCAGGTGACCTGAGAAGGCATAAGCTAGTTGTATACTCTAAATGAAACTGAAATATTTCTTTGTCTCCAAAATGTTACCCAAGCATTTATTTGTTCTTACCTTAATTGAATTATCTGGCTTCTTTGGCTATATGCTTTTTCCTGTTTATTCTGTCCATGTGCAGAGCCTGTCAGGTGTGAACTAATTCTGAGTCAGTAGCCATATAATCATGTTAGTATCGGATGGAGTTTGTGCTAATAGGTTTATAATCAAATGTCTGTCCCCTTCTGCTTTTTTTTTCAGTACTGCACTAAGGTTATGACAGGTAGGCATCTGTTTTTAGCTACAGTTGTTTGAAAACTTTTGTTCTCAAGTATTGTCCAACAAAAATGTCTTTTTCAAAAGCATGTGTTTTTAAAAACAGATTAATATTTTTCCAAAACAAATGTTCCATTTTTGCCAAGAAAAAATATAGATTGAAAAAGTTCTACTTTTAAAGGAAAAATTAAACCATTTCTCATTTTCATATATGCATATGAATATACGGTTAAAAAGAAGCTCATGCTCTGTATGCATTATATGTTCTCTTCCCAGCTTCTAGCAATGAAATGGTTAAATATTTACAGGTGTACTGCAACTTGCTCTCAGATAAGTCTTCTCCAGTTATAAGCTTGTTCTAGAGTGTCTGCTGCATCAGGCTTTCTTTTCTCTCTTTCTGGGCTACCTGGTCTAGTGGAGGGTGTCCCTGCCCATGGCAGGGAGGTTGGAACTAGATGGGCTTTGAGGTCCCTTCCAACTCAAACCATTCTGTGATTCTGTGATTCTATGATTCTGCTCTGCTCTTCTTTCTATTTCATCTGCTGTTCTCATGTCTCTGCAGAGTTCAGGAAAGTGTGAGGATCAAAGGCACTCCAAAAGNCTCCCTCCCTCCCTCCCTTTCTCTGTCTCTCTTCTTTTTTTTCTTCATAAATATACAGCCATATATATAAACACTGCTGTCTGTCTTAGAGCTTGAACATTTGAATATTTTCTGGTTTTATTTTTGCCACAGAAATTCCTCCTTTGAGACAAATTAATTAGATTAAGAAAGAAAATTTAGCAGATGCCTGCTTTGTAAACCAGCCGTTGTTACTCCTACACTAATATGATATCAATCTAATTTTTTCCAGATCTGCCATATTGAGGAGCATACTGTAAGTTTGCTCCTAAAGCCAAATATTGTTGACTTTACTGGAGAAAGGGACAGGGGAAGGAGTATTCATTACAGGCCACCTCATATCTGAGGAGCAGTCAAATGGTGGACACCTGCTTCGACATTGTAACTGTAGTATTTTGAATTTTGCACAGAATTTTTGTGGTGAAAAGTTGGTTTTGGTTCTTCTGGGAGGGATCACACTCTTCCCAGGTGTGGTTCTGGTCCCAGTAGGACCAGAACTGGTTCCTTCTTTTTCCATCTGCAAATTGGCAGAAGCATTTGAGGTTACCCCAGTGTAACACGGTCTAAGTGTAACCAAGGAATGGCGATGAAGAAGGCTAGGAAAGGGCAAGACCCATTGATATCTCACTGTTTCCACCTCAGTTGTGGAATACCACACATGAGATCAAGGCTGGAGCCACTTTGGTGAGCAGTTGCTTTCCTTCCCAGCCAGTTCTTCTGTTTACCACCTGACCTGGTGAGTTGTCCTGTGGAGTTGGTTACACAAACACACATATATATATTTCCAGACAGACTAACTAATCCAGATACTGTGTGACTGCACAGTCTGACTTTTTGCTTTGTTTAGGATTTCAGCTGGAGAAAATGATTTATTACTTGCCAGTTGTTTGTTTTGGGGTTGTTTAGCCCTGCAGAGTTTTAGAATTGTCTTCTCTGTAGGCAGTAAGTAAAATGTTGTCGTTGGAGGGATGCTCATGTCAGGGACTGCTCAGGAGGAGACACCGCTGGCTGGAATGTCATTTTGTTAATGACGTACTGGAGTAGAAAGGAAGTGGGAATAGTTGTCCTTAGAATATTGTATAATAACCAGTCATTATCCAGGGAATTGCATCCTGCACCAGCTGGGGCTTAGACTTCACATTGCAAGGCTGCCATTTTTTTAACAACTTGACATTTTACTCAATCTGTTTTTTCTTAACAAGTTTACCGCTGTGTCGGGGGGGAGCACAGGAAGCAATGAGGCTGACGGAAACGCCAGAGATTGCCAGAAGGCTTCATGATATGCTTTTATAATAAAATAGTTCCTTTATTTCTGACATGGTTTTTGCATCATCATGTCTATTAATTTAAAATTTGGCAGGGATGTTTAAGAACAGCCATGCAGGCCAGAGCCCTGCGCAAAACAGATGTCCACATAAGTGACATCCACTTTCCACAGGTGTTTCTGGTCATAGCCAACAACTCTGTCAAGAGGGAGCTTGGGGGAATGGCATAGCTGTAAAAAGACTGCCGTTTAGGAACATGCCAGCAATTGATACTCAGGTTTTCAACAGGGCTGTATCTTGCATGGAAACAGAGACACCCAAATATGGTAAAACAGGCTGGGTAAGTGAATTTGAGTAGAAAAGACTGACCACCCACCTTGAATTACTTTCAATTCCTGCCCAGCCAGCTGTGCAAAAATTATTCTTTTCAAATATTTTCTTCCAGAAATTTACTTGAGTAGTTGAGATTTTTATGCAAGGTCAATTTTTATATGATTTTTTTTTTTTTTTTTTTTTATTTTTGATTTTTTTTAAAAAATANTATGCATTATATGTTCTCTTCCCAGCTTCTAGCAATGAAATGGTTAAATATTTACAGGTGTACTGCAACTTGCTCTCAGATAAGTCTTCTCCAGTTATAAGCTTGTTCTAGAGTGTCTGCTGCATCAGGCTTTCTTTTCTCTCTTTCTGGGCTACCTGGTCTAGTGGAGGGTGTCCCTGCCCATGGCAGGGAGGTTGGAACTAGATGGGCTTTGAGGTCCCTTCCAACTCAAACCATTCTGTGATTCTGTGATTCTATGATTCTGCTCTGCTCTTCTTTCTATTTCATCTGCTGTTCTCATGTCTCTGCAGAGTTCAGGAAAGTGTGAGGATCAAAGGCACTCCAAAAGTTGATCCAGGTAGAAATTATGTATTAAAATACTGTTTGGTACACAATTTTTGAAAGGCTTTCAAGTGCATGGTGCTGCACTCCTTTTCCTAGAATTGTGTCTGAAGGACAGTCACATTTGTGTCATTCCATCTGCAGCACTGGGGATTTTACAGCCTTATGTTGTTTTAACTGACAATCCAGTTTATGCCTAGGCAGCTTTGGATATGTAATACCCAAAGTAATCATGTTTATTTACCCCTA
>VXBL01006175.1:236172-290488 GCA_013400195.1 Aramus guarauna | reverse complement strand
TTATGCAAGGTCAATTTTTATATGATTTTTTTTTTTTTTTTTTTTTTACTGCTGATGTTATTTAAAAAATGCAAACTTCTCTTTTGACTGTCAGAGAGAGAACAAAACATAATTTTTGATAAAATTTAGAAGTAAAAAAAAACCCCAAACCTATTGAAAGTGCCCTACATCCTTAAGCATTTCTAAAGGGAGCCAAAGTTAACAAAACTTTTAGAAATATATATCTAGCTGGGGAACATTTTTAAGTGAACTAAATAAAGCCTTTTGTTTATTTCGACTGAACAGTAATCAAGAATTGGATTTCACTAGACCTCATCATACATACTAGTCATGTTAATGTGAGGTAGAAGGATTAAAATATCAAAAAAATTAATTATTTCTGGACCTTTCTTTGTTGTCTTTTACTTACATGTGTATAATAGTAGCCATGTTTCTTTAACACCTTAGGCCAGCTCCTTGGCAGTATTCCCACCTTTTTCTGATGGGGGAGATGGGGTATGCCTGAAGCACTGTTACGCTTTGACCATGCTTAGGTAGGTTAATGATACTACAAGATGGCACAAGTTAGAGGAACTGCACATACCGAAGGCTGACACTTGGAATTTTCCTTCAGCAGGAAACGTCTGTATTTCAAAATCTTATTTCTTTTGAAATGAGATGAAAAGAACAATTAAAAAATCCCTTTTCTATGAAACAAAATGGCCCAAAAGATGTTATCAGAATGTTTAATTTCTGTAGAATTGAAGCTTTATGTTTCATTTTAAATGTAATACTTTAAGGGAGGGGAAAACCTAAATACAAAGTTTTTAAAAAAAAAAAAAAANGTGTGTGTGTGTGAGCCATCTTGTCAGATTGTTTTTTTACTTCTTCAGTATGCTTTTAAAACAAAATATATTCAATGAGACTGACGCATTCCTGTGGAACTGGTTGAGCTTTGTTTCGCTGGAAGAGCTTCAGCAAGCTGTACTCATAATCCACCTAGACTGCAGACTCTGGCAGGGCTGAGGTTCAGGGGAGTCAATATCTGACATAAAGCTATTTAAGTCTTTCCTCATGCTAGATCATCTCCCACGCCCAGATACGAGTCTTACTGGACTTTCAGACAGTTTAGATAAACCGATTTGAACCTCTTCTAATTTGAGAATTCCCAAATATTTTCCAGGTAAAGCGGAGACACCTCTTGGCTGAATTTAAGTCTGCTGACTGTAGGCTTGCTCTTCGCAGGTCACCTCTGCAAACCCATTAGGCATGTCCCACAAATCTGCAGGGATTTTGGGATAGCACATTAAAGCCATTCATTTAGGTTATTCAGAGTTTTATTAAACACAGTGTGCATGTTTACTGAATTATTCTGTGTTTGTATCCTTTTTTCATAGCAGCTCCAATCTGCAGCATATCATATGAATGTACAAAAATGAGGAAGATAGCATTTGGTCCTCATTACTGTCAGTGTGCTTTTCTTAGCTTATTTTTACAATCTATTCCTGCAATGACTTTCTCAGAATAATGTTTTTTTGAATGAACAAGGGCCTGATCAATAATTCTGTTGAAGCCAAAATCAAAATTTTCAGGTTAGGTAGAAATATTCAGGTAGGAAGAAATTTGACTAATGTAAACTATTTTGGGTTTTTTTTCATAGTAACCTGTCTTGTCGTCATGGGTTCTTGGTAGTGAACATTCTGGAGCTTGTGATAGTGTCACATTATGCAATGGAACACATGCTTTCGAAACAAACAGTCCAAAATGGTTTTGGTCTTCTTTTTAAATTCTTTTTTTCTTTTTAGCTGTATTCTAATCAAAATACAGGGCCTGATTCAAAGTTGACACAATATTTCATGAATCTTTCTGTGAATTTCATGGATTTATCAGACCTTCCACAAAAGACTGAACTCTATTACTTTTCACAAGCAACTCAGCATGTTGCTCTGAAGCTATAAATTGACAAATTGCAGAAGTATGTAGGTGAAATTCTGTTATCTGCAGGAAGCCAGCTTGGATGTTAACAGTCCCATTTTGAATGAGACTTCATAAAACTGGGCTAAATCCAGTAATCTGAATTAAGTATTTTGGGTTTTGAAAGTTTGGAAAACATCAGAATGTGTTTTCTATTTAATTATCCATTAATTCTTCTTCAGCCACTTATTTGAATGTTTTTGAGACAGAAAATGCTTTTTACTGCCTGCCTCCTCAAAAATGATCTTGGAAAAGCCTTTTAGGGTTCTTTGTAGAACAGTATTTGATCCAATGAAAAATTAATGTGGAATTAGAATCAATTGTCATTAGAAGGATTGTAATGGAAATTAATGCCAGTCACCTCAGTCAGTCACTCTGTGTATGTGTAACAGCAGTCAAGTCTTCTTGCGGCTAAAAACGGCCTTGTAGCCAGAGGGATTTCCATTTCTTATACCGTTGACTGTTACTGAGATAAATGCCTATTCCATAGAGGTAATTTAAAACATCTAGACATATTAAATGGATTAAGAATCACTCTAGGCTGCATATACACTCATCCACCTATCTATTCCATCTCTATTTCAGTGCATACCTCATCATTTTCCTCAATATGAGGCTTTACTGATAAATCTCCCTTAGGACTTGTTTGGATTGGCAATCTGAACTGACAAACCTTGGTTTTACTACTTTTTAGCTACTTGTTTTTACTTTCTTTTTCTTGCAGTCATAGTAAAAAAGTGTGTCTTTGAACATGTGCTCCGTCCAGCTTGTTTACCATGATAATGTGTGAACTATTGATAAACAAATTTAGGAGCCAAACTCCTTCTCTTTAAAGTCCTCATTTTGTCTCTTATTAATAGTCTCAGATCTGTATGTCTTTACCTACAGCTGGAACATGAACATAAATAGGGGCAACATATGTCAGCTGCATCTATCCAGTTTAAAACTATTACAAGTGTTCATGTGTTTGCCCTAAGGATCCAACAGACCCGTTCAACAGATAAGACTTTTCCCTCCTGTTTTCATATTTTATGGTAGCACTTATTGTGTCTTGCTTATTCTTAGAGGACAAGGGTATAATTTATATGTGCTGTGTTACATAGATCAGTGGCTGTCTCTGGGGTTTAAGAGAATTTTCCACAGCTGTTAACACTCAGCATTGGTAACCTGATTGATAACACTGAATAATCAAAGCTCTAGAAAGGAGAAGAAATTCTAATTTAAAAAAAAAAAAAAAATCAATTGGATGCTTCATTATTTTCTTAAAAGCTGGTTATTTTTTTCTTAGCAAAAAACCCAAACCAAATCAAAAACACTTTAGTATTTAATGAAAGAGCCTCCTGAAAGTTTATTATTGGAATATCATACCTTTAGCTATGGTTCTTTTATGTGGATCTTTGTGGCATGTGAGATCTTGAAAAAGCTAACAAAGTAAAAGTAAAGTCTGATAGAGATCTTTGTGTATGTAAAAATTTGTATATGTCTTCTAGGTGAATTTGGAACAGATGTTGTTCATTAAATTTATTACCTACCATAAATGATTTACCGTGAGCTAGTAATTTGAGGGACTCCCAGGTGTGCACTGCTAAAAAAATAATACACTGGTCAGAACTTGTTAGTCATGATACCCTCCTACAGACTACAGCATATCCAGTCCCATCCAGGTTTTATAATTTTTTTTAATGTATAGTTCTGTGTAAAAGCATGCTACATGCTTTGTACACACAATCCTAACAGCTGTGTATGAAATCACAATTAATCCTTATGCCAGTCTATATACCAGGTTATTCATACCTATTCCTTCATAAGCTGTGCAAGCCACCGCTCTTGCCCATGCACATTTCTATACGTAGTTCCCTGGTTCTGTATATTGGTGTGGTTATTTCATAGTGAATTTACTGAAAATCAGAAACTGGCAGAGCTCCTTAGCAGCTTTAACTTGCCATTCCCCTTTTGGTTATTGGATTCCCATGTATTTTTGCATTCACAGTTTTGAAAAGAAGGTGTACAGTTCTGTGTCAATTAGAGCTTCTACTTTTATGACAGTATGATTCCTCAGTGTGACTAGTGTTGCTGTTTGCTAAAATTTGTGGATTCTGAAACTGACATTCTTAGACAAGTTTCTCCACCTCATATTGCAAGTCTTGGACAAATAACTAAATTCTTGCTTTTCTGCTGACCAAAATTTGAAAGGGAGATCTGGGAAGACTCAAATAAATGGCTGCAGAACATGTATTTTTCTGTGGCATTGGGCAGCCTCTGTAAATATTTCTAACCTACTGGAGGAAGGAACAGGGAGAGATGCTCTCTTTATGACGATTGCATAAAAAAATTGCCAACAAGCACATGTGAAGGAGACAGAAAGTATTTCAATTCTGTAGTCATCTAATAGAGCTGTCATAGCACAAAGTAAGCACCAGGCTTTATTGGGGCAATATAGGACAGCCAGGCAGAAATGAGGTTAAAACCAGCCTTGCTTTCATTCCACTGGGAACGCTGAACTTAGTGCTGTAGAAACTGAATATTTTAGTGGAAATACACCATGCTGAAGGTGATTTATTCTCTGTAAGGTTGACATGGATCTTAATTTTTTCTAAGCCGTTTGACAACTAGATCAAAGCCTTGGATTCAGGGTACCTTATAACGTGTTCTTTGTAAAACAGAGCTGAAGATGCCATTTACTCTTCAGTTGGGTGGGTTTTTTTCAAAATGAAGATTCAGTACTACTTCGTCAGTTTAGTTGTAAACACAGCGTGAGATATTAGAACAGTAATTCTCAGTAGAGTTGCAATGACCTTTTCAAGACCTACATTGCAGTCAATTTGCACAGACAAAACACCACAAACCTTTCAGAGTGCTCTGCGTCAGTCATTTTCCAGAATGATCACCTGATTACTCTATCTCTGCGGGCTCAGTAGTGATAGAGGTTGAATGATGTTCATATGTAGGGGAATTACTTCAAACTAATGAAACATTTTACCTGTCAGGTTCTCATTTTTTTACATCTTGTAAATAGTTTTAATGAGGAAGATGTACTTAAAAAATTGCACTCTGTCATATACTGGGTATGCCTGAATACCTGCAAATGTTCTTTGGGGAGCAATCATTGCTGACAGTGCTGTAAGACAGGAGTCCTGTATGCTGGTTCGTATTCGTTACTGGCAGATGCAGACAAAGGTCCGTCAGCTACAGCAATTTATACCAGCAAACAGTAATTTTACTTTGGACAAAACAGCTATAAACATAGACTCAGAAGAAAGATACCTTCATGGAATAAGATTTCAGTGGAGTTTCCAGCTTCAAGTAGGTCAACCAAGCTTGAAATGTGGCTTTTTTCTGAGTCTGTTATATTTGTATCTTTTTTGTTGTTGTTGTTGTTGTTTTTTGTTGGGGTTTTTTAATGAGGATAGCATCTATTGTCTGGAACAGAAGGTTTGAAGTAATGTTTGTGCTGAGAGTGCACATTTAAAAAGTATCTATGGAATTTGGGATCATAAATCTTAGACAAATTCATGATGGCTTCTGCAGCTAAAACCTTGTCTACTTAGAACTTCCCTCTTCCTCTTTATCTGCTTGGCCACCTAGAAAAAATCTGTGGGAGTGTGTCAATAATTCGAAGTGAGTGGTAACAGAAGAAAATATCTCGACTTCAGTAATGGTACTGTCTGAATGGTGATTAGTTTTTGAATCTGGGATATTTTTTCTTATTTGCTTCATACTGCTTTATAATGCCAAATAGCAACAACTTTGTCAAGTGAGACTTTATTTACTGACCTGGGGGCCAAGTGTAATGAATAGAACAATTGATGTAGTTTTTATGGTATTTCTAGTAACTCGAATTATTCTATATTGAGAGTAAATGGGGTTGCAGAGGCATATCCTGTATGTCCTATCTTATTTTAGACTTTGCCTTGCTTAGCTTTGTCTAAGTTAAATTTAAGGTAAAGGTTAGTGAGTGTCTCAAATCCATGGAAGCAATTGCTGCAGGGACGAGAGCCTTTTGATCTAAAAATGATTTTCATATTGTCCATTTTTTATCTCTGCTGAATAGTGTAGGATAAGTTAGCTCAGGTGTGGGTTTGGGAGTAAATACGCATGGCAATTGACAGTATTACATAATCAATGCGTTCCATATACACAAGGGCTTCAACTAGGAAGTCAAACTCTGTGGCAGCATTTAACTTTGTGTCAATAGAAAAACATACTCAATTTACTCTGTTTAATTTTTGGGGTTTTTTATTATTATTTTTTTTTTGTCCTCCGATGGATTGCTTGTACTTCATATGTCTAGTATAATGCACAACCATTGCTGTCACTTAGGGATTATGAAAAGCTCTCTTTTTTTTGCAGATCATCCGGTGAATGAATTTTTGGATCTGTTCAGTCGCCACATGCTTCCCCATGCAATAGATGAACCCCACACTGATGCAGAATCAACTCAGACTGAACCCTGTACTTCAGACTCTGTGCAGGATTCATCTGAATATTTAATATTGGATCCTTTCTTTCCAAACTTGGTAGAGTTTGAAGAAGAGGAAGACTGTGAAAATACTACTGACGTTACAACTCCTCCAGCTTTGCAGTTCATCAACGGAAAGCAACAAGTTACTAGTGCACCTAAGAGCACAAAAACTGAGGAAGCGAGAAGTGACCAAATTGAAAGCGTTGCACATTCCAAAAATGTAACCTTGTCTCAAATCAATGAAACAAACACATTTATAATACCTGAAACTGAAGCTTCTGGTACTGTGCAACCAAGCAAAGCTGGAGAAGTAATAGGGGCATTTGAAGTTACACAACCGACAGCAGATGTTGCAATGTTAGAACCTGTTTATAGTGGTGAATCAGAAGTTGCCACAACGGATAAATCCATAGCCATTACTTCTCCATATGAGCAGTCTCTGCAAAAAAATAATGAGACCGTAACATGGCATGGAACTGAGGAGAGCTCTATTAAAGATACAAAAAACTTGCTTTTGATTACTAGCGAATCTTCTGGAGATGGCTCCACTGATTCTGATTTATCCAGTTCTGTCTTCTCAGAAACTGTGACAATGTCAAGAAAGGAAGAGGATGAAAAAAATTCTGGTACAACTTCTGCTCCTGATACATTTACTGTGGAAAGTTCTGCTGTAACTGCTTCTCTGGGTGCAGTTTTTAATACTGCTACGGTAGGCGTAGATGTGAAAGACCTTATTCCAGAAGATGCAACGCCTGCTCCAGGAGATCATTATAAATCAACTATTAAACTTAATGCAAATTCCCCTGCTGAAAATCTTCTGGAAACAAGTAGCCATACAGCAAAGCCTGAGATGAGTGCTGCTTCTTTTATAGTTCTAGAAGGCTCTGGAGATGTAGCAGAGGACATCACTGTAACTTCACCCATGACAATGGAAACAGCAGTAACAGAAACAATGAAAGATATTTCTTTGGGCTCTGGCACAGTACTGCCAACAGAAATTTCTGTGACCATTTCAGGAATCACCTCTGCTTTGCCTAGAGGAATAAGCACCCTTTATTCTGCTTTTGATAAAAGTTCTCAAGTAACTGTTGCCACCAATTCTATGGCGGAGTTTATTACGGAAAAAGTAGTTGCCAGCTCTCTTGTAACTGAAAAGAATATAGAAGATGAAAAAGACATACAGACCACTGTTTATGCAAGTCAGGAGAATTCAGCTACTACTGCAGAGGAAAATTTGGAGTTGAATGAGCTTGGGAGCACTACTAGTGAAATCAGAACTGTAAGTCATGAGCCCACTCTGCTTGGAAAAACAGTACCAGTAACGGGTACCATGAGTTCTGAAATCAAAAAGGTCACCACTGTTCCTTTCTTGAGAGAGAAGAAACTTTTTCTAAATGAAGGATCAGCAGAAGAACCAGCAGACATATTTTCAGGGGGTCCCACAAGAAAAGTGGTAAGTACTGACTCCCTGTTTATTGATCCAGGTTCTGGAGACATAGATGTTGTCACTGAGTCTGCTACTTTGACTTCAGTTCCATTGAGGCCTATCACTGAAACACAAACAGAAAAGTATGAAGGAAATGTTTACAGCATAGATGATGCTTCAGTGAAGAATGCAACCACAGAATATGAAGAACATGCAAGAACAGATGAATCAGCAATATCAGTTTCAAGTAATGGGTCATTTGGCTTGACAAAGGAGTCTGGAGTGGCAAGTCAGATGTCCCAGGATGTGTTTAGTACAGGAAACCCAGGAGAACAAAACCAGGAAACAGAAGCAACTTACACAGTTCCTTCTGAAGTAAAATCTAGTCCTGGTTCTAGAAAAGATACAATATCTCATGTTGCACCAGGAGTTAAAACTGAAGATCTAGAAACAAGTGAGGTAACACCATCTCCAGAATCAGTGGTTAGTAACAGCCCTCATGACATCATGGTGACACACAGTACTGGCAGTATAAAAGCAGTAGCTGAATCTACAGAAAGCAAAAATGCAAAAGTTAGTTCTTCAACTGTCTCATTAGGCAAGATTCTCCTGATTGAGCATGGCTCTGGAGAAGAATTCAAAGGTGACAGCAGCACCACAAAACTAATGTCTAATGGACCTACTGAAGAAATACTTGGAAGTCATTTGTCTTTCATTGATCAGGGATCTGGAGAAGCAGACACATTCATTGAATCATTTGCAAAAACAGCAGTTTCGCCAACTGGGAGACCAGAAACAGAAGAGAAATATGACGAAAAAGTTGTCAGCACGCCATCTATGGATCATGCCTTTACTACCAAACCTGAACAGCTAGTCACAAGTACTGAACATGAAGTAACCACAATGGGAACTGTAACTGATGTAAGAATGGAAAAGAAAACAACTGATGAACTGACAGTAAGAGCTTTTACTACAAAGATTCCTTTGATGGAAGATATACATTCTGGGGAAGACAGGCCAAGGGAAGTTTCACCAAAAGCTATAGAATCTTCTGAAGAAACAACAACAGACCCATTCTTTAAAAGTACACAGGCTAACTATGAACATCCAGGATTTTTGAATGTTCCAACTGTCAGCCCGTATTCAGAAGAAAAGGAATTAGAAACTGAATCTGTTAAAATTCTTTTGCCATTTACTGATGACAGAGTAACTGAGCCTGTAAAGTTTGAAAGGAAATACATAAGCTCTCCAGTTACAGATATAGAGCAAGAGGAGGAGTTGGTACAAAATATCTTCCCTACAAAAGATACTCCCAGATCACTCCTGACACCTAAAGAAGAAAAGCTAACAAATAATGAGCTCATTGGTGATCCATTATTTTCAGGACAAGGATCGGGAGACGACCTTGCTGTTATTCCTTCTGTAGTGCCATTGGCTGTCAAAGAAATAATGAGTACTTCAAGTCCTCAAACTTCTCATTCTGCAAGTATGAGACCCAAACTGTCAACTGACAAGACACAAGACTTTGAAAGAGGAAGCACTGACTCAAATGATGAAGTTAATGAAGGCGTTACAAGTGCTGTAACTGAGCTGCTGTCAGAAACAGAACACCAGTTCCCCAGCTCAGTGATCACCAGTTCTCCAGCTTTAGCAGAAGAGAGTTCAAAGAGCTTCAGCTCTAAAGAGATTAAAGAGATGACACATTATTTTGTTGTGACTGAAGAACCTCACAATAAGGAAACTGACTATAGGAGAGGAGAAAATGAAACAAACAGGACAACAGCTACTTCTAAAGGTGTTTCTCAAGAGGAAACTTCACATTTGCTGATTAAAGATGGTGTAACTCCTGTTTCTGTAATACTGAGTGGAACTCCTAATCTTGAAACAGAAGAATCACTTGTAACATCAACAACAAAAATGCCAAGCAGAGTATTACCTGAAGGCTCCGGAGAAGGATCTGGTTGGGTTGGTGTTTTGGATTCATCTTCTCCTGATCTCTTTACTCATTTGTCAATACCCCCTGTGTCAAAAGAAGAACTAAATGTTTCATCTAGTGTTCCTGGGGAAGTTTATTCTGAAGTTATGACAACAGAGGCACCGACAGATAGATCACAGACTGTGATCACAGGACTAGCATCCATTTTTACAGAAGAAGAAGAGACTGTGGCAAGTTCATCTACTGTTCAACCAAAGACACCTACATCAGAAGAACTAACAAGTGATACTGGGATATATGACAAAATTATTCCTGTGATTGATGATAAAAGAGGTGTTATACTGAATGTTTCTGTTTATGGTGATATTACACTAATTGAAGAACGACTTCAAATCCCATCAGAAGAAACAACTATTATAGACATGGATCACTCAAAATCAATGCCTGAGGACATAATAAGTGTGCAGACAATGCCAAATCCTGTCAAGCAATCAACACATGGCAGTGATGATATCAGGACAGCTGAAGGGGAGAAATACGATTCAACACCTAAATTTTCCGTAACCAAAGAGGCAACACGTGGATCTGGTGATAGTCTTTCTTTGACTACTTCCAGTCAGTCAAGTAGTGAATCAGTAACAGCTGGGCACAGACCAAAATCAGATGACAAGGATTTGGGTTCAGGGAGTGCCATGAAGTTTGCAACAGAAACTCTCATCACTACTGAACTCTCTGAGCTGGGCATTTTCCTTCCTACAGTACCATCACTAGCAAGCCCTCATGTGCCTCATGAGTCTAAACACGTAACAAGCACAACAGAAGACACCTATGAGCTGAATACTTCACCTAACAACCAAGTAATAGCAGATCACACTGAAACAATCTCTGTCTCTGGCTTTTCCGGAATGGGCCAAGAAAACCTGGATGATAAGCAGCCTGTGGTTCCTTCTCTTACACCAGTTTTAACTACTGAGGCAGAAAAGGCTTTGACAACTGACCTGCATGATGTAAGTTTTGTTATCACACAGCATACATCCCAACTGACAACTGTATCATCTAGCAAAAATGAAGAAAAGCATCCTACAGTATACACAAGCACAAAATCTGCATCAGCAGAGTATCCAGAAACAGAATCAGTGAGCTTTTATTCTGTACCTCAAACTCCTAAATCCTCAGTAACTGTTCAGTTAGTTAATGGAGTATCTGAGTATCCTGAGGTAATCATTCCAAGTACATCATCTTCATCAAAGGATTCAAATCAGTCTGATCATTCATCAAAAGGAACCTTCAAAGAGGTTAGTTCTGATATTGCGGCAACGTATAAACCACCCACTACAGAGCTTGTTGACAGAACAGAGTCTTCTCTGCTGGAGTTTTCTCCCAAGCCTGTTTCAGAAAGCACAACTACTGAAAGTACTCCTCTCTTTACTCCTCTTGTAACAGACAGGACGGAGGAGACAGAAACCTCTGTAACTGATTTGGCTGTTGAGGAGGAAGCTACTGTTTCTGGAGACTCTCCATCAATACATATCTTCCCTACTGCTTTTCTGAATTTTGGAGAACAAGCAAGCACAGATGTTCTGAAAGTTAGCACAGTAACAGTTGAATCTTCCTCAGGGAGACTGAACAACCCCCATCAAGAAGATAACAGGAGTGCTGAGAGAGAGATCCCATGGCTTTTTTCCACACCTGTTTCAGATTCACCCAGTAGTATTGAAAGTGAAGTATTTAAACCTGACCAGGAAGCAGTTACAATGCTAGCTTCGTCTTCACAACCTTTGGACAGAAGAACGGAAACACAATCAGCCTTGTTAGGTCCAGAGGAGATCACGACAATTTCTTCTAACATTGCAACAAGCAGCACTGCCCCTGGAAACAGTCAGTATCAAAATGAGCTGTCAACAATAAGCTCTGAGGAGCCAAATACTATCGAACTTGTAACTTCGTCATTTTCCCTTCCTGAAGTCACTAATGGATCAGATTTCCTGATTGGCACCAGTGTGGGTTCAGTTGAAGGCACAGCAGTGCAAATTCCAGGTAACTTCCAAATATGATCACTGTCATATATGTTTGTTGTGATACTTGTAAATGTGTTTCTTAACTCTGATAAGAGGTATGACAATCAGCACGGTATGAAATAACACAGAACTTGTGAGCCTCAAGCTGTGAAATCAGCATGACTGTAACCCATACAAAGTGAAGGAGGATGAGGTTACCAAAACTCAGGCTCAATGTCTTGAGTGTTTGCATCATGGAGATCTGGATCAGACTTGAGGTGACCAGCCAGTTCTAAAAGATAGGAAGGTAACATTGATTGAGGTAGAGAATTCAGCCATAAGTATTTAATTCTCCAATTTCCAGCAGATAATTTTGTCAGATAGCTTTTCGGTGTTAGCATAATGATAGTACTTATACAATTGCTTTATAGGTAGGGTTGTTTTACAACATCTTGCAGTCAACTTAGAGAACAAATCTAGTGCGCATTTTAGGATCCGAATATCCTATAAAAATTAACTTCTCTTAGCCTACAATATAACTTTCCAGACAAGAGAAAACCAAGACTTCACATTTTCAGCCTATCTGTAGCTTTAATTGGTTGACTCAGTGTCTGTCTCTTATAAATTACAGATCTTTTTTGTTAGACATCACTTGCCACATTTTGTTTTACATAATGGTTATTAGGCACCATTTCACCCAATACACAGATGATGCAGGTAGGGTCATGAGTAACATTGCTTCAATTGATATTTTGTCTGGATATAGCTGAGGAAAGAACTGAACTGACTTAATTTTGTAGGGTTTTCTATTATTTTTCCTCAAATAATCCAGGTAGCAGTCAATTTGAAAATGTTTACTTGCAAAATATCCAGTCTGTATATCCATTTTGTAAGTTTTCAAAGCCAGTGCGCTCTTCTTGTATCCCGGAAGGACTGTCTTCATGATTTTCCTCTAATTCTGAGTAGCTAATACTTACACATGATTATCTAGTGCATACTTGTTTGTGTGAGTGATTGCTCCTAGGCATTACATCATATGCAAATACCTAGGTATCTAAACTCAATTGAAATAAACATCACTAGAAGGCATAAAGCTCTGCAAGAAAAGCTATTTAAATGAAAACTCCCATAACAACTGAAGATTTCACAGCAGGTAAGCTTTTCTCTTAATGTTTAGTTAGTTATGAATGTATTCAGTATCTTTATTTGTATTTTTGAAATGTATTTTTAAGAAAGAGAAATGGGAAATATGCATATGTGAAAACATCCTTTCAAAGAAATAAGACTTTGTGGGCATTGATTACGTGATAACAAAGTGAAACAACAGCAGCTAGCCAGTATGTTCTGTGTACCCAATCATTCTACATAAACTAAGCATTTTCCATTCATTTTGCTTATGTTTAACTGATTTCAGCTATAATTAATTGTCATGTCATGCAAACTAAATCCTCAATAGAATATCATGACTGCCAAACATAGTACAAATTGCCATGAAAAAATGTAATTTTGAAATTTATTTATACTGTTTCATAATAAATACCATGTTGTTAAAGTTGAAAATAGCGATGCCTGAAAATAAGCTTTACTATTTTACAAAACTCTCTTATGGTCAGTAGTCCATTATGTAAATAGATTTTCTGTAACTAGAGTAAAGCCTACAACATCAATGCAGAAATGAAGAAAGATTTCTTCTTCCAAAAAATCCAAAAGACAACAGTTCCTTGAAACAGAGTCAGTTTTCTTTTTTCTTGTTTAACAGGCCAAGATCCATGCAAAAGCAATCCCTGCCTTAATGGTGGTACCTGCTATCCACGTGGTTCATTTTACATCTGTACATGTTTGCCAGGTTTCAACGGCGAGCAGTGTGAATTAGGTAAGCTGATGCCATCTAGATACTGATTAAGTCTAATACTAAGTTTTTATACATGAGATCTGCAGAAATGGTGTGTTTTGAAATTGAAGAATACATAGACATTTGAAAAATTCCACAGTGAGGCCTTACTTAAGAGAACAATAAAATGAAGGAGGTCCACTTACCCCTTTTCTCTCTCCCCATAAAGTGCACAGATGTTTACGCACACAAACGTAAGAGAATTGTAAATGAACTACATGACCTAGAATTCATAACATTAAATTCATAAATACATCAAATAAAATGAAATAAACATCAATATTTCAGATAGTTCTTAAGATTTTTGTGTAATTATTTGAAAGGATGGTATAATAAACTAATCCAAAATGTGACTGGGAAGCTGAGCACTGAATGCCAGCTTGATATTTTCTTAAGGAAATTGTAAATATGATCATAATCATATACATCTTTGGTATAAATTAGTATTTTGATAACTTTTCTAGCTGAGGACTTATTCAAGCTGCCTGTGACATCTGTGTTTACCTGCCATGACTCTGAGTTTCCAGAGACTCACCAGTACAGTGCAGAATAACCAGCTTTTCATTCCAACCAGCAAGCCAAATTATGATAAAAGTGGTAGTCTGGCTGTTTAGTTAGAGCTGGTTTATGCTTTTGAAAAGTTTCAAGTTCCATTCCCTGATAAATACCCTGAATTTGCCTGTAACAAAGTTGCCTGCCAAATTTGAAAGAAAAAACCTCATGCAATGTTGCTAAAATGAGTTCAACTCATCATATATAGCTTGGGAGAAAAAAACCCAACCCCACCCAAAGGTTCATAACAGTGCAGCATAATTGTCAGGATTACTATGGTTTTATTTGTGTTCTGCAAGACAGTTTGTGATTAAAAAAATAACTGTCCAGTGTTTTTCTCTCTTTTTCTAGCTTGTGTTGGTGAGTTGCTAGTTCCCTAGTGGGTTATTGCTGATAGATATCAAGTTTTAGATGTTGTATCTTAAATCTTCTTCTTTGGCAAGGAACATGACATCCCCTGGTTGCAAACCAGAAGTCAGAGATAATAATTTTCTTTTTTGTTTTCAGATTATAAAAGAATAATCTGGCCCCTTCTTGTGTCCTAGAAATCTTAGTGGCTTATTAATGGATTGGAGTGGGACACTGCATAGCCAGTTGCCATATAGAAATATGTTCTGTGGTGCTTAAGAAAGTAAACCTCAGCATTTTTAGCTCTTAATTTAGGGGTATTCTGCATATAAGGCATAAAATGTTGACTTAAGAGTCAGGGATATTCTGCCTAAAACATTGACTTGAGAGCTTTCCAAATGACTGGAAAAAATAAGACCTAAAATTTGAAGAGAAGTAATATTTTCTAAATATATATATATATATATATATATATACACCTTTCATATGATGCAGCAATTATTCTTAGGATTACACAACTGTTTGTTGATTTCTAAATATGTTTAACTTCTCTCTTATATTTTAATAGTCAATCACTACCAGCAGTTCACTTTGGACTAAGGCGTTTGCAAAATCTGCATTCAAGTTTAAGCTGTGATTATTTCAGAGGAACAGCACTCATTAGAAAACACCGCATCATCTTTGTAAAGAGACATACTAGCTTATAACCTGTGCACAAAGTACATGCACAAAGTAATTATATTAAATGAACTAGTGCTTCAATTTAAAAGGCGAAGACAAAGTATTTTAGCAGCCAGAGGAGTAGGGCAAAGAAATGTTATTTGTTCACTGTAGAGCCATAGGCTCAGCTGTTAGACTGTACATGACTATGAATGTTACTGACTGGTCATTTAGTGAGATTGTCTTTTTATCTTGATAAGATTAGACAAGGAAGAAATCAGAAACTGATAAGGTGCCAGGGCATGCTGCTCTGCGGACTTAAATTAGCAGTCTGTTTGATGATATATGATAAGATTTCCAGTATTTGAGATTCAGAAGATGTTTGAGGTCTCCACTACTTGATAAGAGTTTTTTTGTGCCATAGTCATACACTCAAGTCAAATTTTCCACCAGTACTGGAAAGTACTACACGCTGCACAGTATCACTTCTTTCTCAGTTACACAATGAGGGATTGAAGCTCTAGATTTTAGAAATTAACTCAGGAGTCAGAGTGCAGAATACAAAATTGTGGATCAGTAATGTCATATTTCCTGAGGAAGCTACTTCTTGGCTTGTGGATGAAGAGAAAGGATGCTTGTGCCCAGTGAAATCAGTTATCATGCAAATAATTGGTCACTTGAATCTTTTGCAATATTTCATGTTTCTGGATTGAACTGGTCCTAATAACAAGTATGACTAAGGCTGAAGAGCATTTCCCTTCTAGGAGGTGGGTGGATTATAAAAACACTTTTATCTTTATGTTGTAGATATTGATGAATGCCAGTCTAACCCATGCCGGAATGGAGCCACTTGTATAGATGGCCTCAATACCTTTACTTGCTTATGTCTGCCAAGCTATATAGGTGCTCTCTGTGAACAAGGTAAGGTGTATTCTTTACTTGATGGTGATAGAGGTCATCTGTTTCCATTTCAACATCCTTCTGGAGTAACTAGGCAAAGCATCCTAAAACCAAGAGAGTGGAAGAAACTCTCGAAATCAGTGGCAAGTCTTCAGTGATGAGGAGAGAATATAATTTTTGAGTATGTTATACTCCCACGATTTGTGGCTGAGGAGTTTTTGTTTAAGGTTACATCTGCACTATCTTTTGCAGATGGATGAGCGCAAATTCTATCCACATGCTAACCTGACTGGAAGTCATGTTACTGCTGTGCAGAATATAAGCTGATGTATTGGCCAGTTTCTGTGTCAACATAACAAGAGCCATACAGTTTTTAGGTGGCTCCAAGGCAAGCCAGCTTGTTCATCCTGGCTTGCAAACTACAGGAAAGGCAAAAACAAGGTTGTCTCATTACTGTAGTAGTGCTAAGGGGATAATGAGTGAGAGTAGAGTTACAATTTCTGAGTTAAAAAAACGTGAGTTTCTTTCTTAAAAAAACTATATACAGTGTGAAGGACATATCAGAACTCATCACTTCCAAAAAGCATCTCTGGAAAGTAGAAATAGTTTAATGAATATGCCAGATTATATATCCATCCACTGGGTACCATAGCCTTGACAACTTCATCCTGGAATTTTCAAATTGATCTGTGATTATTTTAGGAAAAGTAGGTGCAGGATCAGTATTACAAGGAAGTTGTAAAAGTCTTTCTAAACTGGACAGCTGAAATCAGATTAAACATCCAAGTCTCTGTAATTGTTAGAACACTGCCTGCAAGAAATCCCACTGTATTTACAAGAAATATTTACAGTGCAAGATGCTTACTCAATATGTGCATGTAGGAGCAGGAATAGGGTAGCAAAATCTGTTCTGTCAGTAACATTAATGAAAGCATTTCTATAGGAAAAAGAAATGTTGTTTTAAAGTGTACTTTCTAAAGCTTATGAAAATACTTTTCTCTTTTTCTTCAGCTGATTGGTTTTGGTCACAGGTGAATGAACTAAACCTTTAATTAATAGTGTGTATCTTTGTTTCTCATCTTCAATGAAAGGCAGTTTGCAAACTCTTTCAGCTCTACCTATATAGATTTGTTTGTTAGAGCTGAAAAATCTCAAAGCTGACCAGCTCCAGCACTTTTCACTGTTTAACTTTTTCAGTAGTCTGGCTGACCTTGTAATTTGAAAGGACTTTCTGAATCTGTTCTCCAAAATTATAAGATGACAGTTTTCTCACAACAAAAGATATAAATGTTCTTATTCCCTTCCTCCTCCCCTTCAGTCGAGCAAATCCATAGTAGCGAGTGGCTCTGAGTACCGTGGTAGCTTTAAGCTGCTTTTTATGACCAACCTGAGAGCGCATTTTAGGTGGTTAATGGGAACATTTCCTAGTTTGTCAATCAGAACCAGAGCCCTGCTCACTCAGCTTTGGAATTTAAATTTCCTCCACTTAAAGTCCTGCAGTGGTTTGGGACTTGGGAAAAGCATTTAGTGCCAAATTTCCACTCCACCAGACAAAATAAAACTGTGTTGGCGATTCAGACACGGTTGTCTGGCAAGCAGGCTTTATTTCAAGGCACCAGTCCTGACCTCACTAGATTTAAAGACCAGCCAGAACGACAGAATGCGTACCTCAGTGCCACAGGAAAGGTGGAGTTGAGCACACCAAGATTATATTTCATTACTCTTTTTTTTTTTTTTTCTTTTTCTCCAATATATACTATTCACTTTAGAAAGCTTCAAAAAAAGTCAAGCTGAAGGGCTTTCTTACGCTCAGTGCTGAGTATTCAAAGTGCCATGGAAAGGAGTGGAAGCAACGAGCATGCAATGCCTCTGGAAATGAAGCTCAAAGTTGGAGACAACTCCACTGCATCGTGGTCCCACAACACTGGTGCAGGAAAAATGAGAGCTCAGAATTTCACCCAAATTCCCCTGTGAGATTTTTCTAGACTAAGGGATCTTCAGCTGATGTATTACACCTATGTCAGCATTAGGAGGGGATGTGACCAGAGGACAGTGCAGCTGCACACCAAGGAGCTCCAGCAGGTGGTAGAAGTTAGAAGAGCCTTCAGGGTGATCTAACCTAGGGTGAGGAAATCAATCCTGAGACTCAGTGAGCTGTAATTGGCTCACTGACAGCCCTTTTTCTTGCCAGGTGGAAACAGTTCAGCAGACAATCTGAGCCCAGGAACTTCTTCCTGAAGAGAGCTAAAGTTGTCTGATGTTAGGAATAGAGCAGCTGAGGGTGTTTCCTCTTTGAACTAGGTTGGTAGCTCAGTAAGCCAGCATTGCTTCTGGTTCAGACTAGGTTAAATGTGAGTGGAGTACTTCTGTTAGATAATACCCTCTTTTGCCCTCCACGTGTAACTTTTCAAAGTACAGATGCATATTCTGCATGCCACTTGGTCACATTTGAACATTACTTCTTAAAATATCCTATAAACACTTTTTGAAAAGGTGACTGCAGGCTACAGTAGATCTTGATGCAAGTCTTATCCTGGGGAGCCATCAGTCTTTCCACTGTCATCCCTCTGTGAAAAGCCCTTATGACAGCTCTCAGTGTCCAGATAAGAGAGCCCAGAGCTCAGATCATCTCAATTTTGTTGCCTGAAGCATTGCTTTGCAAGCTCCATGTTTGGGAAAAGAGGAGAGGAGGGTTGTTTGATGCCCTGTCTTACACTGGGCTAGTAGAACCAACTATAAAGAATAGTCCCCAGGGACCAGTGGTGTGTCTGCGGCTGTTGTTCCATTATGTGGCCATCTGTATTTGTGACGAGGAGTACCTTACTTCATGAAACATGGGAAACAACAAAATGGTAGAGACTTGCAAGTTGAACCTCAGTTTAAAATAAGAGTTCTTCATGAGAACTGGATAAGCACCTGTTCCTTCCTTGGCTGGCTAGAGCTTCCTTTTCTTTTTCTCTTTTTCCTATTCTAACTGGTGTCTACCTGCTTTCAGGAACAGTGTTTGTGTTTTAAACTTAAAGTTTGGCTTTCTCCGCTGCAAGATCTCCACAGGCGCACCTAGGCTAGCCTGTTTACCAAATGCAGCTGCATGCATGGACCTGTGTGCCAAAATGGCACATATGTGTTTGTTATGGGACATGCCTCCTTGGGATAAATCAACCAGCTGTTCTCTTCCAGGTTCTGAAAACAAAACAACTGTGTTGTTTTTTTTTTTTAAATCATCATATCAGGAACAATGTTTTTTTATAACCCAACTTCGTTGTTCAAGTGTCTGTGATTACTCCAGTCTCATTTAATTCACTTTGTTCCCAGGGCTTGGTAGCTTAGGATGGAAGTATTTGAGAAAGGCTCAGTGCAAAGATACTTTCTGAAAACAGATGGTCTCTAACTGATATCTTTCAGCTGAGAAGAGATTATTCTGAATATTTACCCGAGAAATGATTTCTCCTCAAGATGTGTGGGCTAATGGGCCTCAGACATTTGTTCATTAGCTGAAGGCTAACACTCACAGATACAATTCACAGCTGAGTAAGACTCTCATTATGTTCTAGTACCTGTGATTCAGTCTTTGTTTTCTTTAAGCCTCTTATGGAATTTCTTTAAAGACAAGGGACCTATTGTCAGCAGCTTATTGCAGCTGTTGAAAAAGAGGTACCTATCTATGTATTAAACCTACAGAGAACTTTTTTTTTCAAAGCCATGTTTAGAGATGTTTTTATAACTATACAATTGCAGTTACAGAGAACAGAAACTGTGTAAGTCCTTGCACACATCACTGAAAAAGCCTGTAAATTGTCATAAATCTTAAGACTAGTCAGACAACTTTTAAAACACCATAAATATGGCAAGCAGTGTTTCAGTCTTTCCATCACGTTCTGGAATAAGGTTATGGAAAACTGTGATTACCTCCCGGTGTAAGTATACAATGAACATGAAGTATTGTATTCCGTAAGTGCTTGTACCTACTCTGCTCACAGGTGATCGGGTCAGAAAATTTACAGCCATCTGCAATTAGACTTTACTGGTTCAGTAAAGGCATTAAAAGCTTATACCCATATGGAGCCCTTACCCTTTCAGCTTTGTTAATGTAGTAAGATACACACACTCAGGACAAAGCACTGCAGAGATGAAACAGTCCCCACATTTTTACTTGCCTGGTTTGCATTTTTCATCCTCTAGCCTCCTTACTCTCCTTTTCCCCATTCCTTTTCCCCCTCTTCTCATCAACCTTTCCTCTCAAAAACAAACAATAAAAATTCTCTCTTTTCCCTTCTAAAAATCGCAGAATCCTAGAATGGTTTGGGTTGGAAGGAACCTGAAAGCCCATCTAGTTCCAACCCCTCTGCGATGGGCAGGGACACCCTCCACTAGCCCAGGTTGTCGAAAGCCCCATCCAACCTGGCCTTGAATGCTTCCAGGGATGGGGCAGCCACAGCTTCTCTAGGAAAAGTTTCTAGACAGAATCCTATAAAATTCTATGTATTTTATAGCCATCAGCCCTGTCTTTTTCTGTCTTTGTAGATTTGGGCTACGAACAGGTGCAGAAGTTGTTATTAAACTTTTCCTTTTTGAAAAACAACGTGACATCCTGGATATGAGGGAGGAGTTGTATGTGCACTGCAGTGCCTGCGTTTCAACTAAGAGTACCTATGTCAGTGTTTGGCATCCCCCATCTTAAGAAGAGAAATTTTGTTATTTATGATTCATGCTCAGGCCATTATATGCCATTCTTTGAATACAGTCTACAAGGTTTTGTGTTTCAAACCTCTTTGCGTCCCTCATGTGCCTTTCAGCAGATCCCTCGAATCGTGCACTTCTTCCCTAGTAGAGGCCAGGGAAGGTTTGGTTAGAATATCCTGGAAGTGCTCTCTGGCCACAATTTTCTCAAGATGCAATGCTGCTTGTTATTATCTGACTTCTTTCCTGTGGGACAAAGGAGTCCCTGAACAAGATGAATAATAAAATCTTAAGTGCCTTCATAAAGGACATAACATTGTTAGTCAGCATTGTGTGGTTAAACAAATGTTCTAGAAAGCAAAAGATAGACTAAACTTTAAAATGGCCTAGATACCAGAGATTAAAGCTGTATCTGCAGCCTGCACCTCATACAGACTACAAAGAGGGAAAAGATAAAAAACTAACAAGTTGGTAACATAGATTACATTCCTTTTTCATAGCTGGGATTACTCAAGGCACAAGCAGTTTTCTACAGCTTAACTTGTTGAAAATAGAACAGAGATAATCAGTGTAAACCCTATTATGACTTTGTATTTGGTACATTTATGTCTATACTGATGACTTTTAGAAAGCAATTTTGATACCAGACTCCTAAGACAATGACTGCTGTGTTATTAGTGTTGTCAGGAATTGTTAGAGAAATTCTGGTAAGCCCCTGAAGTGATACGCTTGCACTTCTAAATCCATTTATGTACATGTAATTCCAGTTTTTATCTTGGGAGATTTAAAAACTTTTAAAAAATGGACACTTTGATGCTTCAGGATATGAATGGCCTCTTCCTTCCATGAGTTAACCACCCTTGTGTTGTGAAACAAGTATTCCATGATTGTCTTTCAGGTGGTAGCTGCTCAAAACTAAAAAATATCATAGTTAAAGAATTTGCAGTCATATGTTGTTGGCATATTCTGTCATATTTGGCTTTTTCTGTACTAATGCAGAAAGAGCCTCTTTGGCCAAAGCATGTTATTGACTTTATGTCTTATTTACTGAAAATAAGAAATCCTACTTCATACCCAGGAAAGGCAAGACAGTTGCTTTCAGTCACAGTTTTGTTTGGGAATTGATAAAACTTGATGGGAAGTGGCAAATTCCTGTTTGGTGGGTGGGATGGGTAAGGCCAAGCTTTGTGTTTTTGTTCAACATCCTGCAGCCGAGGCCCATCGGTGTGAACCATCAAGCACTTAGATAACTCGATGCAGCTGTAGTCGGAACAAGCTGTAATCCTGTGCTGCAGGGTCCTTTTTGATGTCATTTCATCTACCATAACCAAAACAGTCTGAGTTTTCCGTATTGTTTCTCCTGTTCCTCTCTAAAACTTCTCCTCTCAGGGCCAAAGTCTTCTCATCATCAAGCACAGCTTAGACACACTCAGGCACCATGTTTGTTACGCCCATTAATACTGATTTTTGTCTGTGATTCATTCTAGCAGTGTTGTTGCAGAAGCAAACTTGGAACCAGAACTTTGTTGTTTCTTGCCATCAGTTCCGTTCACAGCAGCCTAACCTTCACAAAATAATTAACATAGAATCCACAAATTGTTACTGTTCCAAGGACCGTGTTTATTTCTCTTTAGCTTAAAGGATGTACTGGCTGATGTGAACTTCTCTCTGTTATGCAGTCTTATCAGTGCCGTCCGTCATACAAGCACTGACAATGTGCATGTCACTACTTTGTATTTCAGCTTTACAGCCTGCCTTAGAATCTGACGCTTAGAGTTTATTTAGTTAGACTTTGTCAAGGAAGACAAGATTTGTAGGATTTAGAGGGGTAAGTTCAGAAAGATAATACTGCAGCTTTGCATCTGTGGACTGAACAATCACAAGCACTTTCCTTCATAATATTTTCAGTTATCAGTTTCTTCCAAACTGAGGCAATTCAGTACAGTCACTCAAAGACTCACTGTTTGCCCTTGCAAGTAAAAATTCCCATCCCCATGTGCATACTCAGAAAACTCAGATGAAATGTAGACTAACTGCAGTCCAACATCATTCATCCAGAGTTATGGACTGAAGACGTCCTCCTGAGATTGTCCAGATACAGCACAATTTGATCAGTGGAAGCTCACAAAGTTGTCAGTTGCAATTATACTCCTCACATAAGTAATATTCTTGTAGCTCATACTGGGTAAACAGAACTACTTGAAAATGTAAGGAGGTCTCAAGGATGAGTATTGACTGTTTGCATTTGTACTGCTTAATGGGTGGGTATCTTCTTGAACCTTTGCCCTGCAGAAAATCCATTCACTTGCACAAAACATGCCTGTGTTTCACGCCCATTGACAGAGGTGCAATTTATTTGTTTGTCACAGACACGGAGACCTGTGATTATGGCTGGCACAAGTTCCAAGGACAGTGCTACAAATACTTCGCCCATCGGCGTACGTGGGACACGGCTGAAAGAGAATGCCGTCTGCAGGGAGCGCACTTGACAAGCATCTTGTCTCATGAGGAGCAGATCTTTGTGAACCGTATGTACTGTTGGGATTCCTCTGAACAAGAGCGGGCACTGAGGGTTCAGAGCTACTGAAGTATCCTCCTGATCACTCAGCTTTACATCTGCATCTTAAAATATAATTTCAGAATGTTTAAAAGGCACACTCTGTGTCCTTCATGATTACTTTTGCAATGCAAGTTCCCTATCACTAGGAAGTTATTATCTGTTACATAGAAAATACTTTGTTTTTAAGGAAGAGAACTGGAGCTATTGTTTAGGCATCGGAAATTGATGAAACACTTTTTTCTGGAGACTATAGATTATTTGGGCGTGTGACATCAATGACCACGCTACCATATGTTGTACTAAGTAGGCATAAAGAAATAGTTCCTGCATGTTGTGTTGCACAATCTAGACAACACTGTTCACAGCCTAATCAAAACTTGAAAAAATGTAGATTAAAATATGTGCTTTTATTATTTTAATCTTTTTTTTATTTGTTTTTCCCTCCCCCTCATATGCACTCAGGTAGAAAACTGATCTATTTCCTTTGAGAGATGCCATCAGGAGGGAAGAGACAAGACTGTTTAAAAATGTTGGATGAGAATCTGCATTTTTATAGACAACCCAAGTTAAAATTGAAAAGCTGAAAAACAGCCTGTAAATAGTTGTTTGCATAATGATTAGAAGAATCTTAAGAACAGGATGTCTGATTCATTCTGTGCAAGTTCTTTTTATTTTCTTTGGTGAAATCTCTTCCTTTTATGGGAAGGTTAATAAAAACATCCTTCTGGTTCCTTAGGTATTGGGCATGACTACCAGTGGATTGGCCTCAATGACAAGATGTTTGAGCGTGATTTCCGCTGGACTGATGGTAGCCCACTGGTAAGATGCCTTTGAAATGAAATCACTCATTCATTTCTTTTTGTGGTGGCTTATCAAATTCCCACCAGCAATGAGGAAAGCTGCATGAAAAAATGCAGTCACTAAATATGCACCCAAGCAAACAGCCAGCAAACTCTTGTTTAGGGATAGCTACAGTGTTGTGGTATGGTTCTAAAATGTTATTCTTAGTTCTTATTATTGTACATGCAGGAGCTCTTGAAGTTCCCAACAGAAAAACTCAAAAAGTCTGAGACTGTAATTTAAGGGTGTCTGCTGGAGCTGGATTGTGCTCTTCTGGTCTTATGCAAGGACATATGTGGCAATTCTCTTCTCCCTTCTGTATATGGAGTAGGATGCATTTTTTGGATGAGGATATGGCATTCAAGCTCTTGCTGTTCGCTGGGTCTGTGAGAGTCCACAAAGGAGCCTCTTGAGTATTGGAAATTGTTCTACTCTGTATGGCAGCTCTACAGCTAGGCTGGAGAAACAGTGATCCCTAGGTGGTTCAGGAGGCCTGTAACTAATAATCTGTCCATAAAATTTTAAGATGCTGTTGATACTTCTTATTGCCTTAAAACAAGAAGGAAAATCAGCAGAAGGAGATGAGAACACTCTCTACTCACCTTTAACTATCCTAAATCAAAGTTCTGATGGATACAGGAAATGATTGAGCTCTTTCCAATTCAAAACAGTCTCTTTTGTAGAAGAGACAGGTGATTTATTGATGTTTAACACTCACTGAAGAACATTACTTTAAAAAAAAATAAATTGATTATGCTTATTATTTTCCTTTCCAGTTTGAATTCTTCTTAAAGCAGAAAGCATCTGGACATACATATGCACATGCTCACACATGCACGCAATGATCATTGCTGCATACCATGTGGCTACAACTTATGTAGAAAGACACCTGGGGCAAAGCAGGCTTCGTTTATTTCCATTTCATGAAATAACCAGAAGTTTAAAGTCCTCTGAAATTACTTACAAATAAGCCATTTCTTGGGGAAACTACCATGTGTGGCAGGCGACAGCACAGGGGGGGAAGAAAAAGGTGACAAAACTTTTTGCTGCCTGACTGATCACTCAGTGCATCCAGTGAACCTATTTGTGCTTGGAGCTGCAAAGTCTTGTAGGATCTAAGCAGAAGAGTTTAATTTCATCGTTTTCTCTTGCCTATCCTTATGTATTTTTGGGAACACGAGATGTGCCATGGACTTGAACGCTACTCATTCTGGGTCAGTTTATTCTCTGTCTCCTAATGTGGCTTCCTACACATCACTGACAATAACAGGCACTCTCTGAGAGTGGTTTAGGTTTGGTTGGAGTCTGGGCTGTCTGCAGTGCTTGGTCAAGGAACCTACACTGCACTAAGGGATCTAAAGTTAGGTGAGATAAATTTGGGTGTAAATGTAGTGCATGTAGGGGCAGCCCACCTTACACTGGGAAGTGTAAAACAAGATACATGCTTATATATTCCAGAGACAAATTTGGTATGTCACTGAATGATGAATTCAAGGAAAATAAAATTAGAGCTCAGATTCTATTTGTTAGTTCAGGTTACCGAGCAAATGAAGCATTACATTTTTACTTTACTTTTCAATTTTAAGAAATGAAGATATTCTAGGAGTAGAATAAGACCATCTGTCCAACAGATTTCTCTTTTGATTGATCTTTTTTCCACTTTATTTTTCTTTTCTTTTTAACAACTTCCCTCTGTCTCTTCCTTCGGAAACAATTTAGGTGTCTCTTTAAATCATTTATGTTCATTGCTTCAATAGCTTTCCCTCATAACTTAGTCCATATGGTTTCTGGATACCATGGTTCTGACCAGCTTCCTCATTTGCTCCTTTTCCCTAAATTTAACTTATTTTTCATACTTTCTAACCACTCTTGTGGTTACAGTGATTTATTACTTCTCTAGTAATTAATAGGAACAATAACATAATTAAATATATGCATTAAATGTACTTCCCTGATGATGTCTTAAAATTCAGGTAAATTTGAATACTGTGTAGGTAAAAAAATTACATGGTTTATGCATTTGCATGGGAACAGGAGTCATGATAGCATTAAATGCATTAGTATAATTTGTGATCATAAAAATCAGCATTATTAAATCAACATTCAGGTTCTAACTTGAATTTCTGAGATTATAGGTAGCTCTTGCATATAGCCAAAATCTAAATAGCCTTTTTGTGTTTTACATATCAGGGTGCATCTGTAATTCAGCTGTTTCTAACTTTGTTGCCAAGCTCCATGCTTCCTTCAAGATAATATTATCTATCTACAATTCTATTCAACATTTTTGGCATAGAGAAAAACTTGTCAAGTCTGTTGAGGATTCCCCTGATATAAAGGTTGTCTTGGAGATACTATCAGAAAAGTTACTCCAGCTCTTAGATAGACTGTGCATCTACAAGTGATGTACATTCATCTTTTCTTGATACTTGTTTGAATTTTCTGCCAGTAACAGTTCAGTTTAATCTGAAAATCATGCTTACATGATTTTATTAGATTTTGGATTATTTTTTATTTTTTTTTAAAAAGCAGTTCTGATGTTTGGTAGACTTAGAAAAGGCAAATGAACAATAGCAGCAGCAGCAAGACATGTTGTGGATGGAATTGTGGGACCAGTGCTGCTGTTAACCCAGTACTGCACAGATGACATAGCGGTGATACGTTTTAGTGATTTCTCTTTCACGTGAGTTTTCTTTCTGAACCAAAAAGCCCTCCTAGAATTGGGAATCATTGAAGCACATGCTCTACTGTTGGAGATTATGGAACAAGGTTTGGGTTACTTTAGTACTCATTTTCCATGGACATAAGGAAACCCACAACTTTAGTATTCAGTATGTTGAAAGGAACTCTTTTGCCAGGTGTTGGCATGTATTTTATTAGTAATTTCTGGAAAAGGGATCAAATACTTTTTTTTACTCTGCACCTATAAGGTATTTCAACCAATGGGTTCAATGGAAGGAAATCAGTCATTTTTTGACATTTTCAGCTCATGCCAAGTTGTGTTTTTCCAGGTTTTTGAACTGAAGCTAAGTCCTAGCCACCATTAAATATGATAGTTGGACAAAGCATGTACAGGAGTTCCTTACAGAAAACCAACAAACATACTTCCAAGTGCACTGCGTGTTGTCTCTAACTGCAGTGAGCTATTGAATACACATGCCCAACCCAGCTAATTTTTGTGGACTTCATAGTCATATGCAGCCCTGGCATATAAAGCTTGTGCTGTCTCACTTCCATTGCCTCCCAAAATATGGGAGGGGACAGGGCTTTTTTTGAGCACACTTCTTGTCAGTTCATGTGAGATGAGAGTAATAAATTCACCTTTGTCATTGGCCTAGTAATGTGAGAAAGCTTAAATTCTCAGTTGAGGTTGCAGAAATTTCCCTTTTCTCATGAACCAGTGGATGTTATTTTCACCAATCAAATAAGCAAGGGTCATTCGGATTTTTGTGCAGTGTCCAGACGAGATCAGTTCATGCCCCTTCAGTGGGATGGGAGGTTTGTTTGTTTTTTAAGACATGTGGGGCAACGTGACCAAGATTTTTAAAAAGCGAGCATACAGAATCAAGGTTCTTATGGTGAAAGCTACGCTGAACCTGGAGTACCCTTGACAGGCTCACAGCCCTGTTGAAAACAAGGGCAATTATTCAGGTGCCTAGTAGTGGACTAACTATAGTCAACACTTCTGATATCCTGGCATTCTCTTTTTAACTCCTATAGAAAACATTGGCTGTTAGCAATTGATCAAAACCAGCAGCAGTCAAAAAAGGCCCTCAGTTCCTGTGCAGGTTTTTCATGCATCAACTGTAATTACATTTAACTTCCAAAAATAATGCCAGTGAGCAAGTCTTGGAATAGATGAAGAGTTATCTTGTAAATACACGCTCTGATTATTAGAGTTCCTCAAGGAAAATGTTGGCATCTTGATTAACACACCAGGTACAATTGGATTCAGTGAGGAAAAAAAGGAACAGTATTTAAAAAATTCTGGTCCACATGACATTTGTCCATGTCTGTTTTGAGTCTACCTGTTCTCTACAACAGGAACTTTTAAGACAAGGAAAATTATCCTAACAAAATAGAAATAGGCACATTCCTAAATCATAGTATTGCAGACTCTGTTCCTGCAAACAGAACTTGAGGAGGCTTTTTGATCTACCTCTGTGAAGTGTTTGGTGCATAGTTATCTGTGTGCTTTTAGGGGATTTTGGCAGGTTTATTTCTTAATTGTAATCTGGTTTTTAATTTAAAACTGCTCAGGAGTTTCCTGCCTTTCAGGCAAAATGGCATAATCTTATGCAATGGATTGGGTTGTGTAAAGTCTCACCATCACCTGGTAAAAGACACCTTTTCAGTGTACTCTACTGACTACATCCCAAACAGACTGGGCTTGAAAAGTGCAAAATAACGTGAATAAAGTAATTGGGTCATACCTCTCATGCCCTAAAGTTTAATTGTCAGTCCAGGTGCTACTTTTCCATAAACAATTTTTCTTCCAGGTAACTGATATTTCATTATACTGGATTTTATTGGCCAGGCCAATTTACTTATATTTGTCTTTTTTTTGCAATTTCTTTTAAAAAAAAATTGGGACCTTCTTGGCTAAGGTCAGAGCACGTCTTCAAAGGAGCTCCTTGGCTAAGCTTAGGCTTAGCCTTGTCCAATATGCAGAACAAAATAAGCTATAATTATACTAAACTGTGGAATCCATTGCTGGCCACCCATATGAATCTAATTTGTTCTGATTTGCTGTACTGTATCCGTATGGCAGGAAGCAATCTTTTCTCATCTACAATGTATTCCTGCTCCTTCTCTTTTTTTTATTTTCTTTTTTCTGTTTTTGAAAGAAAGAATTTTTCAGTGTTTCCGGTGGTTGGGAGAGGTGGATTCATGCTCGAGCTGTTGGGCCACATGAAAAACACTTTGGCAGCAGCAACCGTTCCCTTTTTATATCAAAAGAGTTGATTGCAGCTGTGTTAGTGCAACATAAAAAGTGAATGGTCCTTCAGGAAACCTAGATCCTCACTTGTGCTGCAAGTTCAGTGAGAGTTGGAGGTTAGGGGCCTCTGCCACAAGCATGGGTTTGGAATACCAGCAACATCCGAGATTGAATGGACCAGTGGAAAGGGAATTTGTAAGCTGCAAACTTTGGTGTATCTGCCTAGTCACTAACTTCAGATAATTTGTCTCAAAGGTAAAGATTGTGAGAGCAGGTACTAAAGTGTGTTCAGAGAACTCACAGCACCTCAACATTTTTAGAGCTTCATTATTCACTATTTCCTGAAAGTCAAGCCAATTTCTGCTCAAGACATTTCAGGTACGATTACATTGACAGATGCAAGAGGCAGGCGAAAATAATACAGTATTTTAAAGAGTGTGTTTTGTTAGTTCTGCTTTTCTTCTATTGCAGTGTAGTTATAGGGCTGTTCTGCTGGCATTAGGTGTGGGAAAGCATTAGTTTTCCTCTGATTTACATTCTACACAGGAATGAAAAAGGCTATTTGTAAGACTTTGTTTACATTTAAAAAATGACAGAATGAAAATTATTCTTGCACTTTTCTGTAGACTTTTCTCCCAGCATTTCTGTGATAGTGACCAACTCCCTAAGTTGGACAATCATGGACAATCTTCATCCCACAATTATCATAAAAAGCTGTAAGCAATAAAACCAAATAAGTTTGGGAAAAAATCGCCAGTGATACAGGAGATGAAAGCAAGGCCTAAATTCTCACACAGCTATGTGAAAAGAGGAATTTGTCCATAGCTACCTGGATCTTTGTATACTTTAAGTTTGATGTAATACGAACTACAAAATAACAAAACTTAGTTTATCAGTGGAGACATTTAATAATTGACTTGATCAAAGAAAGAATGAACACAATGTGACATTTGAAAATATCTTAGGGAAATTGAATTTAAATAATTCACTTAGTTCTGTGAATAGTAACTTTTACAGCTGTAAAGCACACCCATCCAAATAGAAAAAATCTGGTGTTGCTTTTGGCAACTTCTCCATTGTATTTGGATTGCTGGCGTTTCACTGTTAAGGACCCTTGTGAGCAGGCACAGTGGTAAAGGAACCCTTTGGAGCTATTCATGTTATGGATTAAGCGCATATAGCTACTTGGGGTTGTGCCTTGGGCCTCCGTCTCACAAGGGGAGTTATTCATATCCTTTGGAAAATGCTGTTGATAATTAGTGCTTTGTAGGGCGGTGAGCTCACTTCCATTACATAAGATTAGTGCTGTAATAAGGAGCTGGCTAGTGTCTGTGGCCAGATTGTCTGTCACTTGGAGAATGCTGCCAGCTAGGAAAGTAATGGGGCATGCTGCCACTTTTAAAACTGTCCAGAGACTCTACGTTAGTTTTTCTTCCCTTTGGCATAGGAGCGTTCATGCTTTGTGTTTTGCAATGCTGGACCTCAGGTTGTCAGTGTTAGGTAGCTACATTTAAAAAAAACCAACAAACCAAACCCACAAAATGAAACAGAAGTTTAATTCTGGCAAAAACAAAGCCCTCTCTTTTCCTTCCTTTATTGGTCAGTGAATCAGAATGCTTTCACTTGAGCAAATCTGTAACTGCACCCCTCTCGGAAAGAGTAACTTTATTGAACACAAAAACCTTCAAAAGGCATGGAGTATTGTAGGGAAGCAGCCTGCCTCTGAGGGTTAAATAAAGCAAACAAACTAAAAAGTACTGTAGTCAGCTGCAAACAAAAAGCTCATTGTGCCCATGTCCCACAGGATCCTTGGAGAAGGAGATTTTAAATCTACCAAATGTTTTGGTTTTGAGCTGCAGTCAGTCATTACAGCCTCTTTTTAAGATGCTCATTTGACCTGCATTTAAATGGAGGAGAACTATATAATGTTATTAATGACAGGTATATTTTTAGTTCAGTATGTCATAGGCAGCATGGAGGGCCTCTTGGACAAAGTGGGTTTTTGTCTCATTTTTACCAAGGGGGGTCAGCAGTTACTTCAGAGACTCGTTATGGTTGGCTCTGGGCTAAAACGCTTGGACAGCTTCAAACCTGCAGTCATTGTTGACATAAATGACAAAGTACAGGATTTTCCTTTTTTTCGGTGGCTCTCCACTTAGTTGTGCACAAAAAGAATAAGTCACACACCTCATGCAATTTGATAATACATAATTACGTGAGTGTAACTCCCAAAGAACAAGTATTATACCAACCAGCTTTTAACACCCTACCGTACTTTTCTTCCATGGTAACACACCTGCCCATTAGCAAGAGAATTTCAGCAGCTCTTTGCCACTAATTTTTCAGTCTCTGTACTAAGGTGACTTCAGAAAGCCCAGCACACATAGTATACCCACAAAATTGAACTATACGCTGTGTGAACCATGATGAAAGTTATTACTCTACGAAGAGTGGGTACAGAGCAGATAAAAGTCAATGGAGTTGTGTCCACTGGCTTCAATTAGCTTTTAAAAAGTTAATAAAAGTGTAATAAAAGAGATATCTTTTCTGAATAATTATTATTTTGGAACTGCTGAAAAGTTAGTATCTGGACTCAGTAATGAGTAGACATTGCCATCTAGTGGGAGTTTCTTGCCATACTTAGTGGTTTCTGCTTCTTGTGGAAAAGTCATACTATGGTATTGTTTTAAAAAAATGTGAAAGAGTTAGTCGTCTGCTCCACAAGATAATCAGCTCCCCCCAAAAGATAGAATTATTAGTGCTTTTAAGTTTCAACTTCATCAGCTAGCCTTTTTTTTTTTTTTACTTGTTTCATTTGTATTCCTTAGATTTCTTTCCCAAATTATTTACTTTTTTCATAGATCTTACTGCGTATTCAATCTGCAACCAGTTCTTGTGGATATTCATGGATATACATGAGAGTATGTTATTCAGAGTCCTTTTTTTTGCAAGCTAGTGCATAGGAAATCAAAGAGTTTTTCAATACATCCCACTGCTCTGTTACCAAAAAACCCTTTCAAGTGAAATCTTTTGCAAAAGTCCTTAGCAAAGCTCCTGGGAATTTGTCTTGCTCACAGTGTGTCTCTGTAATGGGGAGTGTTGGGTGCCTGCCTGATCCAAATCCTGCCAGTTTCCCAAATCCCATGGAAAGAAAGCCCAGATTAAGGGCTTGAGGGAAGCCATTCAACTATGATCTAAAAACTATCAGGGTCATGACGTGATTTTTGTGTGTACTTCTAGATAAGTTTAAGTACAGCAGCCGTCTTCAAATAGACTAGAATTTCTCCCAGCAAAGATTTACCAACAGACTTCGCTTGGTCCCTCCTTCAGCAAGTTACTTTAGCATGTGTCTGAATTGTGCATGTGGTCTACCTTATAGAGTTTAGGGCACCGCCTATGTCTTTAAAGCAAGTTATATGCTTAAGCACTCACTGAATGGAGTTTTTAATTGTATGAATGCTTTTGGTGAGTTCTATCAGACTGCTCCCACTCATAAAATTAAACAGAAAAATCCTGTGCAGGAGTGGGGTGAAATTAAGTGAAACAGAGCCTATGGTATAAGGTAGTTTCTTGGTTTTTCCCAGTGTGTAAATGGATTTAAATACTAAGTGAACATAGTGGAAGTATTTCAGACATTGCCAAATCTTCGCAGTAATCTGTTTGATTTTTTTTTTCTATTGAAAGAAAATGCAATCCCTTTCAAACTTCCCATGAGTGTCTCATGTAACAGAATCAGTGCTGTATAACAGCATGAGCCACAAACGAGGGTTTTCTGAACTGATCCATATACTTACTGTAACCTCGTGCTGATCTCACTGTAGTTCAGCCAATCTATAAAACGGAGTAATTGCTAGGACTTACTGAAAGTGAGATGCAATTTTTAGGTGAGCTATCCAATTATAACAGAACCTCCACAGCGAGGGACTTGTTCAGGGGCTTTCTTGATAAAGATTTCTAAGAATTTGTCTGCTATTGTGAAAAAAGCGTATTCCTGCTCTTAGCAGATTTATGGGGGAACAAAGGACAATAGCTAGTAAGCTTTGCAGTGGTGGTTTCAGCTTGTTTAGTGATAAATACCAGGCAGGAAATGTTGCTTCACTTTAAGATGAAATGGCACAGAGAGTATCCAGTCAGCCAGTCCCTACATCTTTCCTTGTTGTTTTTTTGTTTTTTTGTTTTTTTTTATTTGGCTCATTAGTCTTGCATTAAGAAGCAATCAGATAGGGAAGCAGCCAGAATGAAAGAAAATAAAAATCAAATTGGAAATTACAAGTGCCGAAAAGTGCCAAGACATATTTGTACTTTAAGCTTATTTAAACATGCTGAAAACACACTTCCTTTCCCCAGAAGGAAAAGCATTAACCTTGTAAATCTAAATAGATGTGTTTCCAGTAAATTATTTCCTAGCTTTAGTTATGTACAAAAGATTATTGGCCTTTACACAATAAGAAGGTCAAGCAGTAAAGTTTTGTTTGCACCAGTAGTTTATTTTGTTGTGCTTCATTAAACACAGTGCTTGTTGACTATTCTGGAATGCAAAATCCAAGCGATTGATCTCAGCCACTTGGTGTGCCTTTTGGAGATAAAGGAAGGGCTGAAATTTCCAAATGAGTGTCACAAAGCTGAGATACTGCTTACTTGTAGATTCACCTTGGCAGTGCAAACATCTGAAGGAGCTGAGTGGATTACCCATTAATAAGGAAATGAGTCTCTCAAATAAGGCTGGTTATCTGAAAATTTAAATAACAAATCTCCCACAAGGTAGGATCTTGTTCATGATGGGAAGGCTATGCTCATTCAGTTTAATTAGCAGCCATCTGAATGAGAACAAATAGTGACTAGCTAATAGGTTTAATTTATGTGAAAAGTCAGCCTGTCACCGAACTGGCAGATTCTGGTTGTGAGTTAATTCAATGCCATATAAGGAAATCCTCCCCAAAAATGTGGAACTTAACAAAATGTCTTCATGGGCTCTTGTAACCATCATATCCAAGCTCCCCCTGTGAGGCAAGAGAATACATTGTCTGTTTTACAGACTGGGAATCAGCCAGCCGAGTGCATTGTCTAATGCCATGTAGGAATCCTGAAGAACTGAACCCCATCTCAGCTGCAGCTCTAACCCATGGACCATCCACCCTGTTTCTACAGGAAAAATTTCAGTGCTCTTTAGCAGAGAAAGCTAGAACAAGTAAATCCAATGTGTCAAGCACAGGCTTTGGTTTCAACGCAAATAAAAAACAACCCAAAAACCTGTACTAGAAAGATTAATTAATTATTACAGTGTAATTAAAGGCATATAGAGCATAACAAGAGCTCCACTTTTCAGCCTGATACGGTGGCAGGGCAGACAAGTGGTGTGCTTCCCAAAGGACCTAAGGAACATACAGGGACCAAAATCCTGTCCCCATGACTAGGTCCCGCAGTTAGCTGATTACACAGAAACCTCAGGGTTTTGATAAAAAGAAACAATTGTCATGCCATCATGGATGTTGAGAGCTTTGCAGAGTGTCTGATGCGGTATTGCCTGCCTGAGCCCGAGTTCTTCCAGCCTTCACTCCCCTGCATTGCTTTGAACTTCCCTCTCCATGGCCAGCTCAGCAAAGCACAGTTCCTAGCTGGAGGAGAAAAGTGTAGTGGGCCAAACCTCCTTTGAAGTATATTTTGAGTCATGTACATAGTTAAGATTATATGTCCTAAAATGTACAGTCTGGAAGTGCTTTGCATTTTTAATCCAGTGGAAAACTTCACAGCTGTTATGATAAGGCTGCTTAAAACCCAAGGTATTGATACTTTTTAGGTCCCTCTGTGCAATCACACAGCGTAAGTATCCCTGCTGAGGACTAAAAGGGTCATAGCAGCTTTTCTTCCATGTGTTAACTTAGCATTTGAATCTATTTAGATTTTCAGAAACATAAGTCATATCTTATGAATGATACAGCTAAGAGTATTGCTAAAGGTGTCAACTGAAGCTTGGTTGTTGGCAGAAGGATGTCTTGAGCTTTATCAATTCAAACATACCACTCCTTAGTCCGGTTTCATTGGTCTGCTGAGACAATTACAATTTATATGAAGATATAACCTAGCACCAGGGTGACTGGAACGACGCCAGCTGTTTTTGGCTCATCTGTGAATATGGCTGATGTCTTTTGGACATGATCGTAAAAACCAAAGAAACCTGAATTGTACGTGTTGCCAAGGAATGAAGTTTGTTTTGGTTTTTTTTATTTTTATTTTTGTACAATATACTTTTCTAAAGTATAATGCATTGAAGCACAAGGATCTTAAATGACATAGCCACTTCAAAATGGATATCTTGTTCAGCATATTTTGAGCAGTATTTCCCAATAGAATAATTATAACCTGAGTATCTTAGATGCTTACTGCACTTATTGAGAGGGTAGGGGAGTCTTTACACTTAGCACACTTGGTATGAGAGATTGTAAGGATATCTCTGAAAACAAACAGTACAAATCAGTATGTGACTTATGGGATTTGGGTCTTTCCTGTTAATTTTCTGCTGATGTAGGTTTACTGGAGATAGTGCAGTCACCCCTGGTTTACACTAGCGTAAGTGTAATCATGCTCATGGTCATACAAAAATGTAATCCGTAAGAGGAAAGCAAAATATTAGTTTATTTGTCTAGCAACTTATTCCACTCAAACTGTGAGAATCTTTTTGTATCATTATCCCATTATCAGTGGCTAAATAAGGAACTGAAAAATTACAGAAGAGCTGGGTGGAGACCTAAGAAAGCAATTCAGCAGTCTGGAACTTCCTCTGCTAAGCAATTCTGGCACTAAACCCAAGCAAAATCAGAGTTATTCAGCCAAAATAAATCTATGCAATGACGGTATCAGATGTGAGGTAACAGCAAGTCATGCTGAAGGATATCAGACATTCTTGAATAAACCACAGGGCCTAGATATAATCCTTTGCCATTATGCTGCAGCCCTGCCAGCAAAGCAAACACAAATTTTGGAGTCATTATGGCAAGACGAGTAAGAGCATATGGAGTCTATGTGCTCAGGGTGGGAGCTGGCAAGCTGCTGAGCACCTTCAGCTCACACGTCCCCAATAGCCATAAAATATCCTTCATTCCCACAATCTGATCCCTGTGGAAGCAAACAGCTTTCTAGTATAATTTCTGCAAGAAACAGCTGTAAGGCTTGTGGAAGCCTTTCTTTTGCTGTCAGGATGTTATTGATCAAGCTTTTCTACCACTAACCCGGCTGTTTAATTTCTCTGTGTGTCTGTATGTCTGAGTGTATTCTTGAAAGTGATTGGATTGCCTCAGCTTAAGAAGTTGCTGCCCATCCTCTGAGCAGTGTGACCAACCAACGAACTCGTGACTTACATTAGCGAATCTTACTTTTCAGTGAGGCGTTCAGAGGTGAAAGCGAGAGGTGATCGCTTCTTTCTGCTTACCCTACCTCTGCAACACTGCAGACTTCCCTGCAGTGCAAGTGAAACCCACATCAACTTTCCTGCCATGCCTTATGCTTTGCAGTGCTCCTGACGGTGCCTCGCAGCCCGCCATGCAGAGGAGATGGAGCAGGTACCTGGGGCAGTACTATCGGCGAGCCTGAGCCTTCAGTGTGTGCATACACCCACCTATCCCTGCTTTAGCAGGCAGTAGCTTTCTATGTTGTGGTAGCACGACCTTATCTGATCGGATTCTTGCATTCTTAACCAGCTCTGCTGTAAAAAGGTGCGAGACCTTTGGCTCAGCAGCCATTCTAAAATACCCTTTTGGAAAAGAGGTCTTGGAGCACTCCAAGTTACATTAATAGAGGCCATACATGGGCATATTCCTTCCTTCTTGTTTTCCTTCTCGCTGGAGATATGCACAGAGCTTGCTTTTCTTTTTTGCACTAGGTGTTGCAGGAAGCCCCTCACACCGCAAATCCCATTTGACTCATATGTATGGTATTTGGCTACTGTGCTTGAAAAAACTCATACTCTGATTTATAAGCTAATGTGAAATGCTGAATTCTGGACTGGACTAAATGAGTTAGTGTGTATTGTAGTTTAGGACTATTAAACACTGAAATGTAGAGATGGAATTAAGTTAGTTCCACATAAAAAGCGTGATGCTTTATTGGAGGTAATAAATTCAGTGCAGAAGAAATTTATTTAGGATTGTTAAATTGCTTGGATAATTAAAACCTGTGATGGGTAAGATGACAGGTGGTAGGAAAAGGTTAAGTATTTAACTCAGGTTTTTTCATAGGTTGATTCATTCTAAGGTAAATACTACTTGTGTGGGGTATGTAAACTTTATTTCTAAAATGTGCTCACCCAGTCAGTGAATAGTGGTTATTTCATAAAGTTAAGAAAATAGAAAGCTAAACTTTTATGACATTTATATGGGCCAGCTCTAGACAGAAAGATGTAAGCACTGAGGAAAATATAAGCACTGTAGAAACTGTGTCATTTTGACCATACAAGGGTCTAGCTGCCTGGTTAATGTCTGGCGTTTATGTGAATTCCAGTTCTTTCAGATATCTATTTTTATCCTTCATTAAATTCTTCTTGGAGTGACACAACAGAAATTCCAAAGAAAATCGCTAAGAATAGTTTCCCAAATCTTCTCTCACTTTTCTTTATATAACATTATGCAAATCTCAAATTACTGTACTTCATTTGAGATCAAGATGAAACAAGAAGTGGGATAAAGATTATCCCATCTCTGATGATGGCAAGGAGAGTAGGCTGTATGTTCCCTACCAAGGACTACTGCATAGATTTTCTATTGGTGTGACACTCCCTTTGTTTCTATTTTTCCTGCTTATTGATTGAAAAACCAGACTGAATCCTCCCTAATTTTCATCCAAAAATGACATCATGCAATGACAAGCTTAGCCACGCTTGAAAGAGTGCGTTTTACAGCAGAATAAAAGTGGGTTTAGCCCATGCAGGGAGCTGTGCACAGCCCGCCAGCAGCCAGCATCTGCAGCTCTTGGTAGGGATGTACCTTTAGGTAGATTCAGAGACGAAAGCTGCAGAGCTGTGTAGATAAACAAGCGCAGACCTGCATGTAGCCAGCTTGGATCCCAAAGAACAGAGTGTGCCTAAATCAACATGCCAGATGTGTATGCAAGGTGCAGGGCTCAGAAACTTTATTTTTTTTATGTTAAAGATATTTTTCAGCCATTAGAAGTTGTGTGTTTTGGTTTTTTTTTCCCATCACATACCAACAATCAGATTTCTACTTCTAAAATTAGTATGCCAGTTTCTGTGTTTATTCATATATATTCATAGATGTCTGGAGTTAGTTTTTCTACGGAGGGCAGAATTTGGATCATCATTTCTAAAGCTGAAAGGCTGCTGCTGTATATGCTCAGTCTGCCACCTAGGCCTTTTTAATGGAAATATCAATCTGCAATGATCTGGGGACACATTCTGACACCTTTACTTATTTTACGCTTAATTCTGCACATCATCTCATTGAATGACTTCATTAAATCACAGAATGACAGAATGGTAGGAGTTGGAAGGGACCTCAGGGGATCATCTGGTCCAACCCCCCTGCTAGAGCAGGATCACCCAGAGCAGGTTGCACAGGATGGCATCCAGGAGGGTTTTGAATATCTCCAGAGAAGGAGACTCCACAACCTCTCGGGGCAGTCTGTTCCCATGCTCGGCCACCCTCAGAGAGAAGAAGCTTTTCCTCATGTTCTCATGTTCAGATGGAACCTTCTGTGTCCCAGTTTGTGCCCGTTGCCCCTTGTCCTGGCACTGGGAACCACTGAAAAGAGTCTGGCCTCATCCTCTTGACATCCACCTTTAGATATTTATAAGCATTCATGAAATCCTCTCTCAGTCTTCTCTTCCCCAGGCTAACCAGCCCCAGCTCTCTCAGCCTTTCCTCATATGAGAGATGTTCCCATCCCCTCATCATCTTTGTAGCCCTCCGCTGGACTCTCTCCAGTAGTTCCCTGTCTTTCCTGAACTGGGGAGCCCAGAGCTGGACACAGAACTCCAGATGTGGTCTCATCAGGGCAGAGTAGAGAGGGAGGTGAGAGAAATGAGGTCAGAGAATAAATAATTTGAGTCTGAGAAGCTAGCCTGTAATTTGCCATTTAGTAGATGTGGACTAACGAGGGTTATGGGCTATTTACTGCATTTCCTGGCATTCCACTTCATGTCTGTCTATGTAGGAAAGTGTGTTTCAACACATTTAGGATCAGATTTTGCTTGCACTGAAGTATGTCACTTTGTTTTGTTCACCTGACATCAGTTTACAATAAGTGAGAAGTTAGATCAGAATATTTTTTCCCATTGAGATAATCTGTTAATAGAGTGGGAGGATATTATAAATTTAGCTTTGTTTAGCTTGTGCTTAACAGCCTGAATCAAACAATTGAGATTCCTCTTCACCAAAGGTAATATTGTGTGTTCTTCTGTAAAATGGAATGTAAATATACTCCAGCACTGGGAATAATGTTTTTGCTCCTTTTTTTCTGCAGCAATATGAGAACTGGCGACCAAACCAGCCAGACAGCTTCTTTTCTGCTGGAGAAGACTGTGTTGTAATAATATGGCACGAGAACGGACAGTGGAATGATGTACCATGCAATTATCACCTTACCTACACCTGCAAAAAAGGAACAGGTACAAACTTAAGTAACAATAGCGTAATCCTCTAAATACCAATTTTGTAAAGTTAAAATGACAAATTCTAACTGGTTTCTGGTGAACAGTACAGTGAGCCCTCAAATGAGTTAGCCCCACAAAATCATCCTTCATCCTAATATCCTCATACTACATCTCTACCTATCTGTTCTTGAGTCAGGCACAAAAGTATTCGCAGTTGAAACTCTTGGTTAAAACCAGGCAAATTTCTTAGGCACAGATCTCAGCAAAAGAGGCATTCATGTAACTGTCAGGCCTGCTTTACTTGCATACCATGAAAACATTGCCAGCTCTTCTTTCTTGGGATGGCATCACTGCCAAGTATGTGGGCAGCAGAATATTGGTAGGCAGTCAGAGCAGGCAGCTGACCACTGGTATGTGGTTAGCTTTTCGGTATCAGCTGAGCATACTTTTCACCCATCAAGTAACGCCAACCTTTGTCTTCCTCTTTTCCAAAACCGTCTAGTTTAATGGCACCACTGGAATCTGACAAGCACATTTGGTTTGTAGACTGTTAGAGCAGATACTTACAGGAAACCTGACTGTTACCAGGAGCTGTACAGCAATGCTTTAGGAATTGCCTCTGCCTCTTCAAACTGGGAAAGCAAAGCAGCAGCCAAAATCTTGTGTGCGCTCCATTGTTCCCAATTACCATTTACAACTTTTTGTTAACATGTTCTCTGAGCCTTGGCGGATCCATCAGTTTTAAGTGCTTTTAAATAGTCTATTGTTGAGGAAGACATGATAAGTATTGAAAATGAGACATTTATCTTAAATGCTTGTAATAACTTCATTGGTTTCCAGGTTTTGCAGCTTTCCAGTGAAAAGCACTACTTTGTGTGAGTATGCCAACCTTTTTGGCTCAAATTTACATCAGAAATTTAAACCAAAAAGACAATACTAACCATACTATTTGCTGTGTCCCAATTTTCATCATTACTATATTTGGTCTACAAGACTGGAGAACTACAGAAAAGGCTGATCTCCCTGTCCTTATTTGGATGTGTCTTTTGGAAGTCTAACTGAGGTCCCTTGACATCCTCCCTTAGCCAGAGTTTAGAGGTCAGCACCAGAGTCAGCAGTGCATTTACAAACTACGTTTTGCGTTATGTTCTCTCTTCCTTTCAGTTGCTTGCGGTCAGCCTCCTGTTGTGGAAAATGCAAAGACTTTTGGGAAGATGAAACCTCGTTATGAGATCAACTCCCTTATTAGATATCACTGCAAAGATGGTTTCATCCAGCGTCACATTCCAACCATCCGGTGCCAAGGGAATGGAAGATGGGATATGCCTAAAATTACTTGCATGAATCGTGAGTTCTTTGAAAGAAAACCAGTGCTGGACCAGAAACAATAGACTTATTTAAGATTAATAAGTAAAGAACATATATTTTAAGAGAAGTGCAAAACTGGTACGACAAATTATAACAGCAATGCTGCTCACTCTATCGTAGGAATAAACATCAGGCCTCCAAAACTAATGAAAATGTTCCTCTTCTGTTTTTGCAGAAACCACTAAAATTCTTTTAAAGTAAACAGCAACACTCTTACAAAGCCCCTGAAATCAACAGGTTCCTAACAACACTAACAATTCTTTCTGCAGCTGTGGTCTAACTGTGTGTAAGAGATGTTTCTCCTGTCTGTAACATGGTCATAGTACCAGTTAATCATTTGTTAACCCTCTAACTAATCAAGAATAAATGGTACTGTAATGTGAAGTGAAGCCAGCCCATTCATAGTTACATAATTTTAAATTAATTTCTCTTTTTTCCTCCTTCTCATTGCAGCGTCCACATACCAAAGGACTTACTCTAAGAAATACTACTACAAACATTCTTCATCAGGAAAGGGAACATCGTTAAATTCGTCAAAACACTATCATCGCTGGATCAGGACGTGGCAAGACTCAAGGCGCTGAGAGCTAAATGGTGAATGGGGATTTCCACCATTTCAGCCAAAGTCATAACTTTCTGTGCCTTTTCTATCACTTGTAGGAGTATTATCAAATTGTTTTGAAACTATGGACTGCGGTATTCACAATGCATTTTGCAAAAATATGGTGTTTATCAGAAAATTTAAAAAAAAAAAAAAAGGAGAAGTGCTTATGGGGATAAAAGGAAACCATTTCCAGCCTATAAAGATTAGTTTTCTATATGCCATCGGTGTGGACCATTTTATGATATATACCAGCCTTCTGCAATATTTAAACAGCTCAATTTTAGCACCAATGAAAATGTAAATAAGATGATTTTAATGTTGTTTAATTGTGTGTTGTTTTTGAAATCCTGTATATAAAATGAAAAGTCACACTAATTTCAGGCATATTTATGGTTAGAACGGCCTCAGAGGTCTTCAGTCATTTATGACGATGTTTTTATGTTGTTTACCTAGGCTGGAAATGGTTGAAATAATAACTTCACTGACTGAAATTTGCTGTTATCAGGTGAAGATAAACACACAAGTTACATGACTTTTAAAAAAAAAAAAAAGGAAACTGTGCCAATTCCCATCCAAGGTACAGTTTGTGTCCACGTGATGCAAAGTTTAGACAGAGCACATAAAAGTGGCATGAAGCATGAACTAGGGACTGCATGTGGAACTTTTTTTTCTGCTCTCCATTCCAGCTTCACCATTCATAAGAACGAACTGCATGGAGGAGTTGTGTATGGCAGAGAAGGCCTGTAAAAATCCAAGTGCTAATACATTAACTTTATCAACCAGGGCCATTTTTTTGAAAAGAGAAAAAACAAAACAAAAACAAAACAAAACAAAAAACCACAAAAAAAACCACAAAAAAAAAAAAAAGAAAAAAACTTACTTTCACAACATTAACCACAAGGTCTATATTACAGGTCTCTGCATTCTAAAATGGAGATAGACCTGGTGTTTGGGGGATTTTTTTTGTAAAAAACAAACAAAAATCAAAAAAGTAAATAATTTTGTATATATAACCATTTTTTAATCTTTTTATAAAGTAATGAATGTTTGTGTATGAATGCTGCAGCTGTGAAGCGTACATAAATAAATGAAGTAAGCCATACTGATTTAATTTATTGGATGTTATTTTACCCAAGCAAAGAAGATTAAAAGAGCTCACCAGTGCAGTATTAGCCCCTGAGCTCCACTTTTGGAACCATCTTTCAGTTCAACTGCTATTCCCTGGAGAACAAAATTCCTGCTAAACAGGATCATTTGTTTGCAGTTAGATGGGTGAGAACTGTGTGACTTACAGAAAAATCAGAATCTTGGCTTTCTAGAAAGAAGTGTGTGCACAAAGAGATTGTAGGTTGTAGTTGGTGCAGTGTGTACGTAGGAGTTTTCTATTATGATTTCTTACCCTGGTCAGCTCGATGACTGACCCGGATCTGTACAGTAAGTGTAGAAGGTAACGTTTGAAACGACCTCTCCACAGAAAGGACTGTTATTTCTGCGAAGTGCCTTGCACACCTTTGGGCACAGGACAAAAAAACCCCCAACAAACCAACAAAAAAAAACCCCAACAAAAAAACAGTGAAAATAAAGAACAGTAAGTTCCCTATGATAATATAACTTTTAAAAGGTTACAAATACAAACACAGAAGAGAGGCTTATGCCTTCGTGTTAGTGTGGGGATATGATTCAAAAAGTTGAAAGGGAAAAGAATTGAAACCCAGCCAACGTGTAAGAGTTTGTACTAGGCAGAGCTGTCCATGGAGTGACCTTGACATAGCTCGTTGGGAACAGTAATTACAGTTCCAGACAACATCTCTTAAGAAATTGCAGTGGCTGTTCCATTGAATGTACCCAATCTTTGTGCGTTCAACGTGGCAGTGCGTCACTGTGTTGGCCGGTTCATTCCCCACCCCTCGCCCCCAAACAATGCACATAATACTTTTCTCTATTTATATTATTATCTTGTATAGTGTAAAATGTGAATGTCTGGTTTTTTGTGAATGAAAGTCTAAAATCTTTGTAACTTTTATATCTGCTTCTGTTTCACCAAAGAAACAAGGTTTTGCTATACTGTGACTTGTCTTGTTATTGCATGTCTTCCTGTTTAAATCTATGCAATGTGATTTTTTTCATATGAATACAATTAGACTGTCAGGTACTTCACAATAATCATGGGCTTAGTCAAGTGCCCACTGGAGTCAAAGAGAGTCAGCTGGCTGAACTTTAGTAGGTGCTGGATTTGACTTTATATGAGCAGCTCTAGGGGATATTTTAAGATATACATTGTATGTTTTGAAGTCGATTATTGCTTGTATAAGTCAAGGTTCTGTTCATAAATATACAGTATTCGACACATCACTTCCTTGTACCAGAAACATGCAGAACAGAAAATATATTTTAACACTTTGCAAACTTTCTCACCATATGTATAAAAAACCCTGCATAGATTTGTTGTTTTCTTGTCTACTTGTTGGATTTAAACAATGTTGTAAGGCATTCAAATAACATTGTGATTGTAGTTTTAAATAGGTTAGATACAGTGCTTATATTGATTTTTTTTCACCTCCTTCTATTACGCATAATAAATTAGGACTGACAACATTCCTTATTAAAAAAAAAAAAAAAGAACAAAAAAGCCTGTTACCCATGCTTATTTATTTAGACAGAAAATGGAACTTTATTCAGCTCTGGATACTTTTTCTAATACTGATCTAAACCCCAAATGTTCCAATACCAGCCCATTGCAAAATGCAGCCACTGATATCACAGTAAGGTCTGCTGTGAAGCCGGGGCATTACCACAACGAGCACCGTGATTCCCCTACATGGAGCATCTCTGAACTCCACGTTGTAGAGAGGTAGAAGACAAAACTAGAGATTTAAATACAGATTTTCTGAGCGAGTGTTTCTTAGGTCTGCTTTCTTGCCTCTCAAGTTAAACCAGAAGTCTTAACTTATTTTTCAAAGTTACCCTGTATCTGCTGCAGAGATAGCAGAGTCCACTTTACAAGTGTTTTACAAGTAGAAGCAAGACAAATACTAGAGTGGTATTCCTGTAGTAATCTTCCCCTGTTGCACAAATATTGAACTTTTTGTCTCTACTAACACAGTCTGCCATTTAAAAGGATACAGAAACAGCTGTAGACAAGGAGGTGGAACGGTTAGGAGAGCGTGGGGGGCACTGATGATTAAAGTCATCAGCTTAGAGGAGTCCTGATGTGCGCAGCACATCTGGGGTTGCCAGCAGCACGGACGGCATCTGGTTCAGCCAGGGCTCTGGCTGCAGGTTTGTGCACAGAGCTCAAAATGCCACCAGAGAGTAACTGCATTTAGTGTGCCCGTGGCAGCCTCTGCAGGGTAGCTGTTATTATTCTGAACGCCTTCCTGCCTCTTCAGGGATTGAATTTGACTTCCCGCCATGAACCCTGGGGCACGGGGTTCACCTCCCGCAGAGGTTAGCACCACGCAGGATAGAAATAAGCCAGGCCACTTATTTCAGTGGCACTTCTCAAATAGCAAGAGAAGGTGCTGGTTAGTGGAAGCATTCCTGTAGTCCAGCTACGCCCTAAAAGATGCACAACTTCTTGAAGGTAGGGAGGAAGAGACAGCGCCCTGATGGCAGGTCTCCTTCAGGGACTTTGGTTTCTATGGGCTCTCTTGCCTGAGATGTCTCTGCCACGCAGCGACTCGTCAGAGGCTGGAGATGGAGAAAAATCTCTTCATGTAGGAGAAAACAAGTCCCTGGAAGCACAACAGATGGGACAGCAAGATACAGATGGGTTGGCAAGGGGCTGCCAATGGAAGGGATAGCCCACAAAGAGGGCTCTGCAGTCAGAAATTGCTTTACCAGTGGCTGGAGGAACATTGTCTGAGGTTCAACCTATGGGTATGGTTATGGTCCGTGTAAGACCTTTTTTAAGCGAGAAGTCTTCATTTCTGTAGGCAGCATCTTTGCTCTGAGCACACGCAGATGCAAGCACACGAAGGCAGAGATTCCCTTGGCAATGGGAGGCTGAAGCTGCAAGAGCTGGTGCAGGTTTGAGCTGTAAGCAGCTCAGCAGCACCACGGCCTGGGGGGACTGAGGAGGAAGGGAAGCAAGAGGAGGAGGAGCAACAGCTATCCATGCCAATGCTATTCCATAACTTCTGAAAACCTGGGTCCCGCTAAGAGCATGGCTTGTGGATATAATTAAATCCTCAGTGAAGCTCTGCACATCTAGTGAGTATGGAGGTTGTTTTGTTCTTTTTTTCCACAAGGTAAATGCTGACTTTTTGCATTTGGAAGAGGTATGTTTTCAGATGCTGAGGAGTCTTGCTGCTGTTGTGTCTCAAAAAAACTAAAAAACAAACAACCCCCCAATGGTTCTGCCTCAGCCTGAGCTGAAGGCACAGTGGCTGCAAAGAGCTTCTGGGCTGATCTGTGAACATCAACGGCATCTATAGGCAGAGGGTTATGAATTGGTCCTGGTGTGAAATGGCACTCTTTTGTAGGGTGGTCATGTTCTTTGCTCAGTTAAAAGGATTGTAATGTGCTGTCCTGTCCCCCAGAGGTAGAAGATGACTCAAGTTGTCTGTACGCTTCATCTCTCCAGGCAGAAAACCGCTCCTTCACCAGGAAATGTTTACAGTGTTGTGTACCAAGAATGACTGGAAAAATCTTTGGGCTCAGTGCAACTGCGTTTACTGCACAAAGGCAGATGCATTCTTTTTTCGGAGAGAACATACACCTTGTATTATTGATTGTAAGCAGTAATGTCTGTAGGACTCTGCGAGCACACTGTTTTTCCTCACAAACAATGAAAGGGATAAAATGATATTTAGACAGAAGCTTACAGGGCACAGAAGTTGTTAGCGGGGTGAAGCCAAGAAGTATAGTCATTGTAAGGACACCCAGAAAGAGGTATATCATTTTAACACCCCAGCAGTAGACCTAGAAGGAAACTTAAGAACCTCTAAAGTGCAATTTGATGGCAAATTTTGTTTTTTCACAGCAAATACGTATTTTCAAGTGGGGAAGACATCAGCTGTTACTGTTGTAGAGGCTAAGTTACTGTGCAGATAAAAAAGAGAAATGAGACCTTGAGGTGTATTAGCGAGGAATTTACTGCAAGGGTGGGAATGGATTCGTGACACTTCCAAAGTGCCTCCAGATTTCCAGTAGCAATGGCCAGGGGAAATGAATTCAAGCTGGAAATGGTCCAGCAGCCTGCTTCTGGGATGGTCGGAAGAATGGAGGAGCTAAAATGAAGGGAAACACTGGTGGTGGTGGTCCTACCCAGACACAGCAGTCTGAAGGAACAATTACTTGGCTTCTGGTTATAAGCTCTAGAAGTTGCGTCGCGTGGTGGTGAGAAGTCCTGTGAGGGTAAAAGTGCTTATTACTTTAAGACAGGAGGTAGTCAGTTTAGCAGAGGGAATAAATGGTGTGGTTGTCTTCGGTAGCAGGAGAATGGCGGGAATTTTAGTCTTGTGTTTGTATAGTGTTCGGGGTAGTAATTTTACACAATGTTCCTACATGGTGGGGGAAAAAAGTAATGGGGAGGCTTGGCAGAAGTCATACACAAACATCTGCAGCAGACCCAGGCAATGAAGCTGTGTTTGCTAAGGGCCTTGTTCCTTCANTTAGAAAAGGGACTTTTCTAAGCGGGTGCTGGAAGTTTTGATTCCAAAGGCAGTAGGGTCCCAGGCTGCTCTCTTTAGGGTTAAAACAAACCTTGGGCTCACCCATGCACCACATCTTTGTCAATATATTTTTTAATATGCTTAGAAAAGGGGACAAAAGCAGCAGATGTTGCTGATGATGCTATTTGCTTGCTGAATGAAGGATCCCTTTGATGGTGAAAGCCATACCTGTCCTTCCACTGCACCTTGTGCATCTCAAACCATGGCAGCTTGTAGATATGCGCAAATCCTGACCAAGGACACTATATGGCAGGGTAGCAGGGCCGGTGACTGCTCCTGGTACACTTTCTGTGTCGACCTCATGGTGAGAGAAGCGGCAGCCCCAGCTTCACGTGGCTGCAGAGGTGATGCCGTACCTGCATTGCCTGCAGCGTGAGGCAGCTGAGAGGGACAAGTGCCAGGCTGGAGCTAATGCCTCGTGTCTCCCCAAAGGGCATTCTGATGGGAACATGCGTTCTGTTAACAAAATCCATGGACTTTGATGTATTTCGAAGCATGCTGTGGCCAGGCTGGTGTCTGCAGCTTGAAAACAGCTGATGGTGCAGGGCTGAAATGTCAGCTATTCCCCTTTGCTTTTGGGGAAAATAAAGATGTTTTCCTCTCAGTAGGCTGAACAGGTCATGCTGATTTTTCTCATGCTTTCAGGCTGTAAAGAGAATCCAAAACCCAGCACAGAGTCATTGATCATGGTACCAAACCAATTACACCCCACTGCGTCTTGCAGAAACCACCTCCATTAGGTACCTCCATAAGGGGATCCGCAGCGTGTTGGAGCAAAGGTCTCTCTGCTTGCACTGTGCCATCACTGGCAGAGACCAGTGACAGATGCTTGAAGGAAAACGACATGACTGGAAAAAGTGATGTTTTGATCCTTTCTCCCCCCATGTCTTTCCCATGCCAGCAGCCTGGCTCCCTCCCTGGGTGTCCGTTCCAGACTGACATTTTTGAAGGCAGAGTAAGAAGGACAAAAATCATCAGAAAACAATATTGTTATGAAAGGGAATTGTGATCTCAGAGATAAAAATGCAGGAAGAATGATGGGAGGAAAAGTACATGGGTATTGATTTGAAAATGGAAAATCAATCCATGTTAACTTTGTATTAGGGAGGAATTTTAATTTATACCAATGAATTTATACCAACCAGACAGTGATATCTCCAGTGAGTGCACATCAGTATAGTAGCTATATATAATATAAAATATAAGCTATTGTAGTTTTTGATAAACTGGCCTAAATGTGTGTGCTCTTCTTTGGTAGTAGTTTTTGTTTGCATTCTATGGTTACAGGTATTTTTTTTAATTTTTATTTTTATTTTAAAAAGCTACTTCAATAATTCAGGACTTTATTTAAGACAGACCTTTTACCCTGTGTTTGCACAAGCGGGCTATGCTTTTAGTCACTCTTCAGTACTTGAAAATTGTTAGGAATTGCTGGTTTTGACTTGTAAAGCCAAATGTTTGAGTTTAAAGCAAAAGGCAATGTGGACAGAGATTTTTTCAAGTTTCCTGAAGTGACATTAACATACTGGTGAAGTGGAATGACTTCTAAAGATAAGAGAAGATCTTGGGACACTCAGCATCACTTACTGTCACTCTAGAGTGGAAGATTCTTCCTGAAGAAGAGATTCCAAATGTGAAAGTTAAGGAAAAGCTTGAGGTTTAGTCTACAATGGTCTTTTGAGCTTTATAGTAGACCTGATACTAGCTCACACAGAGAAGTGAGTTTAACTTTTTGGACATAGTTTTATAGTTATATGCAGTAAATCTCCATTTTTCAGGGGTAAAAGAATCAGCTATGTGTATTTTGATTGACTCAATATAGTGAGTCCAAGGCATCGTTAACAGCATCAGGGCTAACCTTAGAGGAAAAAAGTATTTGCCAAAGGAGAGATGAATAAAATTACAGAAATCCAACCCTTTTTCTCTTACCCTGTCCCAGCTGACTCTAAGCACAACTTTGATCTTAAAAAGGCCATGGGGATCACTCCAGGCTGCTGAGGATGGCTCTGGGGCTGCTGTCTTTGGGGCTGTCGAGCAGCTGAGATGTGGTCCAAGTCCCTGGAGCAGCAGGGGGGCAATGCCAGCATGGGATAGCAGGGAAGTGCCATAAGAGGGAGAAAGCAGGATGACTGAGGATGGTGTCACCAAGCCAGTCCAGGAGCAAACCCCCTGCCTGGACAAGCTCCCTCCCATGGAGGAACAGCTGGGGAGCCCATGAGAGCTATCACCCTGTGCTGGCAGTCCTCAAACCTTCCCAGGTGTGATGTGACTTGTGGTTTTGGCACTATGAAAGAGCTGAGATGTTCCTATTAGACTAACACAATTCTGAAATGGCCACGGTAATGAAGTTGTAACCACTGATAAATTTGTGTCAGGTGATAACATGCATGGTCCAACAAATCATCGGGCTACTAGGACAGTTTCAGTTCATTTCTGAATGAACGGAAAGTTTCATTTCTGAACAGTCTCCTTTCTGTTAAATCATTGTGACTTTTCAGAAGTGGGTGCAGATCAAAACTATTGTCCTTATATGCTGCAGTCATCTACTCTGCTGCATTCATGGCTTGGCCTTGCCACCTTCCCTCGAGGCCGTATCTCCTGCCAGCCATCCTCTGCTGCTGCTAAGCTTCACTTTAATTCCGTGAAGTTCACAGATCTTGCTCTTCCTGCACAAAGAAATAGTATTGCGCATTCAAAATAATTGTCTCAACCTCTATGATAATAATCTACCACAGTTAACACATTGTTTTATTTTCCTTTGTTTACCTAACCTTCTTACAAGAGTCCAGTGTTGTCTGTACCTGGAAATCTAGGACTGCCTCTCGGTGTCTTCTGTGACCTCATGGCAGAGACACGTCCTTGGATCTTGGACCATATATATTCTGTGTGATAGCCAGAGCATAAATCCCTCTAGTTGATCTCACATCATGTAAATAACCCCTTTTGGCTGTAAATTTTCAACTTGTGCTCCACGGATGGTGAGCAAAGGGAACAAAAGGGGAACAAGAAAATTCTGTGTAGTACAAAAATTTTCCTTTCTAATCTCTGCTATATCACTATTTACATAACCAATAGTCTTAGCATTTAACTGCTCCTATTGCCTTACTTTTTGTAATAGATAATTTTAGGACCTGTGTGTCTCCAGATATCATAAGGGTAATATTCCTGACCCTCCATGGTCAAGTGTTTTTTTTAAAAACAAAAAAATTTTTCAACGAACGTCAACAGCTATTCCTCCATCTCACCCAAGCAGTGTGTTTCATTAATATATGGTCTCCAGCTTTCATAAATTAATAAATGCTGATAGATTTTTTTTTTAATTATGTAATGTGTATCAAAATAAGAAGAGTTTCTCCTGGATTAAGGAGAAAGTGCAAATATTTAGTAGCCTTAATCTCACTTTATTAAACTGTGAAATAGTTATCTTGCATGTTTTAAGAACAGATTCAGTTAAGAGTAAATGGGATGGTACAGTCTCAAAACTGTAGAAATCAAGTTTACCTTTCATCATTTGTATTGCCTTACTCCAACCAGATTCTTCGGATGGAAGTTGTGGCATGACCACTTTTGTGACATAATGGTTAATTAAATAATTGAGTGGCAATTTCCCAGTACTTCATGCCTTCATCCAACCATTTGTGTGTTTCTCTGCAAGCTCAGTGCAGGAGAACTCAGCAAGGATTCCCAAGGAGAAGCGTGCAGGTACCATTATAAGTGCCAGATCATTAGCAGAGTTGTCCAGTTTTTGTTCTCAGATTTTCTAAATCCTCTGTGATGTGAAGTTCAGAGATAACATAAAAGCACAGAGATGTGCTGAAAGACCAATACAAAATCATTGCTGGAAGTATCACAGAAAGCAGGACAGAGGAGGAATCCTTTGCTGTGGTTTGTTGTAATCTGGTTTTGCAGAGATAAGTAAACCCATCTGAAACTCGGCCCAGAATGTGCATGAATAAACCGGGATATAATTGTACAGCTGAGGGGAAAAAGGGATCTTCCCAAATCAAGGGACCGATACCCACTTGAATTTGGATCCGAAATACCCAGTTTCATAATGACTTTTAGTTGTTTTATGGCAAATACAGTTTGAGTCTGACCCACCTGCACAGCTTGCTGGGTGGGAACTTTTATTTAGCAAAATTTTTGGGGTCACCTTTGGGAGCTATTCCTATGCTCATTAGCCTTGGAGCACAACATAACTGAGGTCTAACGCAAACCTCNAAAACCACCCCTGCCTGAAGTGAGAAGCTGTGGTTGCTGGGGGTCTCTCACTCCGAAATGAGCAAAGATAGCTGCACCTGCTGCTGAAAATGCCATCTGGAATTGTTCACTTGAAGTAGGATCTCATGGGGAAAAATGTTTGCCCCCGCCATGTAAATGAAGTAAGGACTGATTGCGCAAGCTAAGACAGTACATGGAAAGGCAAGCACAAGAAGGCATTTCATTCAGCCTTCCCTTAACAATGGGGCAAAGCATTAATTTTAGCAGAAACAGTAGAAATATATATATATATATCATGACAGAATAAGGAAGAAGACCAAGAGACTAGAGAAATATGAAAAAAATCATTGTCTGGAAATAAGTTTTGGTGGAAGTTAGTAAGTCTTCTTCCAAGATCAGCCTCTCCACATCCAAGAACAAGATAAGCTCCAAGAAGTATTGAACTACATGGATTTTATTAAAGTTTATGACTTCTTCAACTTCACACACGCACAAAAATTAAACCCATATAGTTATGCTCCAGGGCAAAACATCTCTGGATGAAATAGCCAGCAGGATGACAACAGCAGAATGGAAATCTTTGCATTTTAAGGGACTGTGTCTCTCTCTTTCGTACCCTTTCTGCAGCAGACATATAGCTGCCTAACTTTTGAGATACTGTCAGACAGGGAATTAGAGATGAAAGAACTTTATTTGATTCCCTGTATTATTTATTTAAAGGTAAAATTGCTTAGTTAAAGTTCAAAAATGGAGGGAAAAAACTTGAAAAGTCAGGAAAAAAGAGAAAGGAAAAACAATCTGGTATTTCTTTCCCAAAATCTCAGAAGGAGTAAAATGACCTGAACAGAGGAGTTATTTGATACCGTTAGGAATAATTCATCACCTTAAAAAAATTGTTCTTGTTGCTGATGGATTTCCTACTGGCTCAGAGACTATTTTTTTACTGGGAACTAACCAAGGAGGGGTCAAACCTTAAGATGCCTTGCAAATCAACAGCATACATTTTTGGTCAGTGAGAATTAATATTGCTGTTAGGCTATTCAAAGGATTGCTTTGGGTAGCTACAATGTCAAGTCTGTATCATTAACAGATTTATATAATCTGTTCTGACACGGATCACAGTCAGGAAGGAAAAAATATGATAGCTTCAAAAATAAGTGTACTAATTGCTAATCATATCTACAGTGTACGAGCAATGCAAACAAGCCTTTTTTTTTTTTTATAGCAGCATCCTGCTTCAAGAGGCTGCACGAAAATACCTGTAACTACAGATCATGAAGAAACATATAAGCATGAAGACCTTGGTCTTACAAGATTTTAGCACTTCCTCATACTCATTCTTGAAGTAGATTTGGGCTTGTGCAAACTAATTTTCCATACTAAATTGTTCAGTGCACCTGGAATTTGAGGCTTTGCTCCAATATTTATTAATGTAATAAGTATCTTATCGTGCTATATGATTAACATTACGCCCAGAGGCAATGTTTACCAAGATAAAACCAAAGACAACTAAAGAAACCAATGATGAAATGTTCGTGTTTTTTCTTCATCGTGTGTTCAGGAGCAAGTTCAAAATGGCTGGGTTGAAGGGGAGAGCTGTAGAGCACAACTATGCAATATCAAACATTCAGACAGAAAATGTGTAATTAGCAACTTCTATTTACTGTGAGCAACAGTCCAATTTCAGATTTTAGGGCTTGTGTTTTGTGGGAGCTACAAGTGCACCCCTGAAAGCAGAAGTGGAAGCTTAGCCAAGCTGGGTACTGTCTCAAACATTACAGAAGGATGTAAAATTTGGTGTTACTGTTGATAAACACCTGCCTTCCCAAAGTCCCTCCAGGGTGGCTGTGGTAAGACAGCTTTATATTTTTCTTCTTCAATTTTAATATTTTTAGCAAAGGAAAGTTTTGCTAATTCCAAACACTCAAGAAGAGTCCTTAGGTCTTCAAGCATTGTAAGATTTCTTAAGAAAATTAATTTCTAACTTTGGAAATGCTGGAATGCTGTTGATTGCTCAGAAACCACTAGGCTGAACATTTTTGCCTTTTAATGAGGTCTGTGTAGTTGCATGATCTGGGACTTCAGGAAAACCCCTGAAAATTGCAGGGCCAGTGGTGTAAGAGTTGAATCTGATGCCTGCATGGGAAACTGAAAAAAAAGCTTCTCAGGTTATAGACAGGCACTGACACATTAAAAAGTTCCCTTTGAGAAATAAAGATTTGCACTGATAACTACTACGTACATTTTATCGATAGTATTACGGTGAACTAACTTGGGAAATTCCAGTGCCTGTTAATATATTTTTCATTGTGGCCCCTGTTAAAGTTGTTTGAAACTGAAATGGAAAAAAAAAAATATATTATTTCCCTTCACCCTTGAGTCATGGTGGCAGCATGTATCCTTTATAATAGCAGAAAACACTAATGGGAGTGTAAAAACCTGTGTTTTCAGTGAAAATGCTGTTTGGGGTTTTTTCCCCCTTGGTGCGTTGGCTACTTCAAGAGAAATCTGGCATTTGTTACCATATCAGGATCAATTTTTGGATTTAACCTTGAAATACGAGCACGCAATGCTTGCCTCCTCTTCACTGAGAAGGCTAGCAGCAACAGATGCTGTGCAGCAAACAAAGCGCTCAGCTATCGGTCTGTCCTCGCAAAACAACAGTCCTGAAACATCAGGTTACTTGTCTCTCTTGCCTGTGCATCCT
>VXBL01006175.1:204286-233556 GCA_013400195.1 Aramus guarauna | reverse complement strand
CTACCTTGGAGTTAATTATCTTTGGCTGAAGGAGCTTATAAGCTGTTGAGGTTAAAGCTTCTGTCTTCCTGCCCTCAAGACTCGAAACTGATAGCCTCAGCAATTGGCTCTGATTGGGCGTTTTGAGTTAAAATATCAGTGCTTTATAAGCCAAGACTTTCTAAATTAGTTTCTTGGGCATTTGATTCTCTGCCACTTCGTTGGCAGTTTTATTTCCTGTTAGTAGTGGACTATGGGCAGTGTTATTTTTATTAGCTTTGTGATTAGTTACTGTCCTTTGCAATATGAGATGTCTTTCTCACAGTCTGATTTGGTTTCTGTCAGTGCCAGGCCAAATCAGTCTCAAATACTCCATCTGTCGATGTTTCCAGTTCATAAGAAAAAGTGACCTCATGTGACCGATGAATTGGTGGACTTTTCTGCTGTCTTGCAAGGAAAATGCACCACGTACTTTCTCCGGGGCTCTTCTTGCATGGAGCAGGAATATCCTTGAATTTTACAACGGCCATCTTCAGCCATCTGTAGCCATGGTGGAGTACATGACAGATTTTGAGTATCAATGGACTGCAAAAATTTAGCAATATGCAGATTTAAGGCAGACCTCTCCAGTTTGACCTAAATATTGTCTGCACTGGGGGAAAAAAAAGAAAGTACTGCACTCCCAGGAGCTCTTTCTCAGCTTTCCTCTTGGAACAGAGGATTGAAAGGGTTTCATTTTCCCCTTCTCTATATAATGTCTCTTTCTAAACTATATCAGTTAGAGGAATGAAAAACCCTGTATCTTCCTATAACCTTTGCCTTTCATTATATCCCTAGATGACCTTGGCTAAAATAGCAAATTTAATCTTAAACCAGAAATACTGTTTCAAATGGAAACTACAAATCACATGTTTAAAAGCATATTCCTTTATCCTATCAGCCAATCAACAAGAAAGACTTTTGCAGACTTTGCTTTCCCCCTGACAATAATTGATAAAGGTGTGATACCAAGGAAGGTGAAAAGCTGGGGTACGTTTACAATAGTATCAAGAGGATTAAGGCACACAAGTCCAGTTTGCTTTCTGCACATTTTTTTTTCCTTATCGTTCTTTTAGGAGCCTCTGAAAATCTCTTCTCTGTGCTTTATTTATTTGGCCCTGTCCACTGACAAGGACTGAAATTATAAATGTCAATAACTCTGTATAGCTGTAACCATTACATTCGCATCCAATTAAGGATCTAAAATACAACTCCAGCATTCCTTGCAATTTGCATGGAAATTAGAGCACTAAAACTCACTCAGTGCAGTTTATTTGCTTAACTTGTTTTTTGTTATGAACTGATCTTTTGTACTACCCAGAGAATGCCCATGAAATGGTATTTTACTCACTCTTCAGCTGAAATAAACTTGGTTAATTTATTTCGAGTCCAGTACTAGTAATAGTCTTGCTAGAACAGGTAAAGCAATGTCATGTCATACCTGTTATCAAATTATTGTGTTATCACGATGTACTTTTTTCCCCCCTCTCTGTCATGAGTAAGCAGTTGGGACAACCTGGATGATTTTTGTGAGCTCAAGGCTCTTTCCTCTTCCTTCCTTTACAGTGTGTGGCAGGACAGTTCCCTCCAGCACCGAGAGGGTGACCCAGAAATGGCACTGATGGGACAGAGCAGTGCCATCACCCTCTGATCCCGGACCCCCCAGCTGTCCTCTCTGCCCTGCCTAGGGCAGACATTCAGGCGAGGGACTGAATTTGTTGCCGTTTAGACAAAAATGGTCAGTTTTGGGTTAGGTGTTAGAGTTTCTGCGCCCTATTTCGATAACACAGGTATATTGTTGCAGCCCCAGCAGATGCCACAGGCTCTGGCTGGTGGGTGGCTGCAGGATGTTGTCGCTGCTGTGGTCCCTCCCCGGTCAGCCCCATCAAAGGGGACTTGTGCTGTCGAAGGGTAGCACGCTCAAATAAAAAAAGCAACCANGGTATTTTTTTCTGTTTTATTTTTATGTCTTTCAGCTGCAGCTACGGGTTAACTCATACTAGACCAGCAGCTACCCAAACGTCCACTACTATAGCAAATAAACCAAATGCATTTCAAGGTACCCGAGGGAGAATATAATCTATTCCTGTCACAGGACCGACAGTTGAAATCTGGGGTCTCTGTTTCCAGATCTCATCTAGACTTCAGCATGCCTCTGTTTTAAATAAGGCATGTTTAGGGTCTTTTGAAGTGGGAAGACTGCCATTTGCAGGTGAAAATTACTTAAAATTGTGTTTTCAGACATTTGGGATTGTTGGTGGAAGTTGCTATAGAAATGCAAGCTCTTGCTACAATTACTGCTAATGTGGAAAATACACGTGAACCCAAAGCTGCACTAAATGTCTCAGATAAATCACATTTTCTGTACAGAGAGAGCTGTCTGACTCAATTTTAACTGTTCGTCTTCTCTTTTCATTAATACCCTCAGTTCTCATGCCACATTAGGTGCTGAATAGAATAGTGAAAAGTCTGGCTTTGTACATCACTCTTGATAACTCTTTCTTTTTCCTGGCTGTAAAGATCAGTAGCTTTACTAGTTAACACATGAGCTTTAATTTTTCCCAAGATTATGTAGAATTCTACAAATCACATTTGCAATCCTTTTGTTACTTAACCTCTGGAGATTCTCTGGGGCAAGAGGGCAGCTATGTGTCTGGTATTTCACTACAGTTGCCCAGTGTTGGTGTTTGTGACTTGTCCTGAAGTTCATTTGCCAAGTTGGGTTGCTTTTATTCCTGAATAATCATTTTAACTGTTTAAATGGTACCTGGGACCCAGACCCCAAAACTTTACAATCTTATACATTGTTACTCTAACCATCAAAAGAGGAATACATGCTGTTTTGACAGCTGCCATTTTCTGTTAAATTTTTAAGTTTTTGAGAAAGGAGTTTATCTGTGGTACAGAAGAATCAGTTCCAAACAACAGAGATTTGCTGGTAAAAGTGTGCTAACTTGAAAGCGTAAGGAAAAATACCCTGTGGTGTAGGCTCAGCAAGTCCCCTCCATTTGCAGGCTTCTAAAATCTTTCAAGTGGCTTCCCCCAGCGAGCTAAATCCTCCTCATTTTCTTTTTCAAGCCTCTGCAGCAGCCCATGTACATCTTTCCCTGCCACTCTCCCCACCCCAGGTCTGTGAATCAACGCATGAAAAGTACAAGTTTACGGTATTTGTGGAAACAGTGGAGTCACCCCAGCAAGGGAAAAACCGGCAGGTGTTCCAGATTGGTCTCTGTCAGGGGTCTCTGCCAACGTGATATGCTAGCACAGATATACCATCTGAGATGCTGTGGTACAGACATGCTTGTTGTGAGTAAAATGCTTGAAGTCTGCCAAGTTCAGGGGAGATGCATAAGGCAGACTATGATTTTCCTGCTACATGGATTTGTAAAAAGAGCTGCACAGGGTAGGTGTAGGAATGTGAGCGCTTGCTCCTGTGCCTGCTGCTGAACACAGGTCTAGTATTAATGATTTAGCGAGAAAGTATGTGCATAAACATGGTAATGATTGCTCAGGGCTGGGAAAATGGCCACAAGGGGACATCGACAAGCTCTGTATCACTGTGAGAAGGGATGTCTAACAACCAACGCTGGAAAAAGATGAAAAATAAAGCAAATATGTTTTTCATCATCTGTACAATTACCAATGAAGTGAATGGGAACTTGGAATTTTCCGTGGCTTGTCATTATCAAGATAAAGCTGGACATCCTTCTGGAAGTAAAGCACTGAGCAGGAGTATGCGGTGACTGGTGAAACTTAAATGTCCCATGGTAGCAGAAGACCTGTTTGCATCAGGGCTGGTTTCACATTCAACTCCCAAGCCTGATGGTGGCATGTGGTAATCAGCAGGGCTTGCAGGACATCAGCCATCCCTTCTTTGAAAACTGGTTTCAGCACACCAAAGTCAGCACCCAGGAGCTGGACTTTGATGTGACATCTGGCATTGAGTCTGGGCAATAAATTTTTTTAAAGGTTTTCAGTTTTGGTCTCAGAATACTTCTGAACCTCCATCTCAGCTAAACGGTGGTGTGGCTTCTGGAAAGGTAGCCTGCTGGGTCAGATTATGTCATGTGGCCATAAATGACGGAGAAAATAGTGGCTGGAATACTTAAAACAAATTATCATGACTTTTCACAATTAGTTCAATGCCTGAGGGAAGAAAGAGGTGCTGCCTTGTAAATAATATGGTTTAACTACTAAAGCAGACATATGGAATGAAAGAAAGAAAATCAGAGGAGTTACTATTCAAAACTCTGGTTGTGGATATTGTTTGATGTGGAAATAAGACTAGAGACTATGTGCAAAGTGTGCGATCCAGTATTTCTGAAACGCACCTAAACTGCCTGATCTCACAAAATTTCTACTACATTTGGCTATGACATAACATCGCTAATAAGATCTCAGAATGGGAGGGACCTGCTTGTCAGTTTGAAAACACCTGAAAACTTGTATTAATCACCATAACCCTAGGGTATTCACAGCTGCTGGCTGAGGCTGATGTGCTAAAGGGCAAGCGGGGTCCACTCTTCTGTCCCTTTCCCAGGGACTAAGTAGGACACTAACGCCAGTGTGTGAGATGCTTTCAGAGATCTTGTCTGGAGCCTTCGATGGGTTGTCTTCATGGTGGGCAAGGCACTGGTGGAGCAATTAAAATCTCTGACACCTGCTGAGAAAACTGGTCAACATCAAAAAGAAATTTCAAAACCAAAGTATTTCCACTGACTAGAACTTGCATTTCTGAACTTTATGTGACATAAGTGCAATATCTTATTGAAAGTGTGACACTGTCATACCTTCATTTACTTGGAATCACAGAAGAGCTGAGGTTGGAAGGTGCCTCTGGAGATCACCCAGTGCAAACCTCCCTACTTGAAGACAGATCAACCAGAACAAGCTGCCCAGGGATTTTGAGTATGTCCATGTATGGAGACTCTAGAACCTCTCTGGACATCCTGTTCCAATGTTTGACCACCCTCACAATAAAAAAGTGTTTTCTTCTGTTCAGATGGGTTTGAGCCCATTGCTTCTTGTCTCGTTGTTGGACATCACCAAGAGGAGCCTGGGTTTGTTTTCTTTACTGCCTCCCACCAGGTATTTCTACTCATGGATAAGGTCCCCCTGCACATGGTCTTCTCCAGGTTGAGCAGTCTCAGGCCTTTCATTGCTTGTATGAAAGATGCTCCGGTTCTTTAGTCATCTGTTTGGGCTGTTGTTGGACTCACTCTGGTATTTCCTTGCCTATAGTAATATATATACACACATTTATATGTATATATGCATATACAAAGTGTTTGCATGTGTGTATATCATTAAACAAAAATGTTTATTACAAGTCATACCCTACAGCTGATATTTTCAAGAGACTTGCTGGGATAATCACATTCTTTCTTCTTCACAGGACATACATTCTTCACAAAGATGTCAGAGTCAATGCTGTGCATAAGATATGTACCTAACACAGAGTGGATACTTGCTGTAAGAAGAAACAAGTTCAAACTGAAGTGTATCCAGAATTTAAATTTGTTGTGGTACAACTGCAAAGGTCAGATGCAGATTAAGTAGGGCAGGGAAGAATATTTGTGCCTTCACAAATACTGCTGGTTTAGAGAGAAGGCAATTTTACAGTGTTTAATGTGGGCACATGATTTCAAATATATTTACAGTGTCTCAGCAAGTGACAAGTGCAAGAACCAAAGTGTGAAACAACAACCTGCTGGGCCGTACCACCTGAGGTGCAGGATTATGTGACCAAACATTACAAAGGTTATTTGTAAGTTATGATGTCATGTGAAAGAGCCAGGCAGTAATGTCTTTTGCCTGAGCTCCCTACCAAAGTGTTTTTCTGTCAAGTAATGTCAGGCTTTTAATCAAATAAATAATTCACGACCAGTGTTTGATGACACTAGCGCCTGGGAATTGGACACTGTATAGAGTGAAATACGGCTGTCAGCGCGAAAGGGCAGTGTTAGAGTGCAGGATGGATCAATAGAAGCATAAGCATATTTCCATTTGGTTTATAACTAAGTGATCTTTTTTGGAAGCTCTGATTTTGTAAAGCTATACTTCAGTGATTGCCTTCTTCCATGATCAGTCAAGATTTGGGGTGTTCTGAGTAATCTACAAATTATCTTTTTTTTTTTGATTGATTGATTCATGTGCTCATAAAGCAATGAAACAACTCCCATATAACCAGGTTATATTAACATGACCTTGGAGTTAACAGTCTATCTAGCTGCCAATGACTCTCTGTAAGATTTAGCATTTATTCTTCACCTAGATACTGGTTTTAGTCCTCAGCCCAGAAAAGGCAGTCCCCAGAAATACTACTGAGTGCCAGCAGTGCTCCTCCTGTGGGACTCGGGGTTAAGCATCTTCCATCCTTGTACAAAACTTTCCGCAGAGCCATTGGCAACGAAGCAGCGACGCGGTGGCCCTGGGCTCCTGTACCAAAGGTGAATGCCAAACAGATGGAGGTTGTTTTCTTTTGTGCTCGCAAGAAGAATCCGGCCTTGGACCAAGTACAGTCATGGTGTGATGGACCATTGCTGAGTTAGGAGAGAAACAGTCTTTTCACTGGCTGTTGACAGCTGGCCAGTAGTCTGACTTGTTTTGCATGTTTATGTTTGTGCTCACTCGGCTGCATTCATATGGGATCACTTGAGAACCAGGTTGTAACTCTATCATGCAGCAAATGTAACTCCCAATGTGAATAATGAGTTGGTTGTGCTTTGCTTTTTTCCATCTTACACTGAAGAAATAAAAGGCATCTGGAATTTTTTTTTTTTTCCCTCCTNAAAAAAAAAAACAACCTAAAAGTTCCTATTGTCTTGGCTAAATGTCTGGTCACATGACTGAAACCCAATCTGAGCTTGGATGCAACCCACTATTGACTGGTAATAAAAAATTACCCAATATTAGAAACAAAATAATTATTTCATCTTCCTTCTTCTACAGAGTTACGCCTCAAATTTTTTCTTGACTTTGGATTATTCATAATTTTTCTAAGACATTTTGTTATTTGGGAGGCACATTTTTACCTTCCTGTTCTCTTCATGTCTTCTTTTTGCACAACCCCCGCCTTGTCCCACACTTTTCTTAAAAGCTTGATACTCACATTTTTGTTAGTATGGAAGTGGCCAAGTTGGAAGCAAACCTTAATGTTAGAAATAGTGCAACATTTTACCGACATAAAGTGGCATTCAGGCAGCTTAGAGCAAGAATTATCCACAATGTTATCTGCATAGTTTCTTCTGTCAGTGATATACTTCTGCAACTTTCGCATGGATTCTTATTTCTTCTAAAAACATACGTCTCCAGAGTCACTCTGCAAAACAAAAGCTGGACTTAAGTATTTCTGTGGAAGGTGATGTTTTAGTTTGCTTTTAATTGTTTTTCAGCAGGAAACGACACAGTGGAGATCCCCTAGAGACCTGTCTGAAGACCCAAGCACGCTCTAAACTGAGAGCTGTGGCATCTCACACATGGGGAGGAGTGACAGAGCTAAATGTACGTCTGGCCATACTATGTTAGAGATAATTTATAAGAACTGCAGCAATTGTAGCAAGTGACAATAAATATACAAAAAGAACATTGCGCAATTTTTCTCAGTGCTTATTTTAGACCATTTCTCCATCTCTTCCCCTAAACACCCTTTAAGGTCTGCAGAAGTCTTCCAAGTGCGCAGTACGGGGATCCTTTTTGGGATCCAGTACGGTTCAATACTGAGTGACACGAGACAGTCAGGCTTTGCTGTGTATGGTTAGGCCCACCCTGGAAAGTGAGATCAGAGGAAGGCGTGCTGAATAAGTATTCTTCCCGACTGTGTTCTGGTGTGCTTCTCTCCCCAGCCAGAGTCCCAAGCCTCCACAGACCTGGCATTTGGTCTCTGTGTTGAAAATATCAGTTTTCACCATTGATTAGAAGAGGTCTGCACAGGCTTTCAGTGCTTTCATTTCCAAGACCTCTTGGGGATCACTCTGGAAAACTCCAGCTGCCCTCGAAGGGAAAAAGCGTGACCCCCTTGACATAAATTTGACCTCACTCAGGACATCTCAATAAGGGCATATTTCTTCTTAGTCTCCGCTGGTTTCTTTGCAGGGCAGCTGCTCACTCATGTGCTGATGCTTGGAGAAGTGGTCTCATGGGCTTTTGCCTCAGTGGCCACTGCAATACTGTGTTGCAGCTGAGGCGTAGCTCCAGGCGTTGTACAAAGCGCTAAACTGGAAGACAAGAATTTGGGTAAGACACTTCCATGACTTCTGTGACCATAGCTGTGAACTCCAGCCGAGATGCAGACAAAACTTGCTGATTTTTTTGGCGGGAGACAGTAAGCAGCAGGGCTGTCTCTTCAAAAGATGTCTGGCAGTTTATCTTGAGATGTCCAGTGCATGAGGCTAAGTCAACATTTAAGATGAAGGGGTTAGTGATCTCTCTGTTCTCTCCTCTGCAGGCCCAAAGTCCCCTCCCGTCTGATTTATGAGTTCCTGCTGGTTTTCAAATGGCCCCTGATCCTCCCTCTGAAATCTGAGACCTGGAGAACCCTTCTGAAATTTCTCCTTCACACTCAAGGGAAAAAAAAAAAAATCAATTTCCAAGTTTTCTGAGGGATGTTTTGTGCCTATCACCTTTCTATCCTATCCCCATATATGTTAGCAGAGGAGAGTGGCTACAGATTATTACTTAGCAGCTATCTCCTCTAGTAGGCATCATTTGGGATAACCTATTGTGTAGCTCTTCAGTCAGATAATTGGCTTTATGCTTAATCTGTTGTGAGTGCTGTGAGAGTCCTACAACTGTAGTCTTTTTGTGGCTGAAGAGGCCACAAGAGGCAGGGGAAAATTATTTCCATTTTACATGAGATGCACACAGAAGATACAGAAGTAAGTAGTGTAAGATGACACAGGGGTTTCATGCCAAATGAAATGCTTGAATCCAGCCGGTACAAAAATGAAGCATCCTAGCTGCCTACGCTAACCTCTTTTCTGCACCTTAGGAGAGATCTTATTGTGAGAGGGAAGAAGACTTACGATTGAGTGGCACGCAGTCGCAAAAAATCAATCCAAAGTGAAGTGTTCATTGGATGGCTCCCAATTAAATTTATTGCTTGACATCTTCCTGACAGGTTTCTAGAGAGTGTTCAAAGCTTGAGAGAAATTGATGGTGTTTGAAATTTGGCAGCAGGAAGTATTAGTTGTGTGTGTTTTGGGCTTTTTGGGGGGAGGGGTGTGGGTATATAGATTGGTTCTTATTATTTCTTCTATTATCTTGGTGCTGATTGAAGTACACTGCTGTGACCTAACATGGAAATCTTTGGCTGCTGTGACATAGCTGAGCAATGGTGCTTGATGTTTTTGGCAGGAGGGAAGCGCGGTGGCAGTACTACAGTACGTGCTGCGTTTGAGACATCCCTCAACTTCCCAGTATGGTCCCTTTCCTCAGTTTTTAAGCAGTGTTTCAGGTCCCAGCATTAGGCAGGACAAAGAAAATATGCTTTCAGAAAAAGCTATGTGATGCTGGCGAACTTTGTGAGAAGCCTTTCTGAATCTCTGTGTCTTTCTCTTGGGAGAAGCAAGTGGGCTAGCTAGGGCAGGACCTAAAGTCGCCTCAAATCCATGGCCATAAACCGCCAAAGGCTCTTGGGACTGTGTGGCTTTTAGAAACTCTTTCACTATATGCCATTAATTCTTGAGGATATTTGTAAATAATGCCGCAACCTTACCGGAGACTCTGACTCTGAAATTACTTGTGACTCTGTCATGGATGAAAGGTGTTCGACACAGTTACGATTTAGTCAATTCAGAGTTTATTAATAGTATGAGGTAAATCAAAGGTTAAATTTTAGCAGCGCTTAATGATTGACCAATTTACAGTAATTTAGTAAAATATATTATGACCTAAACGGCAACAATTACCGATTTGAAGATGACAAGATTCACCTTAACTTATCATAAGGTATCTTAAATCAAAGTATATAGACACATATATATATACAGACACAAACCATAAGACAAACAGGTACAAAGAAACAAACAGAAATCAGTGATATATGCCACCTACTCTCGTAAAGGCAAATGTATGTATTTGAAGACGTATACAAGTAGAGAGGTGGATGAAGGAAGCTAGCTCATGGTTAAAGTTTCCCTCTTTGAGATTAAATTCTCACAATGCGTCGGCATTACTCAACGGGCGATAGTTCAGACTGGAGAAGGCTGGCTTCACCCTGGCAGATGATTCTCATGAAGTTTGTGTCTGAGAGGTGTCTCAGCTCGGGGGAGGTGGTGGTGGTACTGGTCACAGCCCACTGCGGTCCAGGAGAGCTCCAAAAGGTCTCTCTCAGAATCGNCTTCCAGGGAGGGGGCAGCCACAACTTCTTTGGCCAACCTGAGCCAGTGTCTCACCACCCTCATAGTAAAGGATTTCCTCCTACTTTCTAATCTAAATCTGTACTCCTTCAGCTGAAAGCCATTACCTGTAACTCCAAGCCCTTGTAAACAGTCCCTCTCCAGCTTTCCTGTAGCCCCTTTAGGTACTGGAAGGCTGCTATAAGGTCTCTCCGGAGCCTTCTCTTCTCCAGGCTGAACAACCCCAACTCTCTCAGCCTGTCTCCATAGCAGAGGTGCTCCAGCCCTCTGATCAGCTTTGTGGCCTCCTCTGGACTCACTCCAACAGCTCCGTGTCTGTCTTGTCCTGGGGACCCCAGAGCTGGACGCAGCACTGCAGGTGGGGTCTCTCAAGAGCAGAGTAGAGGGGTAGAATCCCCTCCCTTGACTTGCTGGTCACGCTGCTTTTGATGCAGCCCAGGAGATGTGATGGAAACTTGATAGCTGGTGTCCCTTGTCCTCTGTGTTGTACGTCAGTAACACTGGCTGGACTAGTTGGACACATCCACTCTGGTGCTTGTGAGTATGAAAAAAAGAATGGATGAAACCTGAAGGTGTGACTGAAATTAGATTTGTTTAAAACAAATACCACATTCTACTTTGAAGGTCTTGAATTTAGTTTTGTGAAGCAAATCTATAGTGTCTTTGTGGGCCATGTCAGCAGTGCTGCTAGCACAGCATGAAGCAGTAACATTTAAAAAAGAGATTCTACCCTTCCCAGGATAGTGCTTGTTTTATCTCCTAAACTCTTGACGCTGTGCTGATCAAGAGAAGAACAATTATTTCTTTGCCTTATTTCGTTGTGCAGTGCACTTGATACAAGATAAGCTATCTGCAGGCACTTGGTTTGACAGTATGAGTAATAGGAATTTGCTGGATTTTCAAGGCTGTAAGTTTTATTTCACAAATGGGTGGTCTTTGATATCTTTCTTTGATAGATGTCCAATTCCTGAATGCTGCTGCATTTTTGAAGGTGGCCTATCTCAGCAGGTGCACTTCAGAAGTAGGAGCTCTGTGGTTTTTAACCAGAAGATGTGAAAAATGCTGCATTCCTCTGCTTTCCTCCTCATTTTCTTTCTTATGATCAGTCTCTGAGACGACCTCCTGTTTCATTAAATAATCTACTGAGCCAAAACATTATTCAGCCAAACATAGGTGCCAACAAAAACTGAGTCACATACACAATGCAATGAATCATTTGAGGTTCAGCCTCAAAGACCTTGGTCTTTAGTGCTTACAGCTGACATATATGATTGTCCAGCACAATGACATGCTTTGCTGTGGTTTGTGTTCAAGGGTGCTTACACTCTGTGTTAGAACAATAATATTTAGAGGACTCACACTGGTCTGTATAAGGTAAATCCAAACCTACACAGGTTTTGATGCTGTTTTTTTAACCCAAGTCTGCTGCATGTACTCGGAGCCTTCACAAGTCTACACTGGAAATATAGCTAGGTTAGAATGCAAGCATGTGCTGCCTGCGAGACTTTGGGGAGCCAGAAAGGGGCAATTCAACCACCACTGCAAGCACCAGACCTGGAGACTTTAAGGCAACTGAGCTTGCGGGTCCAGGCACTCAGGAGAGGAGGTAGGACGCAGGAGGTGAATCCCCAAACTATGGCCAAGAACCAAAAGCAACCAAGGCCAGAAACCTGGAAGCACCTGTATCTACTTCTAAAGGCATCAAAAGTTGTGGGCTCTATGCATCTGGGCGAGAAAACTCTGCTTTATTGTGTTGAATTTGCCTTTAAGGATGTTGTCATTACATAAACTGCTAACAAGTTATCCTGGATTGTTTCGCTTAGGTTTTGTTTTTGTTTTCTGCACTCTGCCTGGAATTAGGAGCAGACAGCCACGCAGTTGCACGTCAAAAGTGATGCCAAAGCCTGGCTATCCCATACAGTGAGATGTTGTGCAAGATGTCTGAGTGAGCACAGGGTGGTGGATCCTTAAAGCCAAAGACACAGCACTTTGTGAGGGCATGGCTCTGTTCGCAGAAGTGGGGGGATTTGTGTTATTAGTAGGATGCTCCACCACAGCTGACGAACCCTGACTGTCTTCAGGACCAAACCTCCTAGGCACGAAGTTATGCTGCTTCACAAGGATATTTCTTCACAAAGATATGTCCATTGTGTAGGAAAATATGCCCTTGAATATTCCCAGAAAAATATTTGTCACTGCAGTTGTTCCTAATTCCAGGTAAAACTGATTAAATCAGACTTAAGGACAAGTCCGTGACAAATGGGCATTGTAAAAGTAGCTGCTAGGGAGCATCAGCCATACTCACTGTGCTGTGAAATGCACTCTGCTATTCCCTTTCCTCCTCCCTCTTTTCTTTGGCACAGGCCTGGAGATTGCTCAACCTCTGTGCTGCCTGGAGCACAAACCTCTGCACGAGCATTCTCCAGTACGGCAATGAGAAAAATCGTCTGCAGTCAGGGTAGATAAAAATGTGTACACGCTCTTCTCAGTTGCTTCAAGACCATGCAAGAATCAGGATAACAAATCTGGAGAACCTATCCAACAGATAAGTTTGTAGTAAACATATACTTTCTTAATAAACTGGAGAAGTTACAGGAATCCTTTCTCTCCGTTATGACAAATTCCCAAAATGGGAAGGAGTGGAGTGAGAAATTTTGAGTTTGAAAAGTTCCATTATTCCTGAAAACAGGACTTGCTTTTTTATTTTTTTAAATAAAACACGCTGACACGTGAACCTTCATCCCCATCCCAACTCGATCTCTTTTTTCCTTCTCAGACTGTGCTAGCTCAGTCTTTCCTGTACAGCAGGACACACGCTGCAGGTAGAAAAGACGTTGCAAAGAAATGCCGGTTCCCAAATTGCCTGTACTAGGTGTGGCAATATGGATTCATCTTGTGCGAATTAGGCTTTTATTTTGGCACTTTTATGACAGTAATGGAGTTACCTTGTCTGTCCCAATTAGACCAATTTCCCCTGTATGTACTCTGTTGCAGATCTGACTTGTCATCCAGGCCCTTTTTTCTGGCCCAATCCTGACAGTTTTCCATTGATTCGTCCTTTGGTCCTTGTGGATGCCTGACTTTTATTGGACAGCCCCCATGCTGGTCAGAAAGATGCTGCTAGGGCTACGGGGCTCTTTTCAATTCAGAAGGGACAATTGTCATTATCTTTCATGTAGAATCTGGACTCTACAAAACCATAAAATTCATCTAGTGACTTCCAGTTCTATCCCAATTATTTGTTAAGAAGTCATCTGTTCTTGATTAAAAGGCTAGAAAATTAATGTAAACTGATGGAGAATTTCCACAAATGTCAAATTCCATCAAACTGATTGGTCTCAACCTGATTAAAACAATACTTTAGAATTTGTTTGGCATAATATTTATTCTTCTGGGGAGTAAGGGAAGAATGAATAAACTATTTTTTGAAATTTTGCCTTGAAACTATGGGTTTGTACTGCCGACTTTTCATTATAATTACTTTTAACATCAGAAGTTGGTCACTAATACAATATAAACAATGCAACAGCAGTTTCAAATATGTTCAAAGTGAGGTTCTTAAATACTGATCTAAACTTGTTATGAGCACGAAATGACATAGACTTATTGCTGTGTGACTTCAAAAATAAATTAAGCCAATAAATGAAGTGTAGGAATTAAATGGCACATCCCAACTCTGTTTTCATTCATCTTTTTTCTTCATTAGCCTCAGTGCACAGGTCTCTCTCTCTCCCTCTAAGTGTACGGATGGTACGATGGGTCTGGTAGCACACAGAGATCAGAGCAGCAGCTGGGACTCTGCTGTCCTTCAGGAAGGTCACAGGATTATATCATGGCTCTTTCCAGCGGATGGTTGGAGTCTGACAAGACAACGTGTCTCAGCAAATTTATGTTTCAGCAACAGATTCTGAACATCAGTAATTCAAAAGCCATCCTGTGCAATGCAGGGTAAAAAGGGTAACAGCAAACACAGGGTTTCAAAGTTATGCTGGGAGGTGGCAGAAGTCATTGACCTCTCTGGTGTCATCTGGCAGTCACTATTCTTGGACTTTCCTTCCCAAATCCCCCTTCCATAAATAAGAGAAGAGCAACAAAAACAATTTGGAGCCCATTTTGGAGGGTGTCATAGTGCTGAGCCCTGTAGTGACCTTGCTTTGAAGGACTCACGGTTATCTAGTGAGGGCTTCTGGGACCTGAGTCTTTTTGTTGCTCATCTGGTGGAGTATCACAGTAAGCCCCAGCTGAAGTCAACCCAATGTGATGGTATAAACTTAAAGAAAGTAAAAGGAAAAACATGTTAGGAGTTAAGTATGGAGGCAGAAATGTCAGGATCCCGAACTCCCCAGACCTCAAGTAGACAGTGTGCAGAACTGGCCTCTGGTTTCTCCTCGCCTTCCAGAAATGATACCCATTTGGCTCTGTGGCCCCTAACGATGAGGTCTCCCTCCCTGTGCTTTTCTGAGAAATCAGAGAGAAACAGGCAATAAGGAATCCCTGCCTGCTGTAGCACATTACAGAACCAGCCTATTTTATTTTTCCGGTGTGGAAACGTCATTAAAAGGCATTTTTCTTGTAACTGGTTGGGGCAATGTTTTACTCATGTCTAGATCTGACTTCCCGAGTAGAAGTCGTACATTTACAGACAGCTGTACATTAAACTCAGAAAAAAATTTAAAAGGTCAGGAAAAATATTATCTCCTTTAGCTTCTAAAAAATATAATATTTTCTGTATTTTCTTTTTTTTTCTTTTTTTCTTTTTTTTTTTTTTTTTCATTTTGGCAAAGACTGCAGTGGATGCCAGCCAGCAAGTAAGTAAAATACAGTCAAAGACTGCCCTTGTCCACATGTTTAAAATGGACTACCAATAATGCATCATTTTTTCCAACATTTTTGTTGAGTGGAGCGCGGAAGGTGATTCCCCCTTCACACCCTTACACAAATATTTGTACAGAACAGCTTTAGCTTAACCTGAAAGGAAAATTCTGAGAGTGCTTCAGAAAGCCTGTGGTAGGAAATAAAAACTTAAAACAATTTCCATTAAATTGCTGGCTCTGAACATGATGTCGTGGGCTTGGCATACATCGTGGGTTTTGAGTCAAACAAACGGCCCTACAGAAAACCCTGAAGTTTTAGACTACATCTTCACAAACTGTCTCTGTTACTCACAAACCGCTGGAAAAGGAGAGGAGGAAATGCTTTACTGCCTTGGGAGGACATATTAAATAAGCCTGCTGTCTTTTTCTACCTCCTCACTGAAAAGCAGAAGAATAGTGAAAGGATACCCTATCTAAGGAAAAAAAAAACCTGCATAGCATCACAGACACAAAGGGGATGTATAAAGGATCATAGGACAAGCACCATTTTTTTTTTTTTCCAAATTAAAGAGGTCTGTTGTAAAAGGATTAAAGGTTTGGATTTGTTTGGTTTGTGCAGCCGAACCAGCTCTGGTGGTGCTCCCTGCTCCTAACCCAGCAAAGGGGAAAACCAGAAATAGGTCTAAATTCGGTATTTTGGGAATGGTACTGAGCTGAGTACTGAATTCAGACCTGTCCTTGGTTTTTCCCTTGCTGGGTTAGTTAAGCCTTATAATTATCCAGTGACCCATTCCCGAGTGCCACAGTTAGAGGGTTCAACACCTTGTAAAGACAGAGCTGAGACTGGAAAAAGGTGTTGGCTCCCTCCCTGCCCTGAATTTACCGTACTTACACGTCATGCTTGTGGACCAGCACCGGCAACATTCCCCCAGTTTGGGCTGAGACGCGATGGCACGGGTCAGGCGCGTGCTCAGCATCACTGGCCCAGCTTTGTCCCTGTGCACTGGATACAGCCCTCCCAGTGCTGGTAGCCCTTGAGACTCCCCTCCACCCTCTTTGCTGTGGGCCCTGCTCACCCTGTCACAAATACAGAAAGTCAAGAAAAGAGCGCTTTTTGCAACGAAGTGGAGGTGGCCCGTTCTGCACTTGAATTTTCAGTTACAAAGGCTGGCAGCTGATTGCTTGGCTAACCTCCTTCAAATAATGTTGTTCCAGCTTGAAACTGAGAACGCAAAGCTAATGCATTGTAACCTGAATGTGAGCAGAGACATCCTTTTACAACAGTAAATTTTGTCTTTGTTGTGCAAGGATACTGCTGTGTTTCTCTGTATTCCCATAATGTGTGCAGTACACGTGGGGATGCTAGAGATGTCCTCACACCGACTTATCAGTGGGCCTCCGCTCCTGGTTAAGCATCTGAGGAAGTGATGAGTCAAGGAGTGAAAGCATCTCTTCTCATCCTGTCATCATCTTTACAACTGAAGTTGCTGTTTTGATGGTGCTAATATACGGTGGACACACGTCACAGCAGAGTTCGGCCAAACAATTTTGTACGTCTGGGCCATCTGCAAATTAGATGCAAATACTATTTTTTTTATATTTAACATAATACCAGGATTTATAATGACTTGTATAACTAAAGCAAAACTGTAGGAATAGGTACAACAAAACCCATCGCTTTATGAGAGGAGAGGTGCTGGTTTTTAGCAGTCCAGTACGTTTCTCTTAAGTGTGCTGGGTTTGGATGAGTGGGGAGGATTGGACAACATCAGACTCCAAACTCTCTGCTTGTGCTCAGGCAAGTACTACTTCATAGTTATCTTGTTTACTCTTCTATTAGGAAACTGCAGTTCAACATATCTGCTCCCAGTCAGGCCTAAATTGCTTTGTGTAATTAGCCAATTAGCTGCTGTTTAGCGAGCCTTAAAGCATCTCTCCCTATCTGTGCTCACTGTAAGCTGCTTAAATACTTGGATGTTCATAATGTTGTCCCAAAAGGAGGCAGCACCTTTTATTTTATTTGAAGGTTTCTGTTCAGCTGTTCTGTGCAGCCTGTGAAGCTGCACTGCAATTGCTCTGAGAAATGGAACAACGTCCTTCATCATCATCCTGGAAAAGGACTGAAATGTGATGCTATACTGTCAGAGCTGTAGGGAGGTTACTTTCGGTTCAATATAACTCATTGATATTACTGTTAGATGACTTAAGCCTTGAATACTTCATTTTCTGGCTCAAAACCCAGTGATCCATGCAGGACCTGGAGGAGTCCTGAAGGACTCTGAAGTAGGAGTGATTGAGGAGAAAAGCTCAACTCTGGGTCTACTGTCAAACAACTGGCTGTGCGAAGCGATGCCTGCAGGCTTGGACATCACGCAGCAGCCTTCCTTGTCCCAGACAGCTTCGCTGGAGGTGCCAGCCTCCACGTGAACACAAGCCATGGGTGTGCACAGTACACGTTGTCTGCTCACACCCTCTCCTGGGCAGGCGGTGGGCACTGGTTGTGCCTCCCTGTTGGCCACACAAGCAAGGGTTTGCAGAGAAGGGGATGTGGGGGCGGTGGCCACCTCCTTCTGCAGTTAGCCCCTGCCCCGTTATCACGATAGCTATGTCTAGCCATAAAAAGCAGCTTCACCTGCTGACTTCCTCCAAGCTGGGTGGCCACTGACTCCTCTGCATCAGGGCTAAAAGTCAGTAATTTGTGCAGGGATACAATTCGGTGGGGCAAGGATACCTCAGAGTCCTTGTCCTTGTGTTACTGGAATGCTGACTTTGGTGGGGTTTTTTTCACTCAGTAAGTTAGGTCAGCTTTGGAGAAAGAAACAATGAAATATACATACTGCTTTGCATTTTTAATGCTTATAAATAGGCATTTACTAAATGGGCAGGGAATCTTTAAACAGCAGAACAAATGTTATAGCTTTATGACAAATCATTGCAACAAATTCTTACTAAAGAGTTCTGATTAATAAACCATTACTTTGCATTTGGGAAATGTGGTGGATTTATTCATGTGGACTTTTAATCCCTGCTGTGATGGAAATATGCAGCAGTACTGTTCAGATGCTTGATTTCAGAGTTCTCATTCATAAATCTAAGTCACATTTCCTGGATATAATTTTTAGTCTGCTAAATACAGTTTAGGCAAAGACTTTATAAAAGTGTTTATGTTTTATGATATGGCTTAGATGGACTTCTGCTTCAAAGTTGGGCTGAAATGATTGCCTAATTTGTAATGGAAATGAAGTTTAAAAAAAACTATGCAAGAGTAGATATGAATTGCTAATTGGTCATGGCCTTGTCTTCCCACTGACATGCACAAATTTTGTCCCCAGCGCAGTCACAAGGGAGACTGTTACCATATGCATGCAAATCACTATTTTGTGGGGTACAAGTTTTCACAATTTCTTCTAAAATACACCTCTGAGCAGAGGACTTTTCAGCTCATGTGCAGACAGGAGGATGAGGCATGTGTGGCTGCACACATGAGAAAGATGCGGCCCCACCAGCAGCTGCAAAAGAGGGAAGTCCTGCACCTATCTTGCATGCAGCATGTGAAGCTTGACAAGTCTAGCTCGATGACTCCACAATCTCCTTTGTATTTTTGCTTTGCTCTCTTGCTTTCCTTCAATGCTTTTCTACCTGGAATGGTCTATAATGTTTTATACAGACTCGTATAAATAGTATTTCATTTTTCTTGTCGTTCTGACCTAGGATGGATGAGCAGAGCTGGTGGTTTTGACAGCTCCCTTTAGAAGCAGAACACATCTAAACCATACCAGACTTGTTTTGGATGACTGGCAGGCCAGGTTCTTATCTCCTACAACTTCACTGCTGCAATACTTGGTCTACTTAGACATTAGTATATTAGTATATTAGTATATTAGTATATTAGCTTGGCAGACAAAATTCAGGTTGGGGATGGAGAGGGGAGATAATTAGAAATTGCAAGTGTCTCTGGGCAGATTTTCAACATCTTTTAATGTGATTGTACGTTTCCTCAAAGTTATCTTTTGATATTGATGCTCTTCCCAAAGCCTTGTCTTTACCCTTCCATAACTGAGGAAGGTTTTTCAGAAAAGTCTGGATAAGCTTTATTAAGCCTCTCTAAGATTTACCCTGAAGTTTGCTTCCAGCTGGGAAACCAAGATAGAGATTGTGCTCATCTCCAGAAAAACCTTTCAACGTAGCTCAGACCCTGGACTTCAGGAGAGCAGACTTTGGCCTCTTCAGGGATCTGCTTGGTAGAGTACCATGGGACAAAGCCCTGGAAGGAAGGTGGACCCAAGACAACTGGCTAGTATTCAAGGGTCACCTCCTCCAAGCTCAGGAGCGATGCATCCCAGCAAAGAGGAAGTCAGGCACAACCACCAGGAGGCCTGCATGGATGAACATGGAGCTCCTGGACAAAGTCAAACAAAAAAAGAAAACCTACACAGGGTGGAAGCAAGGGCAGGTAGCCTGGGAGGAATACAGAGAAACTGTCCGAGCAGCCAGGGATGAGGTGAGGAAAGCCAAAGCCCTGATAGAATTAAATCTGGCCAGGGATGTTAAGGACAACAAGAAAAGTTTCTATAGGTGTGTCAGTGATAAAAAGAAGATGAGGGAAAATGTGGGTCCCCTCCAGAATGAAACAGGAGACCTGGTAACCCAGGATATGGAGAAGGCTGAGGTACTCAATGACTTCTTTGCCTCAGTGTTCACTGGCAAGTGCTTGAGCCACACTGCCCAGGTCACAGAAGGCAACTGGGACCAGCGTGCCTCCAAGATACCTGCGGAAGCTCAGCATTTTGACTCTGAATTAAGCCCTGGTGTGTTCTTGCAGAGGCAAGGTGATGATGTAGGCTGCAATTTCATACTGACATGGTGTATACCCATGGAAAGGGGTGGCAGAGATGTGTAGACTCATTTTGCATATTGCAATGCAGGCATTGACTCTTCCATGGGTTGCGGCTGTGTTAATGGCCGATAACATTTATTTTCATGTTCGAGCAACAACAGGTGAGCAGATGACCCCAGGAGATGTGAATCCTGCCACAGTAATCTGTGTTAGTGAGCTCTTTCATCTGAATTTACGTAGTGCATTGATGTAATGTATTAACGCATCAGGATTTGCTGCAAAGCCTTAAATTATGGCTATGCCTTTATATGAAAGCACGCTGAGAGATAGGCCTGTTGTTCATAAAGAATTAAATGTGAGCGGCACTAGTGGAGCAGTTTGTGATAAAACCCACACAGGTGTTGCACATCTACTGCTGCACAGGTCTGGAAATACCATTAGGCTGCCTGGGCTGAGTGGCTTGATGGCTCTTTCTCAGACAAGGTTTTTTGTAATTTAGTCTCTAGTGGTCATCAGGCTTTGAAAAAGTTTAGTGTGGAGAAATACTGCGCCCTTACCATTTGCTCCAAGTCCTCTTGTTTTAGTTTTATTTTAAGCAAAAACAGTGATTCATCTATCTATATCCAAAGCAAACACATAGGTTTATACTGNGGTGATGAAGCTAAGAGCTCTTCAGCATTTGATAGCTGACGTGTTTTTTGCTCTGTTGATGCAGTTACTGTAAGGTGGGTCTGGGGGACTGAGTGTCCCAATTAGAGGGAGTTTTGGTGTATCTGTTCCTATGCTGGGCACTTACCTGCCTGGGGCAGCAGAACTCAGGTAGAAGTGCCCTGATTCCCATGTGACTCTCCATCCCTAGTTTCTCAGCTGATAGTTTAACATTATATGGGATAATTAATTTTTTGAGGCCTAATAGCATTTTAGAAGTGAAGACAATCCAAATAAAAATTTACATTATGAATTATATTCATCCCCCATGTTTCTGAAATTAGTGCTATTACATGTGTTACTTAAAAATCTGCTAGTCTGTGAGAAATAAAAAATTCCCTCTAAAAATCAAAATTGAATTCCATGTACAGTTAACCTTTCATGACTGATTACTGCATTGCTTCTGCAACTTACATGTAGCTGAGAAAAGCCTTTTTAAATAAGATGTAATAGAATTGGCTGCAAATGATCAAGTTCATTTGTATTGTGGGTCAGTGTTGAAAAATGCATTGGAAAAATGAACACCTATTTAAGTAATGTTAATTGTGATTAGGAATATAATAAAAAAACAGTGGTCTTCTTTTGCAGGGTGTTTCATTTTTTGGCATTTATGTACAAAATATTGTCCTTTTGCCAGAAAAGAGCAAGACTTATATGCTACCTTTATAATTTTTTTTTAGTGTAGATACAGTTCTGGAATTATTCAGCCTTGAAGGTCATATTTTAAAAAACAGAAAGACAGGCTTTTCTGGTGCAATCCTTGATACACTCCTTTTATGATCATTATCTTTGAGATAATTTGATGTTTGGAGAAGCTGTGGGAATTGAAAATCTTTTCATAGGTTTGTGCTTTCTAGCTGAGGCCATTCTTGTGCATTAAGGGATGTCATGTCTCGGTGCAATAAAGGTGAACATGTTACTGCAGAGCGAAGAGGTAGAGAAATGAAAAGAAGGGTTAAAAATATCCTGAATGTTAGTTTTGTGCTGAGTACTGCATTTTTTCAGAACTAAATATCCCAGGAAACTCCCTTGAGACAAGCTGATGCAATAAAGCTCAGCTATACTTGATTGCAGTCAGTAACAGCATAAAATCTTATTTTAACTGGCTTTCCACACAAGCAACACTCCATGCATGCTAATAATGCTGTGTTGCATTGATAACTAAAAAAAGAAATTTATTGTCAGTTTTCTATAATGAATGGACAGAAACCAGATTACCTGGATCTTTTGGAGCTGATTAGGAAATAACAACTTGATGAAAACAGTACAATTGCAGTTTAGTACTGTCAGGTTGGGACACAGTCTGATGAGCCTGAAAGCTACTCTTAAACCTTATTTTCATATTTTGACAGGCTGTGCACGGACGGTTTTAAAACATATTTTTGAAACTAGGAATATGTTTGAGGGCCATTTGGTTTGATGCCCATCTTGGGAGAGATTATGCAAAGCAAGCTGCATCTTTCGCTTGTGTCTATGTACTTTGAGGTACTCAGTGTCCAGGACTAACCCCAGCACTGCCACCATCTTTCAGCCTGGCTATATCCCTACAAGAGAGCTTTGAAGGACAGTCTTGTGGCTGCCATCCAAACTGCCTGCACTGGAGTAATTGGTTCACCAGTTTCCACTGTCTGAAATGTCGGCACTGACCACTGCCAGCCACTCCTTCCACTCCATCCCTTCTACTGTGCATGAAAGACCGAGAGCAGAAGGGAAGATCCAGCACGTGTCTACAGCCAGGCACACAACTCAAACACAAAAATCCATATTAAGTTTGTTCTTTCTATGAATTTAGAAGAGGAAATATTATTAATTTCTGTATGCAAAACACTTGTGGGTATAAAGATCCACGTAAAGCCAAAACCCTCCATAAGCCTCTCTGGATGTGATGGCAGCCTGACTGACTCCAGCAGGAGTTGGAGGAGATCAGTAATACAGGTACAAGTGTGCTGTATCCAATACTCCTGGTGGCTGAGACCTAAAGCTGTTACTAAACACTGTTGGGCCATGATCCCTGCGGCCACATGCTTGTAAACAGCACGCCAGGTTATCCATCTGCACTATGTTGGCATTGGCAAGTAATTCAATGCAACAGGAGTGGTTCAGTAGGTTGGAGCAGTTAGTGCTGAGATTCCTACATCTGCACAGAGTGAGTTACAGGGCTTTTTTCATCAAGCTGGATTTTAGTTCGAGCCCTGAATCAAAAATCCACACTATAGATGCGGTTTGAAGATGTCTGAAGGATCAAGGATCAGCTCAGACCCTTATTACCCCCTTATGGCTGGGATGCATTTGATGTCCACCTCAGCTTCAGCTTCCAGTTTAGTTTCCTCCAAAGGGAGCCTAATTCATGCACACCAAAATTGCCCTCTAAAACAAGCCAGAGGGCAAGAAGTGGAGATGATCAGAAGATGCACTTCAAAACCACATAGCTGCCTTCCATTAATTTCCCTGATTTTTTTTTTTTAATGTACATGCAGCCATATGTAGCTGTGACCTTAGCCCATGTGCAAAGCATTTAAATTGTCATCTAACTAAAGAAATAATTGCTATTTTTGTTATATTGACAAATTTAGAAACACTTAGCTAGCAGATGTTTAAGTTCAAGGAAGGGCTAAGCAGGGTCAAGTGAGCAGTTTAAGTATTTCTTCCACCAGAGACCATTAGCATAAATACAAAAATCAACATGATAGAAATTGCCTGAGCTTGTGGGCCATCCTGGTGTGCAAGTGAGTGTCCTTGTCTCTGATGTTCACTCCAAATCCCTCAGTACGTGGGCTTATTGGGGCACTACACAGGAGAAACTCTCCCAGTCTAAAAGCAACCAGAGGGAGTTCAGAGCTCCTGCCCGCTGTGCTGTTTGCATCTTCACCCTTCCCAAAGTGCAAGCACCCTGTTGTGTTATCTGATGGCTATTCCCATCCCTGCTTTCCTTTCTGGGGCTGGAGCAAGGTGCAGGACGGAGAGAGAAGTGGCATGAAGGTGATCAGCATGGGGCTATGCAAGGTCCTGGCTCTGGAACAAGCCTTCAACACAAAGAAGCGAGGTCTCACTCCTAGGCCACGAACTGTGAAACTACCTGTTATTACTATTTGGTTTTTTTTCATACTTCAGTATCATTATCAAGATGCTACTTTCATGCACTGTTCTTAGTCTGTTGCATTCTTAGTTTGTTGGCTTCTTCCTTCCTGTCACCCTCTTCCTTTTTTTTTTTTTTTTGTTTGGTGGTTTTTTGGTGGGGTTTTTTTTGCACGCTGTTTTTTTGGGAGGGAGGGATGGTTTTCTTGTTAATTTTATTTTAATTGCTGGTAAAAATAAAGAACTCCAAATCAGGAGCACTAACAAAGAGCTAAAAAAAAGAAAAAAATCATTGAGAGTAAAAAAAACCCAACAGTCACTGGTGGCTCATGTTTCGTAGTGCAGAATACAAATTCATTTTGTGCTGAGATTTTGAAGTTTGACATTGTAAGAAGCAGCCATTGATTCAAAAGCCAGCTCTGCTTAAATGAAGACTTCTTGATTCGTCTATCTCGTGTTTGAGCTGGAACATGAAAATTTTGAAATCCGATCTTTTTTCTATGTAAAAGAAAAACAGAAACTTAATATTCTTCTAGCTGTTAAAGAAATCAAGATGAAATTAAGTAGAAAGCAAATGGCATCATGCATATAAGTACAGTGAACAGCAGCGTAGGAAGTAAGGAGCTGAAATGCTTTACAATGTGTCTTTCTAGTGAGGGATAAAACCCCAACTGTTCTTATTCAACTAGTATCAAGGCATACCATTTTGGGTTTTTTTCTGCCTTTGAAAAAAAAAAAAAAAGAATCCATTAAATACCCACTGGACACATTGGAAAATATGCTAGTGCATAATTCATTAGCTGAGTCCCATGTTAGGGCTGTTGTTATTAGTCAAACAATTGCTTGCCTGTGGCATAATATTGAAGACAAAGATGGACTTTACATTTTATCCTGTTGTGGCTTTACGGATTGAGACATTCTCAAACAAAAAGGGGAAAACGTTAGATTCAAAGGAGTTCTAATGAGAATTTCCTACTTCCAGTGTGAGGCTTGATGAAGAAAAAGAAGAAATCCCTTCTGAACTCTTGGTCTATTATTAATCTGTTGCTTGTTGGGATTTTTTCTGTTGTTGGCTTTTTTTTTTTTTAATTATATATTTAAACTTGTGGCTTAATAATTATTGGGCAAAATATAACAAAGGCAAACTCAGTGTGAAAGATCAGGAGCTGAAGTATGGCTTTCTGTTGTCTTTCCTTTTTCTTCCTAAAGAATCTTTCAGGTCAGCCCTGTTTTAGAGAGACCATCCCTATTCATGATGTGGGAAAAAGAGTAAATATTTTTCACTAGTAATGATTCATTATTTTTCACTAGTAATTATTTTTCATCAGTTCATCTTTCTTTTCTCTTAAAATCAAGACTATTTGTTAGTTTTGTGTTCTTGATTTGACAAAAGAAGTCTCTTTTTATATAGTAAATTACCTAGCATAAGAATTTTATAGCTCTGCAGCATATTTGTTCAACCTTTGTAACTGCTTCTTCAAAAGGGAGAAAATGGCTGACATGTGTAAGATTGAGCTTCTTAAAACCTTAAAGAAAACCAACTAGCTGCTGTTGTTGAGCAGAAAACTGCTGATATCCTTTGTGAGTAAATGAGACAATGGCTAAATAAAATGGCAGCCCACTACTTCATTTAATAAGCCTTGAGGTGAAAATCTAGACATTTCTGGTTTTGTGGTAGTTCCATCAAGTCTTAAATCCAGTCACTTCCAAACACAAAGACGGTATCTCTATTTTGAATAGTGAGATGTCATTCAATGGAAGCTGCAACTATTAGTGAAAATCCTAATTTTAATTTTATTTTATGCTTGATGTTGTGAAGTGAAAATGTTACTAGTTTTAAAATTGTTTTAACTAAATTGCTAGAAAATGAAGTATGTTTTTCTCAGTCATGTATTAATGGTAAAACAGACTTCCCTTATTCTGAGTGACAAGTTTTCCTGTCCTGGTTTTGGCTGGGATAGAGCTAATTTTCTTCCTAGCAGCTGGTTAGTGCTGTGTTTTGGATTCAGTATGAGAATAATGTTGATAACACACTGATGTTGTAGTGGTTGCTAAGCAGTGTCTACGATGAAGTGAAGACTTTTCAGCTTCCCAAGCCCTGACAGTGAGAAGGTGTGAGTCTGCAGGAGGTGCACAAGAAGCTGGGAGAGCACAGCCAGCACAGCTGACCCACACTGGCCAACAGGATATTCCATACCTTATGATGTCATGTTCAGTATTCAAGTTGGGAGGAGCTGGCTGGGGACCCAATGACAGCTGGCTCCAAGACTGACTCTGTGATGGTGGTAGTGCCTCTGGGACAACAGAGTTANAGTGGAGCCTGTGTTTCCCGTGACGGTACCTGGTGAGTGATCTCTCCCTGCCCTTATCTCCACCCACCAGCCTCTCCTTATATTTTCTGTCCCTGCCCAGCCGAGGAGGGCACTGACAGAGCGGCTTGGGGGGCACCCGGCCCTCAGCCTGGCTCAGCCCAGCACACTAACCCATGAATTTTACTTCTTTTTCCATTCTCTCCATTGTACCAGGGCAGGGGGAGTGAGTGAGCAGCTGTGTGGTGCTTAGTTTCTGGCTGGGGTTAAACCATGACATTTTCTAAGCTCTTTTTCATCTATTTTAGAACACGGCAGATATACTGAAAGCTTCTGGAAGACAAGTATTTCTCAGTAAAGTGGTGCAGTGTAGGGAACTTTCAGGGTTAACTATCCAGCACGGATCAATACAAGAATGCAGAAATAGTGTGATTATAGAAGCTGAAAAGCTGGGCCAGTGCTTTGAATAACTAATTCTTTGCTTGACACTGGAAATCTTTCTTGTTGAACGTTACAAAGAGTGATTTTTGTTGGCTTTTAATTTCTAAGGTGATAGGATTATATAAATAATTTCATAAATTTTCCCATACATGAAACACTGTTCTATATCCAATTTCTAGTGATGCATATGCAGTCTACTAACCACATATATATATATATATATATAAATCCTTCCTTATTTATGCTTTATTTTCTTTTAGAAGATGGCAGAGAACACAAAGAAGAAATTGGTACTTGCATTTCTACTTTCAAAATGCTTCAAAGAAGCATAAAACAAAGGCTTTAGAATACAGTTTTCTTTATTTTCATTGTAAATCATATTCACAGAGTAGTTTGGGTTTTTTTCCCCTTAGTCTTGTAATCACTTTGTTTACTATGGCAAAGTAAGTATTTTCATGGCTTGATCTATTCATTTCCTGTTTGTGTTTTCTGGGACAGAAGTAGAAGAATGGCCAGTCAATAAGGAGAAATCCTCATATTGAAAAGAACAACATGATTTAATAGTTGTCAATTCATGGGCATTAAAATTCAGATACATTGTGAAATACAAGGTAATGACAGAGAACATGAATTGATTCTAATGACAGAATATTCTCTCATGAACAGAAAATAGCACAGACTTTTATCCAGTTCTTAAGCTGCTTTTTAAAGTTTTTATCCAAGCACCTAGCTAGCTTAGTCGAAAATAAGAAAACATCCCGACATTTGACATTATAAAAGGAAATGGAGTCAGTAGCTGTAAAAATAAATATAGTTCGTGTCTTTTTGTCTATTTTTGCCCACTTCTCAGGTAATCATAAACTTTTTATGGGTTTTATAACTGCTTAGATTAGAACTAATTATTTTTTTCATACAAATGCATTTTCATTAAACTATCCAATTAACTGTATCCATTATAATAATACATAATGTTGTATATCAATACACAGATCTAAATCTAGCCTGATCCGAAATTAGACTACTGGGCTCTTCATAAGTAACACGACGAATGCAAATTCACATACTGCAACTCCATTACATGAACATATGTTTCCTAGCAAGCAATATCTTCAATGCGAACTTACAGGCATAACTGAAAGATAAATTTGGCCATCTGTGATCGTATCCCAGCTCGATGTCTCTCTGGAGAGACCTAATTCCTCGTTGTCCTGTGCTGCCAAGCTGGGAGCTCAGGGGTTTTCCCTGGAGCTGAGGGATCACTTGGGTGGTGCAGAGCCTGCTCAGCCACCGGCCCGGGGTATGGGTGATGCTCAAAGCAGGAGTGGGTTGGGAGGATGCTACGCCCGGGCTCTCACAGCGGCAGCCCGGAGATATGGACACAGAAGGCATAAGCTAGCGCAAGCCTGAGATTGCTGTGATTTAGGACCTGACCAGCCATCTCCAGAGCGTTGCAAAGTTGGTGAAAGGCTGAATTCGCCTTTCCCGCAGTGCCTTTGGTCTAGCAGTGAGGGCACTTTAGCCAGCCCCACAAGTGGGTTGGATGTGTACATTTTTTATGCAGGCAAAATATAATCCCCAGTCCTGCAAAAAAGATGTGTCTGGGTGAAACCCTCTGAAGGGTTTCCCGGGAAAGGAAAAAAAAAAAAAAAAAAAAAGTCATGAGGGTCTCTTCACCTCTGTGCAATAGGAAAACCATGCAGCCTCCTCCAGATCTAGCAGATCTTTGGGGAGGATAGCGCCAGCTGCATAAAAAGCTTCCCTCTTTACAGCAACTCTGGATCTAGCTGGGATAACAACTGGTATATTCCCTATAGCTTTTCCCATCCCACAACCTCCCTGTCCAAGCTTCAGAAAAGACTATGAAATAGTCTGCATCTTTTCCCCGTATTTCTGAAGATTGGATGGAGGAATAATATATTCCTCTTGGTCATGGTCCAGTCTTGCATACCCCATTCCTTATCCTGTATGGATATTTTCCATTTCTATTTCCATTTCAATTTTTTCCCCAAAGGCTTCAGAAAAGGTTCTGAATGGCCTAAGAAAATGTGTGAAATGGACACTGATTTAAAAAATGGCTATACAGAAAAGATTACATGGGTTTAGGGGCCTGACCTGTAATACGTCTCTATAGCTAAGTGGTAGAGGTTCAAGAAAATCCAATTCCTAGTGGATTAAAAAAAGGGGGGGAGGGGGGAGTTGGCACCCAGATTGCTTCATCTATATAGTATGAACAAATATCCACAGTGGATGCAAATATCCTCAGAAGGATGGAAATTTGCCTCTGAGCTCGATGGGAACAAACTCCAAAAAGATAGTGTTTACACTATCCCATCTTTCCACTACAATCCTACCACATATCGTTTGTTCACAGAGTTTTAAAACAGGACCACAACCAATCCAGGAAAGAGATTTATTTACTCATGTCCATGGGAAAAGAACTACATCAAACTATTCATGAAAGCACACCAGTTGTGTCCTACTTGGATAAATACCACACTATCTCATTTAGATACGGAAACAATGGGAAGCTATAAAACTTTGCGTATACAAATATTGGTCCTCTGAAATCTTCATAGTCAGCAAGCATAGAGTAGGAAAAAGAGTTCTCCATTTTTAAGTGGTAGAACCAATACTGGATAGAGAATGTCAAAACTGCCTAAGACATTACTCAAGACCAAGATATTTTTAATCAGTGGCCTCTTCTTTTTTT
>VXBL01006175.1:181927-204240 GCA_013400195.1 Aramus guarauna | reverse complement strand
TTTTTTTTTGGATATCCAGCTTGAGACACCGTAAGTGTAGTAAATTTTCAGAAAGCCTTGAGCACCCACTCTCTGAAAAACTGGTTGCGTTAAGGTATCTGAAGATGAGCACCAAGAATTGCTGCATCCAAAATAAGTTTGCATCAGAAATCCAAATTCCCTCAAATTGGTATTTAGGGAGGACCTAGTGCTTTAGGCAGCTCTAAAAATCCTAGGCACCATGCACAGTGTGTGTTTATATCTGACACTGGCAAATATAGGTAAACATCTTCCACCTAGACCACTGCAGATTTAGTGAAAAGAAGTATTTCCATACTTTTTTTTTCCTAACTCTAAGGAGGATTAACTAAATAATTCTGGGCTAATGTCTGTGATACTATACTTTCATCAATAGTTTAAAAACCAGATGTACTTTTTAGATAAAAATTAGATGTAAGAAAACAAAGTGTTCTTTTCTCTTCTAAATCTTAATATCTGGTTTCAGATTTTATTTAATAATCTTGCTCTAAGACTTGATAATTTTAATGGTGGGGGTTTTTTTCCTAATTTTTATTTCTTGTGATGTGTAAATAGGTAAGAAATATTAAATATTGTAATGTTCTTTCATTAAGAGAATAGCATTTCAAAGGCTAACGTAAAATCAAGCTGCTAAAGTTTACAATTTCTCTGTCCAGCAGTTCATTTATACAACTGCCCTGAGTAGATGCTATATGCTGCTTAGCAAATGGCCTTTAAGAGTTTAAAAATAACTCAGTAAAGCTACTCAAAGGTAATACAACACTTCTTAGGCATCTTTAATTGGAGATAAGAAGAAAATAGGGTTTTCTCATTAGCTAGTTATTCATTCCCTCATCAATGGCTTTTACATAACAAAAACACAATTGAAATGTTCAGGAGAACTAATTGTGCTTGTTCCTATGCATGGGACCATGAGCTTATTTTTCAGGAAGGCAAGATTTTAAATTGTAAAACTAGTCCTATTTTTGTGGACTGTTTTAGCTGCTTTTATTAAACTCTGTGTTGTTCCCATGTGAAACCAGTGAAAACAGTTATTTTCTAACCTATATTGTTGTGAGGATTTTTTTGCAAAACCTCACTGATCCCCTTTAACAAAAGAATTATCTTATTTCAAAATTCCTGATATAATCAATTTGCAGTGTTTCTCAAACTGATACAAATATGTAAAATTTGTGCTTTTAAAAGCTTCTGCTTTGAGTAGCCTTACATTCCATAATTGTGCCCTAGCAATCATCAAGCTCTATTGCATGCCCCATTCATGAAAAGTATATTTTGTTGGGATGATGTAGCTTAAAGAATTTGGCTCTAAAACTTCCTTACCTAGAGCTTCCATTAAATTATATTAATTTAAAATATCTATGGAATGATACTTTTACAAAAACATTAAAACAAAGAAAAACAAATTAATGGATTGGGTTTATGAAAATGATTCTTTACAGTAAGTAAAAAAAGGTTTATCACAGTTTTAGTAACTTGCATGAGTTCATATCGAAAAGAAATCTTTCACATGTTCTTAATGGATTAGAAACTTTTGTGCTCTAGGTATTTTCAGTTGTATGCCCTGAAACAGTAGACACCATACAGCTTGTGCTTTTTATCAGGGAAGCCTACAAAGCGAACCGCTGCTTCGTTAGGACTGCAGCGTTTCCTTGGCCTGGAGATCGGGTAGCGGACGCTGCCATCAGCCAGCCAGCCCGCGTCACAGCGGTCGTACCCCAGGAGCTTCCAGGCAGCAAATATCTGGCCAACTTTAGCGATCTGAGCTCCATCCTTCATGCACGCCTGGACGGCTTCGTCGTAGGTCAGCTTGGTTGGGTGAATCAGGTAGTAAAAACGACCTAGTAAGAGAAAGAAGGAAAAAGGGTCATTAGCGACATGATTAAGATGATGTGATAAAAAAATGGTGGCTTTTGAGGAAAAATGGAAATGTTCCACTGCGGAATCACATCAAACAGTGGTTGATTTGGGACTGTGCAATTTGGATGTTGAGCTGTTAAAAATATCTTAAGTTTTTCTATGGTGAATTGATAAAAATCTGGGGCGGGGGGGAAGCCAAGTGGATAAAACAGACTATTTGAATAAAAAATGTAGAGCTGTATTTATTTCTGCCAACTTAGAATGGTACAGCATCCCCACCCTCACTTGTGTTTGGTGGTAACTGAACTGTTGCAATGCATTTTCATCCACAGAGGTAGAAGAACAGGAAGAAGAAGATTGGGGGAGAGGAATTATGGAGGACACCCTGCGATTCGGAGGAGTGCCCCTGTTCTGCATCTAGGCTTTTGGTGCCAGATGCATTTACCAACAAGGTGACAATGACAATGCAGTGAAACATCTGAGGAACCCTGTGGATTTTGGGCAAAGCAGATCTCATACAGCTGTAGCTTCCTGCCAGAGAAGGGAAACCAGTTAAAGATCCAAAGAGGTGCACTTCTACAATATGGTCCCATAAGTGTTAGCTTAACCTGGACAGGCTGTAAGTGTTAGCTTAACCCGTACGAGTTTTCCTCTCAGAAGCACAGCACAGCAAGATCTGGCTTTTGATAGCACAGGGTGAGGGTGGCTGGAGGTAACACATACAGTTTTACTCTCTGACAAGGTGGTGACTTCATCTCTGATTAAGTACAAGGACAATTTATTTATTTATTTATTGGGGTGGGGGTGGGAAGGGGAGGAGAGGAAAAAAAAGCCCTGAGATATTGCACAGCTTCTCAGAAGCGGAGTTTGAGCCTGTGGTAGATCAAAACCATGCCTGTCGTAAGTCTTCATTAGCAGTGTCAAAACCACGCACAGCAGCTCTGCAGCTCTGTTTCTCTTTAGGCATCAAAGGTTATATCCTCACCATAAGATGGCATTGAACTGATAGCGCTGCTAAGAAAAATGTGCATCTGTCTCAAGGTAATGAAAACATATGCCAGCAAGTAAAGCTCAAAAAGGAAGTCTCCCCTCCTAATCCATAAGCAGCAATAATACTAACATTAATTTCATTTATCAAGGCAATATAAATTCATTGTAAGACTTTCATTCATTTTACTTAAGATTATTTTTCATCACTGATTGGATAATTAACCAAGTGTGAGGTAGAAATATATTGCAGAGGAAAAGTGCTTATCTGAAGGAATAATAATTTCCAAATAAATTCACAACTTTTCAATCTGACTGTCCTGTAAGAGGCAAGTTAGCTGAAAAACAAAGGAATTTATTCATGTGGGGATCTTCTAATTCCAGAGAACAGTCTTTACTTAATTAAGAATGCGCTCCAGAATAATACCTTTTTTCTTCCTCATAAAAATATAGGCAAACAGAATTCTGCTCAGTTTCAAAATACTTTCTCGGTGGCGAAAAAGTGGTGAGCAAGATGAAGAGTTACGTCACCTCCAGATCCCCACAAAAACACATAGCTTTTTTCTAAGTAAAGAAATGTCAGGTCAGATGACACCACAAAGATAATTGAATTAACTTGGTGTAAAGGTTGGAAATTATATAGGATGACAAGAACGTTTTTAAAAAAGGCATGGACATTGCAGCTGTGGTGGAGAAGAAACTTTTAAAAAATTTCATTGCTGTCAGAGACAAAATTTACATTATTTCCACAGGAAACTGTTGAGAGTAGATAATCTGCCCCTTTGTAAAACAAAATGCTTGCTTAACTCCATTTCAGCAAATTCAGAGCATTTACAAGGTGTTGCTAAAGAGAAAGTTTATTAAGTGGAAACCTGTTCCTACTAAGGAACTAAGAGGTTTCCCCAAAGCAAACAGGATTTCAGACTTAGGGGAACAGGGATTTGGACTGATAGTATGTAAACTTCACCTAGCTTATTAGTTGCTCTTCAAACCATATGTCAATGGAATGTAATTTCCTAGGGATTTGCAGTAAGGTCAGGCTTTTGACATATGACATCAATAATAAAAACTCCTATACTTTGCCCCTTCCTTAAATAGCAGAACTTTAATAGTAAACCCCACAGGGGTGCAATGTGTATCCAGACTGTCTGATTAAGTAAAATTCTGTTAATAATCTCAGTACAGATTTGCTGGTTTTCCCCTGCTAATTGGCTAGAAGGGTTCCTAACTGCTCAGTCTTAGTATTTGTTAATTGCTGTGGAAGGAGAGGGAGGCATTAACGGTCTCTCTCTTATTAATACCTAGTAGTTGGGTCACTCCTACAGAGGATGAGTGTGCTTGATTTCACTTTTCACACCCAAATCATGAGGCTGAGGGTTTATGCAAAACTAATAAAACTCCATCTATAACAGCTATTTTAAGCTTTTGCATGTAACAGAAGAGCTTAGAGAGGAAAACTTGAGCACTTGACCTAAATACACTCTTGTGACTGTAGGAGATTGAGGGATGCACCACCCTTGGAGATTTTTCCAAGCTCAGCTCTAGAGAGATTTATTAGTAAATTTTTATATCACATGTGTGTGTACTAAAGAGTGGGCCATCATCTTCAGAGGCACAGAAAGGCAGTACCACCCCAATCCGCTATTTTCTGCAAAAAGCACTAACGCAATGCCTTTGAAAGCAAGCTCTGGGTGAGTGCTCAGAGAGGATCCTCCACATGCAGGCAACCATGGAGTATCTAAGTGCTTGGGTTCAGCCTAAGACTACTCCCGACAGCTTACTGGTTTGCTGGGGCAGCTCTGTCTCAGCCTCATGGCTTTGATGCTGTGCAGGGGCAGCAGAGCAGCAAGCTCTGTTTGGTGGGTGGCAGCATGCGTAGGAGAAGCGGTGAGTGCAGGACTGCCTTTGCCACTGGCGATCGACGCATATGCCGAAAAGCTTATGGCCACACAAATCAGTTACGTCGGTTTACTGTGTAAAACTGCTATAATTTGTGGTTTCCTATGGCCATAAAAGGCATTGTCAGCAGCCAGAAGGGTATGTCTGTACCTCCACAGCATATAGACCCTACCTTGTGCCCAGCAGACTCCGTTCAGTGTATCTTACAGCAATAGTAAATGGCTGAGCGAGGCCATTGCTCCTCAAAAGTGAAGAACATGTTAAAAATGTGTGCAAAGTGAGATGCTTTCCATTCCTTTAATCATAAGGTCCTGATAAGCATTTTGATATCCAGTGATCATCTCAGATGACTGATTTTGAATTGCTACATTAAATATGTAGGAATAATTTTTAAAAATCCTCTTCCACTGCACCTCCTGATATCAACAGTGACTCAGGTGACTCAGAACAACCGCTTCTAGGAAAGGGTGTGTGATTTTATTTCGGGTGGGTTTGTTTCTCTGTTTTTGAACAATGGCTACATGTTCCCAGCGATAAAATAGTCTGAAATGGTCAAATGAGCTGTCATTGCACATTATTCAGAAATGACTTTCTATACCTTTCTCCCATTTAAATGATGGTCAGCTTGTCCCATGCATTACTGTAACAAACAGGTGGTTCACAGCTGCACTTTTGACATGACCCCTAAAATTCATTCTCTGTAATTTTAACTTTGTTAACATGAGATTTTTACTTCATTCTGCTAGAGCTGATAACAAATCAATTATGCACTGTGTTCTGTGCACAAGCTATATAACAAAATGCATGATAACACACAGAAAGTATGATACCTTTTCTTTGAAAATCCTTAATTATAGAGGAGCTGATAGATACGTTTATATTTAGCTCACTTAACACTTTTCCGTGCAAAAGATTCCCATGTTTTTCCCTTTGAGAAATTCACTGTTCTCCTTCAGAAGCCCTTTGAAATTAAGCAAAGAATAACCACCCAGCTCTACCATTATATATTCTCTGTCCTGTGCTTTTTAGGCTCTGTGGGGAAGACCGCAACAAAAAGATTTGTCTGTATTTATTCCTCCAAATTGGTGTGTAGAAGCCCAAATTTTCCTTCTAGAGGGAATGTATGGAAGAGGAGCATCCCCATTCCTTGGGGCAGAGCAGGGAGATGAAATGGGGTGGTCTGCAGCCTTTGCAAACCTTTGGATCGTGGCAGGTCATCCCACCACATGGGGTAGGAACCTTTAGGTTTTCTAAGGAGAACATGGATTAAAGTGGCTCCTACTGTGAAGGAAAAGTGGAGGAGAAATTTGCTGTGAAGGAGCAGAGCCAAGCCCTCAGACATCAGGAGATTCCAACATGGAATTTCCAAATCTAAGATAGATACTTCTAACTTGTGTATATTCATTTTAAATAGCCTTTATCAACACAAGGAATGTAAAAGCAGGTTGGGAAATGTGTTGTCATCCAGTAGTTCTCTCTATGCAGGCAGAAGAATTATGTTATTTCACAATATTCTGAAGGATTTAATGGATAGCTAATGTTACTCTTTGCGGTGTTTTATGAAACACATCACTATATATTCTTAAAAACTGATAAATTGCTGGTACTGTTATATCAAAATGTATGAAACATTTTCAGGTTTTTGGCTTTGCCCGCACAGACACAGAATATGAACAGGTCTTTTATGAACCAACAGAAAGATTTGAGTATGAAGCAGTTATACAGGCAGAACAAAATGTTCAAGTATTGCTTTTACACTAGTCTAAGAGAAAACACTGTAGAGGGCAAGTTCATAAAGTACTAAGATTATTTTATATTGCATTGCAGACAAACTTTGCTAAAACAATTGGCCTGTGCTGGTAACCGGAATGCACATAGAATTCTTTGCTAACAGTATAAGCCTCCCTTTTTTTAGCAGTATTTTTTTTTGTGTATTCAGCTCATCACAGATGGGATCCGACAATTTCAGAGTGAAAACTGAAATCTGGATTTGAGCTTACTGCATTAATGACTACATTTACTTTTTTCACCTTACTGTCTGAATGTAATTTGTGCCTTCTTCTTTGGTAAAAAACAAGCTTTGCATGTATTTTAGACAAAGACTTTTTGCTTTGACTGCTGAACTGTTTAAAGTTGAGCCCTTTTTTTTTTTTTTTTTATGATTTCTGAGATCATAAGGTATTTGGGGGATTTCTTTCCCTAAAAAGAACCCAGTTAGCATAAATCTAAACCTTACTCGCCCTCTTTCTTCATAGCTGCTCCCACAACTGACACTCTTTGAGATTTATTTATTTCTTTTTTTGAGCTCGCCTTATACTCCCCTGATCCCGGGGCCCGTGGCATTTTTCCAGCTGCCTTACATAAAGCTGAAGGCTTCTCTGTTTCACACCGTCAGAAGACTCCAACAGTCACTGCCACCACTGGGAATGCATGGTGTCCTAACCACTTCTCATTTTCCTTGGCTGTTCCTGAGCTGAGAGAATCAATATTGGGTGTTGCAGAAATAACTCTTTGCCCGTAGCCACTATCTTTGGCAACTGTAACCTGGTGGCAAAATGGGGTTATTATAAGCTTTTCCCTTTACAGTGAGAAAACGAACGTATGCCGTTAGGCATACATAAGCTATCATCTGAAGTGTTGAGCTGAAAATAGGAAGTTGGCATTTTGGGAGAGTGACTGGGTTTTTTGTGGATATTAAGGTAAGCTCGGGACACGGATAGTGGAGAACATAGCAGGGATGTGTGAGGATAACATAGTCTGGTGAGTTGCTGGTTAAGGAAACGGGTGCTGAGAGGAGCAGAAGTCCAGATTTTCTGCTGACACCTTGAGAGATTTACGTGGCACTGAGTAGTATGGAAGTAGAAAAGATGGTGCTCAGCTTTATATATCATCCTATGGTTGTGCAGTATTCTGTCTTGCAGGTCGTTTTAACAGACTCACCAAGGATAAGATTAATTTTAGTATCTTGTATTTGATTTCTCTACTACCTTAACCTCCTCACCTTACTGTATCCTCTTTCTCCTTTCTTCTTCGTGCTGTATCAATGCACAGACAATATTAATCTGTCAGTGCTCCCCCCCCAGCCCCCCGCCCCAAAATTATTTTTCTCTTTCCTTAAGAGATACTGTCCAGCTGCTAGTGTGGAAAAGGGTGGTGATTAGCAAACAGCAGTCACAAACGTTTACTCTGCAAGCCTTATAAATAGCGCAGCTATCACATTTTAATTCTTTTTACTTGTTTATCTTATTCCTTGGTGCTATTTCTATAGAATGGGATTAAATCTGCATATCAGAGATGAGATCACATAGGATTTAACTTTGGATAAATGAAGCTGGAAAAAAAATGAGCCAGCATTTCATGGAATGATGCAGCATGATAAAAAACAGCTAAACTTTTGTTTCAGACTGCATCCAGCCTAATTTAATATTGTTGGTTTGAGGATTTGGGATTTTTTTGAGAGGGTGGAGCAGACTTAGCACTAGAGCATATCTTCTGAGAACAAGGCCTATGTTTATTTTTTGGTGTGCTGTAGGACAAAAATGCTTCATTGTGGATAAGCAATCTGTGCATAAACAAAAAGGCCATGCTCTTTGGTCTGGGTGGGCTGCAAGCCAAACATGTGCAAAGTTGTGTAGGAATTATCCACACGTATGATGCTATAGATCATACAGCACGTGTTCACTTGCAACATTCCTCTCATTCACAGCCATGTTTTCTAACTCCTCTTCAGCCGCTAGATTAAACCTGAAATGATAGCAAGCTGAGATCAAGTCATTTCATACCTAAAGAAACATCTACTAATAGCAAAAAAGCTTGCAGTTGCTAAAATAAGGTTTAGAGCAGACCAAGCTCAGAGCAAAAGTGAACAGGGTTTTGGCAGTGTACTAAGATTAGGAATCTAAATTATTAAGCGTAAAAGCTAGAAATAGCTTTGCTGATAAGGAAGTATTAGTCATATTAGAGCTGGTACATGAGCGGAGCTGCTTGACACAACAGCATAGATGAAGTGCTGATCAGAATTTTGTTTTGGTGATATATTTAAGTTGTAAAACATGATAATTATAATTGAATTCAACAGGAAAGCTCAATTAATGAATCACAGGTTTCTTCATCACTTCACAGAAACTGAAATAAACTGTGCATATATCAACATTAAAAGAGTACATATAAATTTTAATGGGGTGAAAGCAGAGATATTAGAAACTCCTGCCAATACAAGTTCTGGGTGGTTGAAACAATCTACATGAACATGTGGCAAAGACAACTTTAGTCTGCACATGTATCCTTGTAAATTCAACGATAACATTTTCCAAGCCTAACATAAGCTTTGACAAATCAAATACCACTTGCTGCCATTGGAGTTTCCTTCCTAAACACAGAAACAGTCATTTACAAGGTAGGGCTGAAGAAGACTTACCGTTGAAGTTTGAAGTAAAACAGAAAACATCATATCGGCTTTTATCTTTATCCCAGAACCCGTAATTCCTGACGCCAGGCACTGTGTTCCTCCCTCCGCAGGGCTCTCTGGGCTTGGTGATGGGGTACTGCACGGAGCCGTCGCTGAGCCAGCCGGCGTTACACCAGTCCAGCCCTGACCTCCAGGCATCATAGAGCTGGTCGAAGGAGGCGATAACAGAGTCTTGGTCCAGACACGCTCGCTGAGCCTCGTGGAAGTTTAAGTTGTAACGACCCAGGCGTGGAGAGTAAGGGAATACGACACCTGAAGTGGTAGGAAGAGGGTGAGTTACTGGACACCAACATGGCAGAAAGAAGGGAAACAGCATTTACAGTGACCAGAAGGAGAAATACAGGTTAACTCCATGATGTGTGTCAGACTGTTGAGTTGTTTTATTTCTGGGGAAAAATGCACTGTCAGCACATCAGCCATTAGTTTTGAGAAGGGGATGTGGCTGCCACCTTACCTAGCCAGCTCCTCTCCCAGTAACCTCATCCCTCTCCCAACAGGAGCCGTGCCAGGTCTGCACGTTGCTCCCATCTGCAGCTTTGCTGTTCCCACTGTGATCTCACCCTTGTGCCCTCTGAGAGTGCTTAAAGATGAGCAGAGCTGGATGAAATTTTGCAACTACACGTTTTTCGTCAGAAAATTCCAGTTTATCAGGTGTAAGATCAATTTTTCATTTAAAAAAAGTAAATTAAACCCCAGCCTAGTTCTATTTTTTGCGGGATGGGATTTGGGGATTTTCTGGCAGTCATTTAGAAAGAATAAATTGTAGTGCAGAGGCATATGAACTATTTCTTTTTACACATAGACATTAAAATGAAATGTTTTGATTGACATAAAAGAGTGCTATGTTCTTTGCATGGACCCTTGCCAAGATATACTGAGAGGTTCAATACAGTTGTTTTTTTGTTTGTTTTTATTTTATTTCACATTATCCTAGGAATGGGAATGTATTTTATACCTAGCTTAATAACAACATCTCAAGGCTAGACTGGTAGGAGGTACAATTTTAGTGTCCTGAGTTCTTAAAGTAGGAAATCTATAGGGAAATAAAATCAGTGAAGTTGTGTGTGGTTTTAGGGAGTCATTTCTGCTACCTTCCAGCTGTTTTTTGGCAGTTTGTCACCATTCAAGGAGGGAGAGCTCCTCACAGAGGGCATCAGGGAACACAGTTCCTTGAGCAGAAGACAGGTTTCCCCAACTGCAGATGGTGAGCCAAGTAGCACACAGCATGCAGCAATGCAAGACAGCCCTAGTAGGAAGCCATGTGAGAAGCCACCTTCCCTCACTACTCCTGTGCCTGCCAAAAGCACTGCTGACTTAACCAAAGGACATTTGCCGGAGAGCCACTGTGCAAGGAGCATGGACCTGCCAAATGCTTCCTTCCACCCCTGAGGACCAGCCACAGGCTGGCCCAAAGCCCCGTCTGTTGCTCATCAGTACTGAGCCACTGCCGACAGGTATGGCAGAGAGACCTTCTCATAACAGAGGACATCCAAGTGGAGATGGGAAACGCGGGGACACCTCCAGAATTGTTTCAGCAGCAGTATTTAATCAAACTCATTGCCCTTATCTAGCAGATTTTTCCACAGTGTATTTTCTGCTTGTTTTATGAAGAAGATCTGTATTTAAAGATTACTTCTTGAAGCATGAAACATGTTTCAGAAAATGCTGAAGAACCACCTCCCCATGTGGCTCTGATACATGAGAAGAGAGAGACTTGAAACAAAAGTTTGGATCAGACCACCCTAATCTTTGGCAGGGTTTAGAAACTTAACCTAGGTCTAAATTTTACAGTTGGCGTTAGCCCAGTCTCATAATAAGCTGAAATAAAACGGCATCAGAGAAGATCCAGCTCAGAATGTTTATACTCAAACATCTCTGTAGAACTAAGTGCTGTAGGATGCAGAGGGATTGAAGACAAGATAACACATGAGATGAGCCAAAAACTTTACACTGTTTTAAACATCCATTTTTCTATTTACTTTCTCCCTGCTGATGAATTCTCCTGCCTGTAACAAGTTCCTTGTCTCCAGGGCAATGTAGCATAGGATAGAGAAATTACATTATGGTCATGGAAGACTGTCACCATGCAACGAAGCCATTCTTCTTTCCGAACATTCAGATCTACTTTGGTGTCTATTCGGCCGGTATCTTAACATCTCCTGTCTTTCTCTTCTCTCCCTCACCCATCTATTGTCCAAGAAGTGTTATTTTTGTTAAACAAAACCTTATTACTAAACCTCAGTGACTTGGTCCAAGAAAATAAAGCATGCAAATGTAAACTTGGCAGGGTAATAATAAACAATATTTTGCTCTCCTTTAGCAATTAATTAGAGAGTCTGCTGAGGTTCTTTTCTTTTGTAAATCCTTTGTTAAAGGGCTTTTCAGTTATTAGCTGCTCTGAACTATAAAGCATGAATGTAATGTGACACAATGTGCTATTAACTGTAACTTCATAAACAAAAGCTGTAGATACTTCATATTTTTCTGAATCTCTGTTTTTCCTTCCTCTTCCACACCTTTTTTTTTTTTTAAACAACTATGCATTCCTCCTCAGTGCTAATGGATAGAAATATCACTGGCTATGACAAAAATGTAGCAAATGTCAGGAGTCCAAGCTTTATTAATTTTTTAGAAATCCAATACTTATTTTTTTTTCCAGAATTACACTTCCCCAGACAACTGACTCCTTGTCCAGTACATGTATCTGATTTGCATATACATGTAAAAAGAACCCTAAAATCATCAGAGATGGATATTTTTTAAACAAGATCTAAACCTACATACTTCTAAAAACTGAGCAACAGTTAATTGGAAACTTAGCAGATTTGATTCCTTAAGGTTTCCAAAATCACTTTTTAAAAGGGGTTAAATATGTATGTAAATTTGTTACAAATCTACTTGAGTTTGACAGTTTGGAATGTAATGTTTTAATAACATAAATATGCACAAAACTGTAATATTGGCTTTGGGCTATATTTGGGTAGACTGCATAGAAGCTGATTTTTGTTTGAGTTCATCTGCAGTACAAGCCTGCAACTGATTAGCATTAATTTCACCCTGCAGATGGGGGCGGTCATTGGTGATTTTGTAGAGAAAAATTGACTGGGTATGTGTTTTGTGTAGCTTTGCATTTTCTTACACCTTTGTTCATTTTTTTTCTTCTTAATTTCCCTATCAAACGTCACTGAAATTCATAGTTAGATCTTACTATTCATCTTCCTTTTGTTACAATTCAGCAGTGCTGAACTTTAGTTAATTGCAAAGCATCTTCTTCAGTCTTGGATCTTATAACCCATCAAAAGATAATCCATCCCATCTGTTCTTGAATGGACAAAAGCTGTCCTGAGGCTTGTTACTGTTCCCAAACTACAGACTGAATCTAAACTCCTGACTCCAACACTGTGTTTTTCCACTAGACAAAACACTAGCTTCCAAACGTTGACAAATTCAGCTTAAAAAATGGAGGAAGAAAAAACTTCCAGCCTCAGATGGTTAAAATCTGATTAGTTTGTGGGAAGACTGAGCTGAGGAGCCTTAACTTGACCTTAGTGATTCAGCTCCCTACCCTAAGGAAGCAGCTGAACCACTTGTGGAGCCTGAATGGGGAATATTAATTTACAATACAGACTCACAGCGTGGCTCCTCTCCCAAACACATAGGTCCTACCCCCAGGGAAGGGTCTCAGGAAGAACCTGAGACACATCATTTCAGTGGAGAAGAAATGTGTTAGTGAAAGAGTAGGGCTGGGTGAGGCTTGCTGTTTGCACCTGTGACAATGCAATTGCAAGTCAGAAAATGTCTGTTGTAATAGAAATTAGAATTTCTACCAAACTGGAATATATGAACTGGATGTATAACAACATATCCTCCCCATATGCTCACCTGTATTTCCATGAATGCCTTACATTCAATTCTGCAAATGTACATCTCTGCTTCAGTTACTGTGGCTTTTCGGGAATGCAAAAGACATGATATTTGTGTGTCCTCTGTAAGCAATTTGTTTTCCAGAGTCTTATATGCAGGTAATCCCTAAAATTCACTGCAAGTGCTTTGCAATTACTCAGTCGCTACAGACACATTGTCAGTGCAAGGAGCTGTAACAGTTACCCAAGACAACAAGGTGAGGAAATAACCTTAGAGAGCTCAGCTCCTGTAACAATTTATGGGTGTCTATTAAGCCAACACCATACACAATTAGTAGTTTTTAGAGTATTTACGCATAGAACAAAATAACACAAATTTCTGTTGACCCATATGGAAAAAATGGTCTTTTTACAGCCAGAGTAAAGAAATGGGTTTCCTTGAGTCCTAGCCCAAACAGAAAAGTAAGTTCTCTTGTAGCCAGTGTAAACACAGGGTAACAGTAGGGTTTGCTATATTCTATACTGTAGGGTACAGTTTTATGCTGGCAGGTTCTTACACTTGATGGCAAAATTTTCCATGCTGGATTTCTAAAATTCTGTAAAAAGTGGTAAGTCCCTCATTTTCCTTGAGACTCTGCCTCCATTTCTCTGCCTGTCAGGACTGTCAGACATCTGATCGTTCAGCACAGACTCCATAGGTGGGCCACTAGCTGCCATTAGGTACCAATCTCCCTAAAAATGAAACTGAAGCTTGAGGTGTTCCTCTAACCTACCACATCCCATAACCATGCTGCAGGTGAGGTTGCTGATTTCTGACAAATACAGGCATACAAACTAGACTCACCTGGCCTGAGGGTAGATTATTCCCTTATTTTTCTACAGTGTTCATAAAAATTTGGAGACTATTGTCTTTCCTTACTCTTCTTAGGCTAATTTGTCCTAATTCTTTTAGCGCTTTCTTCTTGGGTCATCATTTCCAGATAATTATTTTCTGCTGCATTATGAACTTTTTACTTCAGCTGCATCTTTCAAGTACCGTTTCCCACAGCACTCGCAAACACAGCTGTGTCTGCAACGACCTGTTACCCTGTCACAGAAGGAATTACATTGGTCTGTCATAACTTACTCTTGACAAACTCCTGTCCTCTTTTACAAGACTTTTTGTTGTCTTCTAGGGACCCACAAGTAGCGTGTCCTATAAAATCAGTTTTATAGCAGAGAGCACGTCAGATTGTCATGCAAAGGATATTTAAAATAGCTTTTTGTGTATGGCTAACAGCAACACACAGAAGAAACAAATACACACTGACACACAGTATTAGGCTAAATCTGATTTCTCCTGCTGTGGAGAGCACGGCGTTGGTTTCACTTTGGTTTCAGCTATGAATTCCCCATTGCTTACATCCAGCTTAAGTGCAAATGATGAGATTAGAAAATGGTTGCTGTGACAATTTGGAAGAATTTGTTTATATGAAGCTTATGGATTTGTTTTATCTATTTTGAACTATAAAGTCTGTTTTTGAAAAAGATGTCTGATGGGCTTTTTTGGTTCATGTGGAGCCACCCAGAGAGTTACCTTCTATCTAGAAGCAGCTTTCTAAAGAGTTTTTTAATTGCTTTACCTAAATCTGCATATTTCTGGTACTGTTGAACGTACAAAGTAATTATTTCATAGCCTGTATTGCAAAACGAATGTGTTCAGTTATCACCTCTCCCTGAAGACAGAAGATATTAAAAAAAAATCTAATAGAATAAAAACCTGCCTTTGGCAGTTTAGCATTTTTCCACTTTCTTTGTCACCTGGCCCACGAATCTCATGAAGAAATAGTACACAAAATCTGTGCTCGAGCAGTATAAGCAAGGGCTGGAGCCTTTGCATGCCTGGGAAGCCCAAGCACACAAACCTGATGTAGTGAGATTCATTACAGTGCCTAGTGTTCATAAGAAAGGAAAATAGTAAGCACTAACATAAATAAAATTTAGTGTAGAACAGTAGAAGACCAACATAAAGAAAATTCAATGTAAGTGGAGAATTCTTTCTCTGCATATGACTCAGGCAACGATATCTACCCTTTTAATTTTTTAAGCTTTTGGCTCTCAGAACATTTGACAGAGTTTAAAACTCATGATCCGTATTTTATGTCCAGGCAGAGGTTAAGGCCAGTTCAGTGAGAAAATAGCTTTGGTGATGAGGCCAATGTAAAAAGTGTCCTGCTCTCTGCAGTACTTCACATTTCATGTAGCCACTGTGCCCAGATCAGCCTTCCTACCCTTAGACCAGTCCTTGTACTTAAGGCTATAAACAGGATGATAATCATGACATGATTGAATAGCTCTTAAAGCTGGTGGTTGTGAAATACTGCAGTGAATCCTAGCCCTGAGCTTTAGCTGCTAGACAGCACTGTCTCGCTAGTGTAGCGGGGAAATGACGTCCTTCTGCATTAAATAATAGCGAAGAAAACATGTCAAAAATGTGTAAGGTGGGCAACAAGCACCTACTGAATCTAACTGCAGTGTTTTTTCAAAGCTAAAAGTACCCAATTATTATGAACAATTTATTTAATGACAATCCCAGGCAGCCTTTAAGTCTAATAAGAATAAAACACTACCACATTCGGAGAAGTAAAAAGGTCCATTGAGGTAGAGGTCAACTATTTTCACATTGATATATGAACATGCTTTCACCTAGCCAAAGCTGTACTGTTTGTGCAGTGAGCTCACGTTGGAGCGATCAGGTGTTTTGCACTGCTAGTGGGCATTTCTGGATATAAATGGTTTTGTCTTGCTGCCAGTTAACATCCTTAGGGCCACCATCTCAGGACGTCAGGCTATTGATGCAAATCCTTCCCACTATGAGATTAACCTTATTATTTACAACAGATGTAGAATGTTGGAATGGGCTGATGTATTTTTATTTTTGTCCAAAGATTGTAGTTTGTTTTTTTTCCTTAATCTGTTCTGCATTGCTCAAATACATGAAACAGCAATTAAAGCCAAGCCTACATAAAGCTGCAGATGAGAGGAAAAAATAAGCACAGAGACATGCAAACTTTCCATCCACTATATATGTCCATTGAAAACATAAGTGCATTTTAATTATTATCATTTTAGAAGAAAACTTCAATGTATCTTAGACCCAGAATCGCTGGATTTAGTTGCCACAAGCAGGCCTGACACTGACACATTCACTAGTCATATCTCACTTGAAAGGTTGCATTTTACCATGAGGTTTTGCAAATGAAAGTTTCCTCACAGTTTAGGAAACATCACTTTATAACATCAGAAATGAACAGTCTTACACCTTACCACATCTGACAAAAATCATTAAAAAGTTATTATTCCTTACATTAGCCAGACACTAGTTAAAATATATAAACTTTCCTTTGAGCAAAGATTGCAACATGTTTGGCTGAAGAAGTATGATTCCTCCTGTCCTTATGAATTTCCTTATTTTGGAGGTGGGGGAAACCGGACGGAGAGGTGCTGCTCTACAGGGTGGGCTGGAGCTGGCATACTTCAGAGGAAGGCACTGCTTACAGTATCAGCAGTAAGAGAGAGACGACAGTGTATATCAGGAGGTGGCACCCAGACCTTGTATCCAATGGGCTGGTGCTGTCACGAAACAGCCGCGGTGAAAAAGGTAGAAAATATTTTTTTCAGTTGTGTTAGAATCATAGAATCATAGAATCATCTAGGTTGGAAAAGACCTTTAAGATCATCAAGTCCAACCGCTAACCTAACCTTGCCATCCCACCACTAAACCATGTCCTCAAGTACCTCATCTATCCTTCTTTTAAAGGATACTGTATGCAGCAAAGAAAAGATTTCTTGTTGCTTTCTTACTCTAGTACCAATCAACCATTACCTCTCAAATGTGGATCTCTGCATGTGCACAAGTATTTGCACCAACCTTCAGGCAAAACTTCCCGATCTGCCACTACAGCCAGCAGCATCTGCCCTTCCCCAGGCACTCCTGGCACAGCAGGAAGCATTTGTACTGGAACCTTCTCACTTTTAATAGCAGAAAGCTCATGAACTTTTGCTTCAGAGGCACAATGCTAAGTGGCACCAGATGATGTGTGGTGGGATGAGCACTTTGAAGATTTTACTCTGGGTCTGGCCCTTTTACATTGGCAAAAATACCATAAAGCCATAAAATGCAGGTAAATCGCAGTATCTGACGGGGAACAAGATACATAGTTATTTATCTGGAGTATCTTGAAGCCTGATAGAGTTATGTACTTAGGATGGAAGGAGACTGTCAGAAGAATATTACTGAATTATTGAGCATCCTCGCAACCCAGGTATGGGCTCCAGGACCGTCTGCACAGCGGCAGAAGACGACGTGCTGGGGTCAAGCACAGCTGAACAGATGCCGTATGTTTCTGACCTGGATTACGTGGTGGTTTCTATTCCTCACGTGCAGTAAACAGGAGTACTTAACTGCATTTTTATTTACATCCTTACTGTCCAGAAACCACCCTATGAAGTGGATCTCCCTTGTCCCCTGGGGCTGCCCATCTCAAAATGTGTCTCTCAATCACAGGGCCCATACCTGCAGCCCGGGCAGCCGACCAGAGCCTTGCTTTCGCTTAGCTAAGCTGAGCACGCCTAGCAGAAACTGCTCTCCCTTCTGTGGCTCGTCCCAATGACAGCAGCTGCAGCGAGCAACCACTGCAGTGCCTGCCCAAGCAAGGAGGAGACTGAACACACCAGAGCCTTTGGCTAGCAAAGAAGAATAAAGTAAAGTGCTTTTTCCTCCTACTCGTTTCTGTCTTCACTGAAAACTGTTTTAGAGAACTTAAACTGGACATGTATGTGTGTGGGTTTCTTTATCTCCTAAGTTTCAAAAGAACAGCGTGCATTCTTATTAAAGATGGATTATGTGAGGTGAAACAACGTAAATTGACTACCCTGCTGACACAAAAACCGTGCGGGGCCTTTCTGAACTCAGAAATTGAAGGTTTCACCATTTCCAGCCAGGAATGGAAAAATAGATGTAAAGAAGTAAGCTAAGCCCATGACATCTATTTGGTTCTTAGAACCAACCACTCAGCCAGCCTTATTGTGCAGGGTATATAACCATCATAATGTACAATAACCTTTGACGAAAGAGCCATATATTTCACCTGTTTACAGGTGTGATATCCAGGGGTTTGATTTTATTCTTGTCTTTTCTATTTTCTTCCTAACTACTTTTCATAGATAACATGGCTTCTATGAAGTTCTCTCTGGCACAAAGTTCCTGGAAAGTATAAGGGTAAGGTAGACATCTTCATGCAACTTTTAGTTTCCTGCTGAGTTCAGTGCAGGGCTTTGGGGGAAAAGACCAAATGCTGGCTTACATGCATTGAATCTCACAGAATTTATCTGAGTTTCATAAAAGTAAAGGAAAACTGAATTTGTGGTCCTCTTTAAACCTGTTTCACTTATTTTTCTAATGCTTTGTACTCTACTGTTTTCAAGAATATGAATGAGGGAAATGACTACAGACTACATGTAGGAGTTGTCTTGGCAGGCAATATAGAGATCTATTTTATGTAACTGTAAGATTGGAAAAAACAAAACCAATGTGTCTGGAAAAGTACTTTAACATTTTTCATCTTTGTGGGAAGTTTTTTATTTACTCGATAATCTAAAATGTCCTTAAGTTCTGTAAAGTGGCTACTACGGAAATATTTAATACAATTCTTTCTAAGTCTACTGTAAAAACGTGCACTTCTGTAAAGTGATAGGAGCAAATTAAAAACATATGGAGTTCTTCATGCTATGTTTGGGCATACTACTTTGGCTCCCCTCACATTAGGTCTCAATGGGAGCCGAATATGCTGTAGGCTAGCATAAGTTATAGAAGTCCTAATGTTCTTTTAATTTATGATCGTTGTCATGGGCTGTCAGGCCAAGATCCCCAGAGCACAATGAATCCCACTTCTCAGCTTGCTGTTATCACTGATAATACAATATCAGCAGTAGTAGGAGAAAAAAGCAGGTATTCCTTAACACCGCGCAAATCTGAATGTAAGTATAATTCAGATGTTACCTACCTTGCAAATTCAGAGCTACAACTGCTGTATCGTCCTCTAAACCTTCAATCACCTCGCACTTGTACCTCCCGTAATCCTCCAGTATTATATTTGTGATTATGAGAGAGGCATCATTTTCACTGCTTTCCCTCAGAAACACTCTGCCTTGGTAGTTTCCGTAGCTCTTTCTGTGGTGTCCCATTGCAACAAAGACGTCCACTTCTTTGAGGTAATCTGAGGTGAGTTTGGTCCACTTGACCCGGATTTTGTGGGTTCCTGAGCCAGCTGTTGATGTGTGTTCATGGTAAAATTTACATGGCAGTGTGACATTGCCACCCCGGTGTGAGAAGATTTTAGCTTGCTCTGCTACCACAAGTAGACGGGGTCCATTTTCTGCTAGGATTCAAGGAGAAAAACAAAACCAAGAATTAGTCTGCTATCTACCTTTTACGGAATGGATATGATCAACGCCATAACAACCATCAGATATGTTATATATTAGGTCTGCAAGATTATTTCCTGACATTCATTTTATACCTGTGCATTAGTAGGGTGTACAAACCAGTTATGTATAATTATTTACTTAGCTGTAAGTATATCTCTGTGTGTTGTCTCCCAGACAGACAGAGACACAAGCAGGTTCACAGCATTGCCCTCCCCATATAGGCAGAGGTCATCCTATGTACTCCGTACTCGTGAGTTGTATAAACACATTTACAGAGTGGTATAGCTGGTGGATGAATGCCATCATCCATAAAAGGCTTCACACAAACAACCCGTATTCCCCTGAGGGTTGTTCAAGAGCTGCCTATCAATGCTCTAATTTTTTTAATAATTCAGTTTTTATGTATGGACTCAGCTTATTCAGGCAGCAGCTCCAAAGTCCCTCATGACCTGGGATGCAGTGAATCACACTCATAAAACAGAAAAACCATTACTGTATCAAATAGCACTATTTATATTGACACAAAAAGTGTCAGCATAATTCTAAAATGTCTCATTTTTTAATTTGAGTTCCTCTTCTGACATACTTCCCCCAAAGTAAGGAAGTCCAATTTATCTTCAAATGCAAAATCCAGTCCTCTCCTGCCCCCTTTCCTCATCATCTCAATCTGTTTTTTCCTCATCTGTTTTCCTCGTCTCCTTTAAACTCATCACTATTTTACCTTTGATATTTTGATCTCACTTTTCACAGAAACCTGTGTTTAACTGGCTGGCTCCTCTCCTCCTCACCCTCACCACAGACTCCCTGCTCTCTTCTCTCTCTAGTCACTATGGCTGATGTTGCTCCATGAAATCACTGTGTTTAGGACATTCGACTTGAGCAGGTGCTCGCTTCCAACCGTAAGTCTCTGGGGCTTCTTTGACAGGTTGTGCTGCCTTGGGAAAACTGTGGAAGGCACAGGTTCCATGGTGGCAGTCAGCAGATGTATCCAAAAGTGAGAATATTTCCTTCTCTCAGTACCTCTTGTGTGTCCTCTCGCGCACAGTTTGCAAAATTGATTTAGCAAGCTCAGCGCTTCTGTAGATATTGCCATCCTCTATCACTGAGACACCGACCGAAACTAGCAATGAATCACCCGTGCACTGCTCACTGGGAGAGAATTACCGACCTCACTCTACATAACAGATTGCGAAGAAAGACTTCGTAGCTCCCTATGTGTGATCAGCCTAGAAATGTGATCCCAGGCTCTAAGGCTCAGTCTGTCACTCTCTGACTTCAGCAAAAGCCAAGGCTAACTTCCCAGCTGCGGGGGCTGCTGAGAGGCTGACCCGATGAATTTTCTGCTGGCATCTGTGGGGATGGATCTGGCTTGACGGGACGAAACCATAGAAATGCATGCAGAAATGTCAGAGATAGGTGTGGACGACTGAAGGAGGGCAGGACTGGGATGCAGATGGGCTGACAGATGAGGTGTCAGTGATGAACCCCTCAGGAAGCATCCCACCTGGCCAGCTGTCCACAGCACTGCAAAAACCTGTGGTGCAGGGAGATGTAAGGATCTGTAACTCATAAATGTCTCCAGGCAGTCCGAGGCTTCTGAATCCTGTTGACAGGTCTGCCAACTAAATGATATATTCACCTAAACTGCAGTTTAAGCCTGACTTCACTATTTGACCATGTTTGCTACACTAAGCAGCAGAAGAAATCCCAGGGTATGCAGCATTTTATGATTATGTGGACACATTCAGTGTGGTAATTGCAAAGACAAGCTCACTGAGTGCAAATGTGCATCTGCTTAAGAAAAACAGGTATCCCAAATGTGTAGTTCTTTGTCAGGAGATGCTGTGTTGAGAGCATTGCTGTTACCTGCACAGGACAGACTATCCAGGGCACCAGCTTCCTCGAGAATGAACAAGCTTAAGCACTGCAAGCTGTTTTACCAGGACGAGAGACGTTCCTACCTAGTGAAAAATCATTACTGCAAAGCAGAGTACCTGCAGCCCAACTTAACTGGTTTTCTTTTTCATTGCCCTTTTTCCCAGAGGTTAGCAGAGGCTCGGGGCTGCTCCGATAACCCATCTTCCGCCTTTCAGAGGAGAGCATCCAAGGAGAGAGGTGATCTGAGGCAAGGCACCATGGAAAGTGTTGCTAACACTGTTTCCACAGGACAAGGAGACGGAAGAAAGTGAAGGCAGCCAGGATGGTTTGTCAGCAAATTTCCCTGTTTCCTTCAGGGACAAAGATGTTCCACAGACTTCTGTCCACTTGGGAGGAGACCTGTTATGCTTCGGGGTGGTTATTACCAAGAAATCTGAATCAGAGCTCAACTATGTTGGGTCTTTAATATTGAAACAGTCAAGTTAATAAATATTAGCAGAAAGGACTGGGGCAGGAGGGAGAATCTGACTCAGGCTGCTAACACTCGCTCTTTCTAACAACAGCTAGACTGTGCCAGCAAGACCTGGAGCCTTGCCCAGAGCACTGTCACCTCTGACTCCAGCGTTAGCATCCTAATGAGGTGTTGTACCTCTCTCCTGGCTGCTTCCCACCTCCTCTGGCCCTTTGCAGCAGCCATTACCTGAATTTATGTCTCAGGAAGTGTAAAGAACAGAGAAGGTGGGAACCTGGGAAAGGAAAGCATGGCTTTTCTCAGACTGGAACATCTCCTACATCTCTGAAGGTTCAAAGTGAGATACAAAACTTGAATTACACCTCCACTCCCAAGTTTTCTAAGTCTTTTTTTTTTTTTTTTT